>ML677376.1:3031094-3048131 GCA_007922305.1 Dermatemys mawii | reverse complement strand
CCAGAGCCTGCACCCCAGACCTCCTCCCCCCACCCTCCACCCCCTCCCAGAGCCTGCACCCCAGACCGCCTCCCCCCACCCAAATTCCCCCACCCACCTAAGGCTCTGGGCGGGCTGAGTTGTGGGGGGCAGAGTTTGGGCACCACCAAAATTTCTACAAACCCGACACCCCTGGGCAGGAGCAAAGCTGGGGGTTCAGGTGGGGGGAAGGGTCATCAGACACAGGGGGTGATAAACTCTGAGTCACCCCCTTTCTCCATGGGATGTATCACCCCACGCTGTGGCTGCCATCCCCCCTCCCCAAAGCTGCCAGTTTCAACCGGGAGGGGGCAGCCAAATAGTCTGGACCAACCTGGGGTGCGCTGTCCTCTGGGGACCCTTCACAAACACACACACACACAGAGCAGGGCTGGGCGCGAGCCCTTTCCCCAGGGCAGCTCTGCTGGGCCTGATCCTCGACTGGTGCAAATCCGCAGTGCCGAGGATCTGGCCCACTGACTTCAGAGGCCGCACCCCTGATTTACGGGCGTCGAGAATCAGGCCGGAACGTGCCTCGTGCGCTTGGCTCGGCGCCAGTAAACAACCGAGCGGCCCCAGCGCCCTGGGCACAGCTGGCAGAGGCTGTCAACAAGTGCCCGTGCGCCGCACCAGCTGCCGGGCCGCGGCCATGCCGGGGGCTTTCTGATCCGCAGCCCCAGCTGGTTCCGTGGTGCCTCGCAGCTGCTCAGAGCTGGGGCGAGGAAACCAGGAGCAGCACTGCAGAGAATAACAACGCTCACCCCCACCCCGGAGCATCGGCTGGCCTGGCACTGCTCGACGGCACCGGGATCGGCCCGGACTCCTCTGCACGTTCCCACCGCGGCCGGAAATCCGGCGTCCTCCAGCTCATCGGCCTCCCCACCCCTGGGAGGTGCCGCTTCAAAGGGACGAGGCTACAGAACCTGTTGGCCGGGGTGCGGGGCTGCCGGCTCCCCAGAAGAGCCTGAGGGTGACCAGACAGCAAGTGTAAAACATCGGGATGGGGGGGGAGTAGGAGCTTATATAAGAAAATGCCCCCAAAATCGGGGCTGTCCCATAAAATCGGAACCTCTGGTCACCCTACGTGGCCCGGGCTCGGACGTGGGCTCTGCTCCCCCTTTCGCCGCAGCCCCTGACCCCTTTTAACCCCTTCACTGCTGAGCCCTGTTTTCCAGCAGTACCCTACAAACCGTGGGTGGTGACCTACCTGGTACCAAGGGCTGCGGTGGCGGGGGGAAGGGTAGATTTTTGTTGGCAGGTACCTGGTACATGAGTCAGCCCTCAAATGATGTATTCCAGCCCCAGGGATTTAAGAACATGTTGGCGCCGATAGGGCTGGGAGTCAGGACTCCTGCATCTATCCCCAGCTCTGGGAGGGGAACGAGGGCTAGTGGTTAGACCAGGTGGGGCTGGGAGTCAGGACTCCTGCATCTATCCCCAGCTCTGGGAGGGGAACGAGGGCTAGTGGTTAGAGCAGGTGGGGCTGGGAGTCAGGACTCCTGCATCTATCCCCAGCACTGGGAGGGGAGGGGAGGCTAGTGGTTAGAGCAGGTGGGACTGGGAGTCAGGACTCCTGCATCTATCCCCAGCACTGGGAGGGGAGGGGAGGCTAGTGGTTAGAGCAGGTGCAGCTGGAGTTTAGTCCCTGCTCTGCTCATAGTTCACTGAGTGACCTTGGGCATGTCGCAGCTCTTCTCTGCCTCAGTTTCCCCCCTTTGTAAGGCCCCATATAAATGATGGCTGCTGCCTGTAGGGACAGTGGCATGCCTTGTGCTTAGCAAGGCATCCTCAGGGAACGGCATCCCAAGAGCAGCAGCCGGGTGAGATTTTATGCACTGGCTTCCCAGCCCAGCCCCCTCCTCAGCGACCTCGCTGTATGGCACAGGGAGCGAGCTCACTCTGTGGCCAAGCGGGGGTGGGGGCGGGGGGGCGGGAAGGGTCATCGCTAGACCAGTCATTAAAGCCCCGTTCATGGGGGCTGCAAAGGCTGTGAGAGAGAGCGTGCGTCACACCCATAGAGAGTGTTTCACACTCACTTTGCACAAGTGTGCACGACGGTTTGAGGCCGGGCGGTGGAAATTCAGGCCCTCTGGCCTGGGTCAGCCCCTTGGCCAGAGGGACCCACCTCTCCCGCACCTTGCCCAGGTGGAGACGGTGCCACACCCCGTTCGATAGTGTTTCACACTCACGCCGCACTCCCTGTGCACTGGTGCAAAGGCAGGAGATGCAGGGTGTTTGAAACTCAGGGCCAGAGGCTGGATGGATCTCCAGGCAAGTCAGCGTCAGGCCCAGCAAACCCAGAGCCGCCTGCCGCTGGCCTCAGAGCTGCAGGGCCCTGCACCAGGTGCAGTCGGTTGCACGAGTGTCCGTTTGCACGAGTGCCAGTGGCTCAGTGAGGAGCGGGATGAAGGGGATGCCTCCCTGGGGCACGCTCAGAGCCCCGTCGCTTTTGAAACGTGTCAGAGGAACTGCCCCAAACTCCTCTCCAGCTGCAGCCCCTCGCTCCTGGGAGGCTGCGATAAGGACGGAGACATTGTCAGCGACAGGAAGAGGCAGTTCCGGCCTGGCATTCCTGCCCTTTTTTGGTTTATCTGGAGCCCACCTTACCGCTCCCCTCCCCCCACCAGGACCTGACCTTACACCGGCTGGGCCGGAGCCCGTCCCCCCACCCTTTGGGTGTCCAGCAGGGGACGGGGGCACGGGGGGGGGGGGAGCACAAGGGGGGGGTCCTCATTCTTTAAATAAATGGGAACTTTCAGCCCTAGAAGGCGGGGGTGGGGCTGGAATTCCAGCTGGTTTGTCATTGACTAGAATTCCAGGGGCCAGGCCCCTCGCTGGCTGGCAAACCGTGCCCCCCCCTCGCCCGCTGTTATTCTGGGAGCACCAAGCCGAGAGCCCCTTGTGCTGGGCGCTGCACGGACGCAGTCAGAGCCAGGCCCTGCCCCAAAGAACTGCCAGTCTAACCAAAGGGCAGGAGGGGAAACTGAGGCATGGTGGGAAAAGAGCCCAGGTGTCCTGAGCCCAGGCGGAGGCCAGCGTGCCCTCCCGTTGCCCAGGCTGGGCTGACCCTCCTGCGCTGACCCGCTTTTCCTGCAGCATGAAACAGCCCACACGGGTGTGTACACACACACACACACATGGTTTTCTGGCTCTTTTCCTGCACGCCCTGGGGTGTGAATCAGGACCAGTGCCCTGCAGGCAGTGGGGGCCTGGCTCTCCCCCTGGGTTCTACTCCTGAGCCTGGGAGGGGAGCAGGGTCTAGTGGTTGGTGCAGAGGCCTGGGAGTCAGGACTCCTGGGTTCTTTTTGCAGCGGGAGGGGGCATAGTGAGTCAGGCTTCCTAGTATAAGTGCGGGGAGAATCAGGCCCTCTCTCCCCACCCCCGCTCGACTCACCCCGGTAGCAGTGACCTGGCCAGGGAACTGAGGCAGCAGGTCACAAGAGGCCCCTCCCATGCACCCCTGTCCTCTGACTCCATGGTCCCGGGCCTCCGTAGCAACCAGCCAGGGCATTAGCTCCACCTCCCTACTCCAGCTCCCCATCCTAGAGGGCAGGGCGGGGCCCTTTTCAGTCTGTGCTGTGGGGGGGGCGCATCGTCCGCTTGGTCAGGAGCCAAGTGGAGTGAGTAATGGCAGAACACAATGCAGCTTACTGACAAGGGAGTGCCAACCTGCTGTGCCCAGGGCCGGGGGGGCCATGCCAGGCAGGGAGGTGGAGGGCCAGGGGTGGGACGCTGGGGGCAGGGCTGCAGGGGATGTGTCGGGGAGGGGGATCCAGATACGAATGGCCCTTGCCTGCATGTGAACGTTGTTACAAGCAGATGGGACACTGGGTTTCCTTCCGCGTGGCCCCCACTCTCCCTGGGGCCCCTATCCCCGCACAGTGCGGGCAGGCTGAGAGCCAGGGCTGACGAGGGGAGGGGGACAGAGGGGGTAATTCTCCTGAGCATGGGGATCCCCCAGATCCCTCTGTAACAATGGGTCCATAAAGTGAAACGTGCGAGAGCACTAAACTCCTCTGGTGAGTAGAGCGAGGGGCTGGGAGTCAGGCCTCCTGGGTTCTGGCCCCAGTTTGGGGAGGGCAGTAGGGTGTAGGGGTTAGAGCAGGAGGGAGGTCCTGCCGACTGGCCATCTCCTTCTCCCAAAGCCATTTCTCCGACTGGCTCTGGGCAGGGGCAGAGCCTGGAGAGTGAAGGGAGTCGCACAAGAGAGCTTCCCCTGGGCTCTGTGACCTCCTTGGGATTCTTCCACCTCCCGAGGCAACTCGGGACTTTGCCTCGGGCTTGGCGGCGCTGACATGTTCCGTCCTGTCCCAGACGAATCTCCCGGCCGCCCACCCCTGGATGGGAGAGAAACTGTCCCCGGACAGGAAGGGCAGCAGCCCCAACAAGGCACTCAGGCATGTACCCGTCTGCTGGAGCCAAGGCCCGTGGAGGGGACCCCAGAGCCTGTCTCTGGGGCACTGCCAATGGGTTGGCCTCTTTGGCCGTGGAGCTCCCGCGGCTGAGTGGTGACCACTGTCTGAGGGGCTCAGGGGAACAAAATGTATCGTAGGGCTGAGAGGCACCGCGTGGGGAAGCTCCATGGGGTGTCGCAGTCCAGGCAGCAGGCAGAGTCCTGGGTCGCAGGTTAGCAGAGCTGCAGCAGCAGCCAGGTGTGTGAGAGCCCAGGTGTGTGAGAGCCCAGGTGTGTCAGCGCCCAGGTGTGTAGCACCCCGGTTGTGCCCTGTTAGCTGCATGCAGTGTAACCTCTCCTGTGGCGTGCCCAGGGTTAATCATGCCCGGGAGCCAGGTAGGCGCAGGCTGGGCAGCGGGGAAGGTGCTGGTGTCTGCAGGGGACGGGCCCAAGCCAAGCTGCTGGTCAGACCCAAGGCTAAGCTGAGGGTGCAGCCCTTGGTTTTCGGGGAGCTCCGAGCTGAGCGCAGGGACCAGGAAGGCGCTTTCCTCCGCCCGGCCCCGCTGACACGACCGCAGACGAGCTCCTCCCCCGCTGCCTGGGGCCTGGTGGGGCTGTGGGTCCCGGAGCGCGTGTGTGTGCAAAGCCAGCCCAGCCCAGCCCAGCCTAGCCCTGGGGTGAAGCGAGGACAGGCCAGCGACAGCAGGTGAGATTGGGACAGGGCACCCACGGCATCTCCGTCCCTGCTGCTCGCACAGGAAGCGGAGCCAGTGAGGAGCAATGGAGGCTCGGGGCTTGATGTGGGACCTCCTTGCATGCACCAACACACCCACAGCCCAGCACAACCCCGGACGTGCAAAACCCTCCCCCGCAAGAGATGCCCAAGGTGCTCGGCACCCTGCAGGCTCCCCCTGTGCTTTCTGCAGCCGGGGGGTGGGGGGGATTTTCCATTGTTGTCTGCTGTGGGGAGGGGAGGTTCTCTATTGTTCTGGAAGTGGGACTGCTCAGCTCTGTGCCCAGGCAGCCAGGAACGCCAAGCAAACAGCCGCTGCCCACTCTGCCGTGCCCGCGGGGTGACCAGGTCTTTCCGTCGCAAGCTCGTCTCCACCGACCTGCTTGCTAAGGTCACGGGCCAGGCCAGAAATTCTGGGTCCCACCCAGCGGGGGATCTGGGGATGGCGCCGGGCCAGGGCCCATCCACTTTGCACCAGGCCTGGTGATCAGCTTATTCCTTTTCCTTTGAGACGTCCCAGTCTCCCGCCACCAGGGCGCCCGCTGGCTGGCTTGAACCTGGCAGAGGCAGCTTCGGTGCTGAAGCGTGAACCCGCCAGGGGGAGGAAGGGGGCTGAGCAGGGCCAACACCTTGCCAGTGTGTAACTAATCGTCAGTACTAGCCAAACTGGCAGCGAGCCAGGGAGCTTCAAGAACAGCCAGAGCTCGCTGCAGGGCGTCCTGTGCCCCTGGCGCTTCACCACTGGAGGTGAAATTCACCGGGAGCTGCTGTGGCAGGTCTGTCCTCAGAGCAGGGTTAAGGAAGGGCACTTACTGATCAGCTGAGTCTAACTCCCCACCCCAATACCTCCTGTGAAATTGACATGCACCGTGAGACCCATCCTAGCAGCACTGACTTAGAATCAGACTATCAGGGTGGGAAGGGACCTCAGGAGGTATCTAGTCCAGCCCCCTGCTCAAAGCAGGACCAATCCCCAGTGAACTTCACCCCCCACCCCAAAACAAGGTTCTGCGGGGGGGAAACCAAAGCTAGTTCCACTCAGCTCCCAGAGACCCAACCAGCAGCGCTCTTGGGAGATTCGCCCCTCTGGTTTGGCGACGGCTGATTGCAGCAGCTTGCAGGGCGTGAGGCCTTATCAGGGCTCCAGCCTGTGCTCGGGAAGCTGCAGAGCTAGTAGTTAGTGCAGCCTTTGGAACACAGTGTTCTCCCGTCCCCAGGGCCCCGGGTCACCAGGGGTGGTTGTGACGGTGACAGGCAGTGAGTGCGGTGGGAGCGAGGAGCAGGGCGCGGCGGCGAAGAGGCCGGCTGTGGGACATGGGGCACAGCAGAGGGATGCAGAGAGAAAGCTGGGCTCTGTTTCAGGGGGGTCAGTGAAATCCTGCATCACTGAGGAGCCATGCACCGGGGGTGAGGAGCCCAAAGTGTTTTGCAAAATAAATGCACCCCCCCACGGCTCTGAAATGCAACCACTTCTGGGGCAGTTGGAGGGGGGGAGACGGGGAGTCTGCCCTGCTCCAACCGCCCCCAGGGCTCTATGCCCAGCTCTGCTTCTCAGTGTGGCCTTGTGCAAGTCACTTCACGGCTCTGTGCCTCAGTTTCCACATCTGTGCAAAAAAAGGGGGTGTAATACATCTTGAGTGGTGCTAGGAGGCTGCCTTTGTTAATAGTGGGAAAGCGCTTGGTGCTCCTCAGCTGGAAGGTGCTATGGATGGGGGTGTCATTAACGAACATGCCTCGTCAGTGCCTGTCAGACCCCACTCTCCTGCACCCACACTAAACAGTTTCGTGCTGTTTGCTAGTGAGGGTTATTGTCATCAAAAGCAGTGACGTTGGAAAGGTGGCCTAAAAACAACCTGCGAGAGAGGAAGGAAAGGTGTGAGTGTGGGGGTGTGTGTGGCGGGGGAGTGAGCAGGGAAGCTGTGCATGAAGGAGTGAAACCAAGGAGGAGGACGTGCTGCCCTCGCGTGCTACACGTTAAAGCCAGCTCAGAACTGGAGCTGGGCCGGGTTTTGAAGCTGTGTGTTTCCTGCAGATGGACAAGTGGCAACAGGCCGTTATACTGCAGGCACCTAGCCTAATAACTAGCACCGGGGGGGGCGCGAGGCTTCAGGGCACCTGTGTCCTGGTAGAAGAACGAGGGTGAATAGTTAGAACAGGGGGACTAGAATTCATGATTCCCAGGTGCTAGTCCTGGCTCCCAGAGGGAGAGCAGGGGATGGGGAGCCAGGACTCCTGGGTTCGCCCCCCGGCTGCTGGGAGGATGATGTTGCCGCTAAAGGTTGGGGTAGGGAGGGGGTCTCTGCCTGCTTTCCTACTGACTCCCTGTGTGTTATTGGATAAATCCTACCCCTGTACCTCAGTTTCCCCATTTGGAAGTTACGGCTAATGGCACCTTTGATAGTTGCTCCGAGAGCCATGGTGCAAACGTGTGACGTTACTGCCTTTGCAAATGTGAATGGGGGAGCTGGCTAATCAGGCCAGATGCTGTGGGCATGTGATTGGGGGGGGGGTGTAGGCTGAGACCCACCAAACCCAGTTCCATGGGTGAGTGAGGATATAGGCTCTCACCAGAGGGAGTGGGGCTCTAACCCAGACGGGCCTCCCGAGTGAGCACTTAGCCAGAATCAGCGGCATCACTTCCTTATTGGCTTGTTTGGCCACCTGGCTCTATTTGCATGGCCCTTTCCACCTGTTCGGCAGCTGCTGCCAGCTCCGCCGCAGAATGCAGCCCGGCGTTGCGTGTCAGCCTGGCCCTGTGGCCTCTCCCAGGGGAGTCCCCAGCTCTTCTCCCTTCCCGAACGCTTCCAGCCCAGCCTTGGCCATGGAGTTTGTTCTGGGGAAATCGGCAGCCCCAGTGCCTGAGTCATTGAATACCTGCACTGCACGGCCCGCCTGCATCGTGCGACCGAGGCACTCAGAGCGCTGGCGTCTGCTCCTTCCCAAGCCAGAAGTGAGGGTGTATGGGGGGAGGTAGGGTTAGCTCTCCCATTTCAGAGAGGGGGAAACTGAGGCATGGCGCAGGGCTGGGACTTCCCCCAAGGTGACGCAGTGAGTTGGGGCAGAGATGAGTCCTGACTCCCAGGCCACTTATCTGACCACTAGACACGGCTCTCCCATCTCCCCAAACCCTCTTTTTACCCCCAGAACGGGGACAGCACAGGCAGTGATGGGGCAGATGTCCCATAGGGCTGGGGAGTGGGGGCCTCAGCTCCCCACTCTGCCCCAAGGAAGGGCAAAGCTGTGCCCCATAAACTCAGTCCTCTGCGCCACCCATTCCCCCATGGCCTGCAAGTGGGCACATACTTACCCCCTCTTTCTAACTCAGGGCCAGAAGACATGGGCGCTGCTTACCTTGGCGGGGGTGGGGGCTAATCCAGGGTTTTGGGGCAGGTCCCTAGGGAGGGCATCAGGCCACGGGGACATGTCTCTTGGAAGGGGGGGGGGTGTGGCACTCCCCCCCGTCCTCCGTTCCTCCCTCATTTGGCCCCTGGGGATCAGCCCTCCCCCCCCCCGGTCCTCTGGGGTGCGAGCGCCAGTCACTGTTCAGCTGCCTCGGTGGTTGTGGAGACACTGGGGATTTCTGCTGAGCCCATGTGGCTGTGAGAAGCCCCCCGGCCCCCCCCCCCGAGCACAGAGCGTGGGGGGGAGGGGGGGTAGGTATGTGGGTACCCAGCAGCTCTGCTAGGAGCTGGATGGGGCAGGGGGGGTTCCTTGGCCCGGGGAGGGTGAGTCAGCTCAGAACCACCCCCTGCCCACGCTGCCGGGAGAAGGGGGGAACTGTGCTTCCTGCGCGGCAGCGAGATCCCCGTGCCGCCCCCTCGTTCCCCACGCCCACGGGGAGGGGGCTGCCCAGCCGGGGACTTGGGCAGCTGTCTGGTGGGGGGGTTGGTGATGATTTGGGAGGTCTCCCCCCTGGCTGGATTCTAACCAGCAGGCCAAGGGTGGGGGCAAGTCTCCATCGCCCCCTCCCACCCCTGGGGGAGGAGGTGGAACTGGGAGAACATACTGGGGCCTTAATAACAGGAGTGCAGGGGCAGTGGAGACTGAAGGCCAATTACACACAAGCCGAGCCCACACCCAGGGACACCCACCCACATGCACACCTAGGGGACCCTGCATGGGCTAGCACACACGGACCTGCAACCACACGGGACCGGCTCACCCGCCAGCTGCAAACAGGTGCATCGTGCACTTGCCACTGCTGCATGTGCAAAAGTGTGTGTGAGAGTGTGTCCTGCTATCTATCTGTGCAATTGCACTTGCATGTGATACATCTAACCTTTTTTCCCCCCAAAGGCCCCTCTCCCCCATTTGCTTCCATATTATTTACATTCCTCCAGCTTGGGGAAGATTCGTCAGTTTCATGTTCGTTTCTTGCAGGTCCCACCCAGGTGCACTTGCAGATTTTCAATGTCTGGCACAAAGCTGCTAGGACAGAGGCTGTAAATCTTCCAGGGGTGTGGGGGGGGGGGGACAGACAGGAGGGACACGCTGTGGGGGGAATATTATTTGTGCAGAAGAACCCTGACTCCAGCTTCCTAGAAACCCCCCTTTTGTCATGGGTCTTCACAAACCCTGTGTTCCCTGCAGAATCAACACAACTTCCCATCAAGCCCTCAGCTGGCACCTGACACCTCCCCCTCCCCCCAGCTCTCCTGGGGAGCCCTGGCCACAGGAAATCAGCTGGGCAGACTTGATTTTGCTTTCTGGAGCCAGGTCACACTCCAGAACTGAAAGCGATAGCTGTGCCTCAGTGGCAGGGACTCTGCACCTTCTCCACAGGGCGGAGGGTCCGGGGCAGGGGCTCCCTACCCCCCAGGGGAAGAGTCAGGCCCACCTTGCAGGCCTGTTCTCTGCAGCTCCAAGCCTGTTTGCAGCCAAGGGGGAACAAGATGCAGAAATGGAGCAAGGCAGATGCCACCGAGCAGCCAACCTAGCACCTCCTCCACCGCACAAACCCCTGGGTCAAGTGAAACCGCAGGGCAGGTCACTCCTGTATTTCCTCCTGCCCTACTACCTTCCCCAGTCAGGAGGAGCTATGGGAGGCAGCCTCAGGGTCAGGAGACTCAGGCCCCACTTGCCAGTCTTGCTGTGTGACCTCAGGCAAGGGCCCCCCGTTCCTTAGTTTCCCCCCCTGCAAAATGAGGACACCAGCAATCAAATAGATTTAAAGCCATAGAGCATGATCTCAAATGCCCTAGAACCAACCCTGCCTCCCCTCCCCCAATGCACTTGGGGCTCCATTGAAGCCTGCTCCAGGGCCCAGATCAGGGTTTGGGCCCGCTGCCACGGCCCAGCTAGCCTGGGCCAAGCCAGCACAGCCAAGGGCAGAGCAACAGCAGGCTGTGTGGACAAGGGCGGGTACACCAGCTGCTTTGCCAGTGCAGGGGGAGTCCCATGGAAGTTCACTCACCCCTGCCATGGTGGGGGGGGGCTCTTCAGTAGTCCGTTACATGCAGAACAAACCGCCCTGCCTGGCTCCCTATTGAGCGGGAAGGGGCTAGTGTGAGCTAGGGGTGTGGTTTGTCCATGCTCTGGACTTCCCAAGTGACAGCCTCCGTGGACCCGGGCTCCTGGAGAAGTAATTGGGCGTGCAGCAGTTGTGCTGGTAAACCCGGCCGAGGGCTAGCACACCCAGCAAGGGGTGTTCAGCTAGGCCTTGCGTTGTGGGGTGCACGATCATTGAAGGGGAGGGACTGGGAGAAAAATTTCCATGCACCTCAGTAAGTCTAGTCAAACCTACAAGCAGAGGATTGCATTTTTTTTTGGGGGGGGGGGGGGGACTTTGAGTCAATTTAAGGACCTCCTTAGCATTTATTACCCCCCCTTACCCCCCCTTCCAAACTTGGCCAGTGCTCTTTCCACCACACCCTGAAACCAGACAAAATCCTGTTCAGCTGCAGAGGAGGCAGGAGGCTGCACCAGCCAGGCACTCACATGGCATTTTGCAACAGGCCAGCCCTTAATTGCTGCTTGTTTAAGCCTCTTTGTCAATTTACAGAAGTGGTTGCGCCTGGGAGCCAGGAAGCCCCAGTGTTTTGCAAAGAGTGAGAACAGAGCAGGCTCCTGGAAGCTGAGTTAAGAACACAGCTACATCCTGATCCGATCACAGTACAGGACACGCTGCTCTGATGCAACATGCAGAGACCGGGAAGCGTCACAGCTGGAAGGGAGACAACAAAAGATGCAAGAGGAAGTGATATTTAGGTTTCAGAAATTTATTGCAAGTTCATCGTACAAGAATATATAGAATCAGGCTCTTTTAGTGGCTTGAGTGCAAAGAAAAAAATTGCAATCTTGAGTTTATAAATATAAGACATTGTGTCCACTGAAAAATAAAGAGTTCATTTGCAACTGTCCTTTTCAGTCCTCGCATCTTCCATCCACAACACACAGCAGATGCAAAAATAAAAATCCAGTTTCTTCCCCACCCTGCCACATTAAGTCCTTGGCAAAATGTGGCCGTGCCCCCTCCCGCTGCAGAGAACGGGAACGGAGGGAAATCCAGTCCCTTGCCATGGATCAGTGGCATCCACACCCCATGCGGTCCGAGACACACGTCACGTCGTGCCTTGCATACAGGATTCAAGCGCTCCTCACAGTCGAAGAGTCAGTCGCTTTGACTCAGCCATTCCCCCAAGCGTGTCTCCTGCCAGCCTGCTCCAGCGAGCTGCTCCTTTAACGGTCTCCACGCACTCACAGCCCCTTCGCGGGCTCCAGTCCCCCAGTGCACCTCCCCTTCCACACACACCGTCGCTGCCGGCCCCGGCTCTCTCCTCTGCGACTCTTGAGCTTCTAGTTGGATGGGGGGTGTTTTTTATTTTTTAAAAATGTTGGTTGTTTTTTTGGTGAAAAAACCATGAATTCAGCACAAAACGAGAAGGCAGCGCCCAGCTCAACGCTCCAACAGCGAGATGTAGGGGACCCACTGGTTATTACCGCGGCTTTCTTCACAGTAACTGGCCACCTCCTCCAAGCCTTGGCTCTTCCAGGAATCGGTGTGGGGATTCTGGGAGGAGAGAACGCACAGATCCAACCGTGAGCAATACAGACCTCGGGGAGGTCACCCCAGCCCGATCACGAGACATACTGGAGCGGTGACCACGCCACCGGCGGTTCGGGAATCTACGCATCCCCGAAGGACCTTGGCTGGGCCCCAGGTCACATGGCTGCCAATTTTAGCCCTGCATCAGCACCACCGCCCCAGGCAGGCTGTGATTGGCTCCCCGGCCACGGTCGCCTTCCCCGCTCCCCTGCTAGGCAACCCAGCTGGACTCACCGTCACCAAGATACAGTGCAGGTCCCGGGGCTCGCCCGTGTCCTCCGAGCTCTCCCCGAGGAGCTTGGCCAGGCGCTGCACGCCCGACACCCGCAGGATGTTGATGTCGTTGTCGCAGCAAAAGGCCTGGATGAGGGTGAAGTGGATTTGCAAGGCGATGTCCCCCTCGTCTTCCTCATCGACGGCCAGGAGGCAAAGTACCACGCTGTCCGGGTCCCTGCAGGACACAGACCAGTCAGGGTCAGCGGAGGACAGGCCACGCGAGCTGCCTCCCCATCTAAGGAGAGGAGTCTCAGGCACACACCAGCTGCTCCTGAACACGCAACAGCCCCTGCCAGACCTTGTTCTCTTGCATCTTTCGCGCACACACAGATTTCCACCCCCTCTCCCGATTCCCACCACCGCCCCCCAGCTCCAATAGACCCCCCGGCAGTCGATCGAAGCCCGGCCGCGGCAGGGCCGGGGACACTTACACATTCATGAGCTTGGCCGACTCATAGACGCCGACGGTCAGGCAGTCCTGCCTCTGAGCGGCCACCAACAGCTGCTCCACCGCTTCGCTCACCGTCTGCATCCTTCAGGAAAGAGCACAAAGGGGAGGGGGTTAATTCGGAGCGGCTTTGGAAAGCCCCGCGGGCGGAGAGGCGAAGGGAAGCACTTGGAGATCCGCAGCCCAGCATCGCCAAGGGATGGGGTGGGGGGGTACTTACTTCTGGGCAGTGTTGTCGCAAGCGACCAGCTCTTCCAAGGTCATGTTGCAATTATAATCCACAATGGCTCGGAGTCGGGAGGAGACGGAGGGAGAAGCAGCGACCCTCAGCCCAGGCTCCCCACCAGCAGCAGCAAACCAGAAGGTAGGATCGGTGCAATAATCCACGGGAGAAACCAGGCTCGCTCCGCTGACAAACTCCACCCGCGCGTCAATCCGGTGTCACTCCGAATCCAACACCCGGCTCCTTCGAACGGTCTCAACGACAGCAGCAGCTGCGGGCGCCTTTTATAGCCTTGCAGAAGGGGCGTGGCCGCTCCTTTCCCATTGGTTCCTCGGCCACAAAGGAAAAAAACTCGGTGCCCGCTGATTGGTTCTCCCTCAGGGGAAACTAGCTAGTGGCCCCACGTGGGGTGGGGGAAGTTTTGCAAGGGGTGGATTTGCTTAAAAGAAACAACACACACACAACCTCACACGAGAGTTTCGATTGAAATTTCCCAGCAGTTTTTGTTCCTGTGCTGGGCAGCGGCTCGGGATTTCCACACAGCTCCGGGCTGGCAGCCGAGGGGGCCGGTTTGCACGCTGGTGTGTCAAAGGGGAAAACAAACCCAGGCGAGCACCCTTGGTGGAGAATGTGGTTGGGCCATTTTTAGAGGGAATAAATATCCCAGGGGGTTCCATGGACATGCATCCCATGGAAATCCGCACCCCCACCCCCCCGCTTTCCCAGGAACCCCCAGCCACCCTCCCCCGTGGCTTGGTCTGCAGCTGTTCAGGGGAAAAAATCACATCCAGGGGAGGATGCATTTTGCAAAGGAAAAGCAGGGACGTTATGCAAAGGGGAAATCGTCTCATCTTCCACTCCGGAGCAAACTCCGAGATGCTGGAGGAGTCGGTGTGAGTGTGTGGGGGGGAGGGTGTATATTCCTAGGACGGAGCTCGGGGGCTGCAAAAAGCAAACGTGCCTAGTTAATTCCCTGCTCCGCCCGGGTACTTTGCGTCCCCACTCCCCCCTTTGACGAGGGCGATACCCGTTCCACCTCCTAAGCAGAAAACGAAGAGCGCCGGGCCGGGTGGCGTGTAGGCGGCGGAGGGGAAAGGGTGAGTTAATTATGAGGTTTTCGAGCCAGTCATGGTTTCTGCAGCTTGCAAAAACGCTATGAGTCGTTTCACAACAACCCCTGCAGCGTGCATCGTGTTCCCTTGGCTTGGCCCGCCTGGGTTTCCTCCCTTTTCTCCTGCACCGCAGCTTAGAGCCCGGGTGGGGGGCCTGGGCCGTTTACACTGGCGCTGCTTCTCATATGCATGAAGCTTAGGTGGCAAGATTTATCCGAGGCAGAGAATTAACCGACGCTCCGGGTTCCTCGCAAACAAGACAGCCTGTACTTTAGCGAGCAGCGGAGCTGCCAGGAGACGCTGCTGGCCTTGGGCCTTGTGTTTTCAATGCATTCTCCAAAACGAGCACGGGGGGGGATCCGAGGGGGGGTTGCAAGGTTCGCGTAACATCCCCGCTCTGCAAAACAGGTGGGAGGTCAGGCTGGAGCCTGAACTTTTGCAGAGGTAAAAGGTCCCCGGTGCAAGACAGCGCGTGTCGCAATCGGCTCGAGGCTAACGTTTTGCGGGGCAGGGGAGTGGTATTACACCCCCCCCCCCCGGATTTGCAAAAAAACCCCAGAAAGTGCAATTGCAGGCGGGCTGGTCTCTCTGGAGTTGCAGGCCCGGGACATTGCTGGGGTGAGGGGCGCTGAGGACCTAGAGGCTCAGCGAGGCGAGTCTCTCCCCCTCTGACCCTTCCTGCCTGGAGCGCACGGCGCTGGCTGCTTTGCACCCTGCGGTTGTGTGTTCTCGCTGCAAACCAGCCCGGCTGGTGACTGAGCGCCCAGCCGCGCCAGGCATGCGGCGGCCGGCGGAGGGAGCTCGCGGCGGCCAAGGCCGCCACCTAGCGGCCGAGGCTCGCATCGGCCTGTGACCTGTCGTGCAAACAGCTCTGGGCCTTTGCCCCCAAACCTCCTCCCTTGATCTCAGTGGCGGTTCCCTGGGGTGCATATGGGCGGATGGACAGACAGAGGGAAGTGTATGAGGGATGGATAGATAAGGTAGCAAAACAGGGTGATAGATCCAGACTCCATAGCAACCCTATTGCAGCCAGTATAATACTCCGTTAATCACAGGTAGCCCTGATATGGTGCTTTTATTTGGAAAGTGCCTTCCAGGCATTGACCAATCGACCCTTCCCCCAGTGGGGTGATTCCTCTGCCCTGGGGGAAGCTGAGGCGGTGAGATCCTGGGTGGGGGGGGTGCGACCTTCCTGAAGGCTGGAGCGTTCTGGGTCATGTGAATAAGGAGGTTGCAAGGAGAGGCGCTAACAGCGGGTGCCCAGGGGCTCAGGCTGGCCATCCCCAGCCCTGCAGATGGCCCTGTGGGTGGGCCAGGCTGTAGTGGGAGTCCGGGGAGGTCACCCCCCGTCTGCCTGGGGGATGGCTACCCCTGCTCATGAGCCATGCTCCTCGTTAGCTTCCTTCCTCTGCTTTCTTTGCCGTAGGGTGGCACTTGGAAGCGACTTTCCTGGGCCAGGCCGCTGTTGCGCTAGGCGCTGGACAGACACAGAGTACTGACATCCCCAAAAATCTGGAGTCGCCCCCCCAAATCCCGAGATTGACTTGAAAATCACGAGATCCTTTTCCTCTGGCTCCTGGGTCTCAGAGCCTGCAGGGGCCACGTGTCTGAGCTTTTCTCTGTCACCGGCTGGGCTACAAACGTCCCAGCTGAGGCTCTCTGGTGATACAGTGGGTCCTGCCGATGAGAGCTCTTGGAACACTCCCCCGGCCCTGAGAGCGACAAGAGCTGGCCTCCTTCGCGTGGCTAAGGGGTGACTTGATCCCAGTCTGCGAGGGCCGACCCGGGAACAAACCTTTGCTAATGGGCTTTCCCCCCAGCAGACAATGGTGTCACGAGGCCGCGTGGCCGTCCGGTGAAGCCGGACAGTCCGACTGGACGTAAGACGTGCACCTCTTACCGGGAGCGTCGCCCTCAGAGCAATTCGCGAAGCATCGGGGTGGGTTCCCCACTTCTGGCCGTGTTAAAATCCAGACTGGCTGGTTCCCTAGAAGATCTGCTCTGGGTCCTGTGGGAGTTATTCGGGGGCGGGCGAGGTTCTGTGCCCTGCGATGTGCAGGTCAGACTAGCTGATCACGCTGGTCCCTCCTCACCTTGGGATCTGTGCATCCCTGAGTCTTCCGCCCCCCGGCCTTTTCAGAGGCAAAGCCTCCAAGCCGAGCTCCAGTTAAAACCTCCCGACCTTTCCATGCATTGGTAGTTTCCACGTGTCTCCCCATGTCGGCCCTGACCCCCACCCCGACAGCGCGGCCCCTGTGGGTGCCCGGGGAAGGGCGTTTCCCCGGGGATGGGACTGTGGTCCGTTGCTGCCCCCTGCTGACCCAGCTTGGTGACAACTCACAGCCTGAAGAAAAGGTGACAAAGTGGGGGCTGATTTTGGGGGTGCACTTTGAGACATCTGGAAGGGGCCTGGTTTTCAGAAGTGCCCCTCTTCAAGGTGTCTGGAGGCGCGGCGCCCAGACCTGAGAGACTCAAAAAGCCTCCAGTGTTGGCCTCCCCTTTGCTCTCTGTGCAGTTCTCTTCAGTGTAGGTTTGGCTACTGTGCTGCTTGCTGGAGTGTCTGAGAGCCTCCCCCTCTGCAGTGGGGCAGACGAGGCTGGCTCTGCAAAGCGCGGTGGAACAGCCACAGAGCTTGGTTCGAGCCGTGGCCGTGTGTTTTTATTGCCTGGTTAATACGAGCCGCTGGCAGGCAGAGACCCACCGCAACCGCCTCGACTTGCACGCCCCAGGCCGATCCGCGATTTCCCGCTCCGCTTGGCTTGTTTTTAAGGCCCAGTCTCCCTATCCTG
>ML677376.1:2949405-3025159 GCA_007922305.1 Dermatemys mawii | reverse complement strand
ACCCGGGTGTCTGACGCTGGCTCCCCACTGGCTGCCCGCTCAGCACTGAGATGAGCACAGGGGATGAGCAGCTGCAGTGACCATCCTGCTGAGGAGGGGTCACAGGCCAGACAGCCCCTGCACGGCTTCTGTTCGCCAGCTCAGACCAGCTCAGCGCAGCTCCTACCAGTCAGACCCCGCGGGCACCAGCCCAGCCTCGCTGACTGTAACCTTGGGCTGGGAGATCAGGAACAAGCCGTTCCCAGCAGGTTGTCCCCATCTTGATACCAGGTGGCTCGTGACTTTCAGCTCAGTGCTGTTGCTTTCACCTGTGGAACTCACTGCTGCAGGGGGTGAGCCAAGCAGTCAACCCTGAAGAGGGGTCCTTGGCTGGGGGTGAGAACGTTTGCAGCTGTAAGTGCGCAACACTTACAAATTAGGAAGTGAGTTGGGGGCGGGCAGGACTCAGGGAGGAACCACCCCCGGGTCCCCGCCCATCAGCGTCTAGAGCTGCAGAATTAGGAGCATTAGGGGGAGGAGAGCTTGGAGACGAGATTCCAGGCCAGAGGGCTCCCTAGGCTGGTTGGCAGGAGGTGGGATTGGCAGCAGCTGCGTGTACCAGCTCCCTCTTGCTATGGAGACAGGGAGCGACACCTCCCGCCCCCCCACCTGAGCCCTTCGCTCTGAGCCAGGCCTCCCCCACTGGGGTGGGGTCACGTGGCTGGCCATGCTTGCTGCCATGTGCCAGGAGAGAAAAAGGAGCCCATGGGCTCCCCTGGCAGCTCCAGGCAGCTGCTCACTCCCCAGCACTTCCCAGCAGCGTGGCAGGAGTGTGAGCAGCTGGGGAGAAGGGGGAGGCTGCCGGGCGGGGTGTGTGCGACCAGCACGGACACGAGGCTCGGACGTGCTCCATTGTGTGGGAAGCACCTGGCGGCAATGCATGGGTTATGAGCCGTGGGTGTTTATAGGTGCCTGGGGGAGGCGGCAGGGCTGGTTCTCTCCCTGGTTACATGTATGTGTGTGTGTGGTGACGGCGTGCAAGGGGAGAACGTGGGGTGGAAGATGAGGGGGGGTCATGAGTGTGCCAGGGCATGCTGTGCGAAGGTTTGGAGTGTGCATGTGAGACCGTGCGAGAATGAGAGGGCTGAGGGTGGAGGATTGTAGCTGCGTTTCTGTAGCATGTGGATGGATGTGTGTCAGGAGGGTGTATTGTGCGATGGTGCATAGCGTGAGTGTGCAAGGGGCTGTGCTAGGCCAGGCTGCACGGGGTGAATATATGCTGTGCGATGGTGCACAGAGTGGGTGTGCAAGGGGCAATGCCATGCAATGATGCACGAGGTGAGTATGTGCTGTGTGGTGGTGCACAGCATAAGTGTGCAAGGGGCTGTGCTAGGCCAGGCTGCATGGAGTGAGTATGTGCTGTGCAGTGGTGCACAAAGTGGGTGTGCAAGGGGCAATGCCATGCAATGATGCATGGAGTGAGTATGTGCTGTGTGGTGGTGCACAGCATGAGTGTGCAAGGGGCTGTGCTAGGCCAGGCTGCACAGGGTGAATATGTGCTGTGCGATGGTGCACAGAGTGGGTGTGCAAGGGGCAGTGCCATGCGATGATGCACGGGCAGGGTATGCCCTGTGTGGTAGTGCACAGCATGAGTGTGCCGGGGACGATACACACCGTGAGTGTGCAAGGGGGTCTGGTGTGTATGTGGCCGGAAGGCACGTCCTTTTGACTGTTATATTCATTTCATTTACACAGCACAAAGGTCCCCACTGGGTTTAGAGCCACTTTCCTGACTGCGGCTCCACTTGAACGTCTCTTCTTGTGACCACGTCTCTCCCTCTCTCTCTGCCCCTCCACATCAGCATTCTCCACGGCACATCACGCTTTGTCCCCATCTCCGAGGGCACAGGAGGGTGCCCGGGACACCCGGTCATTCATAAAGCTGTCCCAAGGCCTGGCTAGAAGATCACTCATGGGCCCAGAAGAACTGGAGTGGAAAAACCCTGGCGCTTTAAAAAAGAATAGAGCTGAGGGGTTTTCCAGTGTCTCAGCCTTATTTGACTTTGGTTTCCAAGGGGACGGGAATTTCTGACTCAGAAGAACAGAAAGAGCTGCCGTACTGGGTCAGACCCACAGTCCATCTAACCCAGTCTCCGCCGGTACCAGAGCTTCCTGGGGAGTGCCCAGATCAGGGCAATCCTGGAGCGATTCACCCCTGAATTTGGGCAGTGAGAGGTTTTGGGTCATCCCCTCCCCCCTTGACTAATAGCCATTGATGGAGCTCCTCTTTGAACCCTGTTTAATCATCCCAATATCCCACTGGGAGTTTGTTCCCTGCCAATGGGAAAGGACATCCTGATTAAGCGGAGGGCTGTGATAAAGAGGGTGGGATCAGTTGTTCTCTGTATCCACGGAGAAAGCAGGACAAGGAATAATTGGTTTATTTTGCAGCGAGGGAGATTTAGGTTGGATATTAGGAAAATCTTTCTAGCTAGGCTAGTTAAGCATTAGGGAGGCTGTGGAATCCCCGCCAGTGGAGGATTTTAAGGTCAGGTTGGACAAACACCCACCAGGAATGGTCTCGGTTTCCTTGGTCCTGCCTCAGCGCAGGGGGCTGGATTTGATGACGTCTGGTGGTCCCTTCCGGCCCCGTGTGTCTTATGATTCTGTTCTGTGACATGGATGCAAATCATTTCCATCTGGCTGCAAGCGCAGCTGGGGAAATGGACCAATCAGTGCAAACCACCAGCTTAGCAACATTGACACCCCCAGAGCGCTGGCGAAATCCTCCCACTGTGGAGCCTGCCCGGGATTTTTAAAAGCAGCAGCTGGTCTCTTGTGTTTTGCGAGCGCTGACTGGGACCCACAGTTCACCCTAAGCTTTTCAAGTGGGTCTGAAATCCAGGGAACTAACGTCTCCCCTGCCCAGGTGTCGATTGTAGAACGGGCCAGCGTATTTTCAGCACGTCAAAGTTTCAGTCGTTACTGTTTGTATTGGAGCCAGGTGGAGAGGCCCTGATTGGGATCGGGGCCTGGGTTTGCCCAGCACTACACAGATCTTTCCTGCCCTGAAACATTTGTGATCCAACTAGTCAAGGCAGACTAGTTAGATCTGCCAGTTAGCATCTGGCCCCAAGGACCGAAGGATGTGAGAGCAAATCCATGTGGCCGTCTGTGGACTCTATTTCAAAACCAGCAGGGCGCAGCTGGCTGTGAGATACCTGGGAGCAACCTGCAGCTGCCTCAGGAAGACCATGCTGAGGACCTTGGGCGGCTCTCCAGGGACTCCTGCGAGTCCTTGGAACAGTGGGACAATCCAGCTCCTGCCTGTCCGTTGGAAATCAGACACCCCGAGGCCCTGGGCAGTGTTGCGGATCACTTGGGTTTTTAAGCCTGGTTTAAAACTTGGGTTTTGCGGATCAAGTGTTTGCGGATTTGCAAGTGTTGCGGATTTGCAAAGTGATTTGCAAGTGTTGCGGATCACTTGGGTTTTTAAGCCTGTTTTTAAGCCTGAAGGGCGAGAGGGATGGTGTCTCCTGGGAGGGTTTATTGGTCTATAGTAGATCAGGCTTTCCAGGCTAGATGCAGCAATGACGATAAAGACAACAGAGCCTGATTCACTTCTCACTGACTTGGCGACCGTGGGCCTCAGGGAAGTTACGCTGGATTTATTCCGGGGAGGAGGGTGAGACTGGAATCAAGGTGTCTCCTGCAAAGGCCATGGGGGCAGCTCGGCTGATGGGTTGGCGTGTCAGAAATGATCACTCCAAAATGTGCCTATAACGAACAGGCACTACAGGCTGGGGTTTTCCTAAAGGAGTTGGGTGCCCAGATCCCCCTGGGTGCTGAGTACCGAATTAGGAACCTTTGAGACCAGATTTAGGGATTGAGAGAAGTAGGCTGATTTTAAATCAGGGGTGGGCAAACTTTTTGGCCCGAGGGCTACATCAGAGTTGCAAAATTGTAAGTATGGCAGGTAGGGAAGGCTGTGCCTCCCCAAACAGCCTGGCCCCTCCCCATATCCAACCCCCTGGCTGCTGCCCTCAGAACCCTCAACCCATCCAACCCCCCCGCTCCTTGTCCCCTGACCGCCACCACTAACCACCTCCCTGGAACTCCACCCCCTACCCAGCCCCCCTGCTCCCTGTCCCCTGACTACCCCGATCCCCCCCGCCCCCTGATAGACCCCTGGGACTCCCATGTCTATCCAACCCCCCCGTCCCCTGAATGCCCCCCCCAGAACCACCACCCTATCCAACCGCCCCCTGCTCCCTGTCCCCTGACTGCCCCCTGAGACTCCCTGACCCTTATCCAACCCCCAGCCCCTTACCACGCCACCAAGAGCAGTGTGTCTGGCAGTCGCATGGAGCCAGACAGGCTGCCCAAGAGGAGCATGCAGCCCCATCCCCCAGAGTGCTACCTGCATAGCGGTGTGGCTCCGGGGGAGGGCTGGGGGGGCCTAGCGTCCCCAGCCAAGAGCTCAGGGGCTGGTCAGGACAGTCCCACGGGCCATAGTTTGCCTACCCCTGTTTTAAAAGGTGCTGCTCACCACAATTTCCACTGAGGTCACTTCTAAAGGACCTCGGCAGATCCAGGTGCTCAAATATGGACTTAGAAACTTCCCGCATTTGAAAAATATCGACACCGTCACTTTTCAGTCCTTGTATCTTTTTCTTTTCAGGGTGAAAGTCGGGGACAGCAGCATCTGCTCCATAAACCGTCTCCTGGCCGTATTGCTCAGAACCTGGCAGTGGAGGATAAAATCATGACACTAATCAATTACACTTGAAATAAATATTTATGACTTACTATTTTTTGGCAGGGAAGAGTAAAAAACCTGGCTTATTAAAGGAAATTGGTTGTTGATTAGTTTTCAGATTAGCATGTGGAGCGGAGTTTAATGAAGGGCAGTCGTTTCAAATTTTGCAGTTTCTGCGAGTGTATGGAAACTCATCTAAAATACAGGCTTGTGTGGAGGTAGGAGACCAAACAAATTGGAGCTATTGGGCCTGGTTCTCCGATGACTTGCATTGTGAGCGGGTATTTACACTAGTGCAAAACAGAGTGACACACTGCCCATGAGCCAGTTTGCACTAATGTAAGTGACTACACAAGGAGCAAGGAAATTGAGAAAGAGGCCCCAGTCTAGCTAGCGATCCCCAGACGTCCCCATCACCTCATTATCTAGCTGTGTGAGACAGGCTAGGGGTCGGTAATGTGATGGGGTAGCTGTTACTCTCTAGAGCTCTGGGTCACTAGTACAATGAGTTTAGTGGGTCACATTTTAGTCCCGTCTCTAGTGTACAAGTACAGTGACATTTGTAGAGTGTTTGCTGATTTCAGGGAGACTTACTCGAGACACCGTTCCTCCCACCAGTCCTGAGTTTGTTTGGGGGGATTTGATTGTCGCACTTTGACCCCCCCAACCCTATCCTCGTTGAAGCAGAACATTTCCCTCATTAACCTTGCTATGTTAAAGTAGAATCACTGCTATGAGTGAACAAAAATATAATTAAAACTGAGCGTGCAAGCGTGGCCGCGAAGCGGTATTTCACTTGTGCAAAGTCACAGCTCCACATGTTTCTACTGGGTGGCTCCGCTCATGTTTCTTTTTATTACTCTCACCCTCGGTGTGTCATTAATCCCCCACCCCATTCCGCTGGGAACATCATGCCCAGGAGGAGTTGAGTCGTAGTTTGAGAAGGAGTTCAGAAAGCCACAACTGGTCCCATTGTGCGAGCATTAAAGCGAGTCACAGCCGGGACTGGGTTATCGTCTCGGTAACGGAATCTCGCCTGATTAAAAATGAAACTTGAGCATCGCCCGGGAAATCTGCAACAGACCTGGGCCCCAGTCTCTTGGATTCTGTCTCGTCTCTGAGCCACAAGGAAGTCTTCATCCCAGGGGGAACGCTGTGTGGAGCCTGAGGTCACGTCCTAATCCTGATAACCCAATTTGAGCTGAGCACCGACACAGCTTGTTACACTGATGGATCCTCTCCCTCCTGCACCCTGCACAGCCTGTCAACATCTGCCATCCCTGGACAGCGCCGTGTACCTCCTACCTATAGAGGGCGCTGTGCAGAACAGACCGGCGCTCCGCCTTCAGCCCCTCCTACTTTGTGGCGGGAAAGCAATGCCTCCTGGGGGCTGTAGTCCAAGCCTCCCCGGCTGCGCTATAGGACGCCGCCAGGGGTGAGGGTGAAGAAAACTACATTTCCCAGGGAGCATTGCGACAGGCCCTGCATGCATGCTTGCATGGACTTTTTGCAAGAAGTTCTGGGCAGGTTGCTCCTGCGTTGAGATGGTGCATTAGGGGTGCAGCCGTTGAGTGCAATGGCTGAGCGTGCGGGAGAGATAGTGTATCAGAAGGAGGGGCACCAGGTAAGTGGGGCGGGGGCAGGTTGCAACCCAAATGCGTCAGACTCTGGAGCTGCTGGAGAACCTCACTGGGCTTCAGGGCCCCAGAGTTTGGCCTCTAAAACCCTTGGTTGGGGGGCTTCTTCCCCAGACTTCTTTTTTTTTGGTGGGGGGGAAGCTCACAGGTAGGACTCAGTGTGTCCCCCCGCCCCTTTGCAAAACAATGCGAAGAATCTGCACTTAAAAAGAACAAACTGGAGTCGTTTATTTGGTTGCTTTATACTAAGTTCAAAGGGGGAGTGGTGGTGAAAGGGAGCTGGGGCTGCCCCCTTTCCTAAAAGGGATTTTCTTTTTGCTGGGGGCTGGTTAGAAAACTCT
The DNA here is from genome assembly GCA_007922305.1 of Dermatemys mawii. Classification (NCBI taxonomy): domain Eukaryota; kingdom Metazoa; phylum Chordata; order Testudines; family Dermatemydidae; genus Dermatemys; species Dermatemys mawii. The sequence goes on along the minus strand of ML677376.1, from coordinate 3,018,443 downwards.
GGAGTCCTGCCCTAGCTGTAGGGTGCAGTGGGGTGGGAGCACCCCCCCACGGGAAACCAGCATTTGTAGAAGCCTGGTGACTATTATTAGTATCGTGAGAGGTTTTATGTCCTACCCTGAGGATTGTCTGTGATGTAGAAACGCCTCTGTGCATGTTGGTTTTAATATTCCAGCAGTGACACTGATTGGGTTGTTGATGGTTTCACCAGTGCAAAACCTTCTTACTTGTGGGGGTTTTCTTGGCTTGGGTTTTAGAGGACTGAATGAGCCCCTTCCCCTTGTTATGGGGTGGGGTGAGACAGCTGCTCTGCTTGGTTTGTGATTGGTTTACCAGGGGCCCTGATCCTGCACAGAACTAAGCAGGTGCTTAGCTTTAAGCCTGTGCGTAGCCCTGGTGAGTTCAGGCAGTGCTCGGATTGACCTGGATTGGGACACAACGTGGCCTAGTAGGTAGAGCACCTGACTGGGTTTTTATTCCCAGCTCTGCTGATTTCACGCTGTGTGACTTTGGCCTTTTCCCATCTGTCAAAGGGGAAACACGTGTTGTGTGTGTGGATGATCCTCTGTAACGGGGTGTGTGCTGTTTGCAGAATGCAGACTGCGCCGCGTCCGACGACCGCGCGCTGATCCACTCCTACGACCGAGCCGTCCGCTCCTATAAGGTGAGGCACTCTCCGAACCGAACTTCTGGGGCTGCTCCCCCCACTCAATGTCCCTCCTTCTTGGATGTGTCCTATAAGCTGCTTGCTCCAGGTCTCGCTGACCACAGCCCCTTGGGATTGGGGCAGAGGCTGCAGGCTGTGCTCCCTATGAGGCAGTGATCTGGCTGCTTGCCCAGGTCTGAGAGCCTGCTCTGGGATGTCCCCTCCCTCTCCCTGTCTGATGCTCCCCCAGCCCTGTGGGGAAAGGTTGGTCTTGGCCTATCTCAGGAGAGCGGGGGGGACAGAGCAGCTGCTCCTCCCAAATCCCATCCCATCTCAGCTGTCTCGGCATCTCCAACACTGCAGGACGCTCTGGGAGCTGGTGACAAGGACCAGGCATCCAAGAGCTCTGAGTCCTCAGCCTCCAGCGGGGCCGAGAGCGAGGGAGATGAGGAGGAGGAGGAGGAGCAGAACGAAGAAGAGGAAGGCTCCCAGGTGAGTCCAGAACAAGAAGAGATCTGTTACCTGCTGTAGAACCAGCCCATCCTACTTCCAGGACAGGAGAAACCATTGGCATCATATAGCAAACTCAGCTCTGGGTCCTGGGGGTGCTGGTTTCTGTCCCTTTAAGGGGAGGGACTCCTCTGGAGTCCTCCCCCGTGTCGGGGGTTGGGGAGTGGGGTTCTCTCGTACCCTCCCCTGGCCCCACAGACTGCACACCCCAAGAGGTGGCCCCCTTGGAGATCTGAAGAGGGGTCAGGGCAAGGAGTCATCCCTGGAGTTCTGCAGGAGGCTGCAGGATCCAGCACTAGGGTGGGGGCGGAGCGTAGAATAGTGCAAACGCTGCACTAGTGTGTGCGTTGCACAATGATGGTTCATGCTGGGTAGCATGGGCTACAGCCCATCCATTACCCAGGCCGACGCGTGTCCCCGCCGCAGCCCTGAGGCCCTGTCCCTGCGTCTCCCCGCAGTGGAAGGTTGGTGACGCCTGCTGTGCCGTCTGGTCCGGAGATGGGCTGCTCTACCCGGCTCGCGTGGTCTCCCTGAGCGAGGAGGGGGATGCCTGCGTGGTGGAATATGAGCACTATGGCAATCAGGAGGAGCAGAGCCTGCGGGACCTGTTCCCCCCCGACGACTCGCTGGAGCCCCAGAGAACAGTGAGAGGCTGCGGGGTGGGCTGTGCAGAGCGGACTAGCGGGGCGCGGGCGGATTCTGGCAGGGTTGGCCAGAGGGGCCTGGCTCTCCACCCCCCGGGGGAACTATCTGCTCCCAGGTTCACCCATCTCAATGGGAGGCAGTGTGGTGTGGTGATTAGAACACAGGCCAGAGAGCCAGGACTATTCTCAGGGGCGGGGGCAGTGTGGTTGATTGGTCAGAGCAGGGGAGACAGTCAGGATGCCTGGGTCCCATTCCCAGTGTAGGAAGGGGAACAGGGCCTTGTGACCAGAGCTCTGCAGGGGGAGGTGGAAGGTGCTGTCCCGATCTGGGGTTAGGGTGGCACCCCAAGGCAGACACAAGCCCTGGGGGGGTCCCTAGCAGCCAGGCTGTCTGTGTGATGAGCCCCGGTTGGTGCCGCCCCCAGTGGAAGGTGGGCGACGCCTGCAGCGCCATCTGGTCGGAGGACGGGCTGCTGTACCCAGCCACGGTGCGGTCGGTGGATGCCGCGAAGGGGACGTGCCTGGTGGAGTTTGTCGGCTACGGGAACAAGGAGCAGCAGGCACTGGCGGAGCTGCTGCCCCCGTGCGGGGTCATGGATGGGGACCTGGGCAGCTGGAGGGTGAGTGGCCCCCTCGGGAGGGGGAGTAGAACCGCTGTGCTGCGGGGGGCGCTGTGCTGCGGGGGGCGCTTTGCTGCGGGGGGTGGGGGGCTCTGTCAGCGTCCCCTCTTCTCTCCCTTGTCTGGTCCCCTGCCAGCTCTGCCCCTCCCCCCTTCTCAGTGGTGTCCCCAGGGGCCGGTCTGGTGCTGTCCCTGCTGTGTGCCGGTGGCAGTGCCAGGTCGGGCGCAGGGCGCGCCCGGGGCGTGCTCTGCTCTGATCCTCGTGTCTCCTTGGCCAGGCTGGAGCGGATGCCCCCGGAGTGCCCAGGGGACACAGCCCCAGCTTCCCCTGCGAGCCGCCCCGCAGCTGGAGGAGGCAGAGCGCGAAGGGGGACCGGGCGCATTACTTCCCCCCTCCGCCCAAGGTGAGTGCCTGGGATCGCCCCAGCTGGGCAGTGACCCCCGACCTCATGTGTTCTCCCCCCCTGCAGCACAAGCTGCAGCCTCAAAGCCCTGGAGCTAAGCAGGGTTTGGTCTGCGCAGGATTCGAATGGGAGACTCTGGGGGAGTCTCTCTGGAAAGCCCTGGTTGCTGCACGGGAACGAGGTGTCTCAGAGGGGGGAGCTCTCCCCAGGGGGTCAGTGCTGACCCCCACTGCCCCAGGGTGGTGCTAGGGGGCACTGGGCTTCAGGGCAGGGAACCCAGTAGGGGGCACGGTCCCTGTGGCGTGGGTGCTGACTCGGCTGGCGGTCCCCCAGGGTGGAGCTGCTGGGAGCAGGTTGGCGGGTGTCACTGTCCCTGGCAGTCAGTGCTGTACCCATGCCGTAGGGGGCGCTGTGTGATGGGGGGCCAGCGCCCATGGCCCTTCGAGCAGGGGTGGGTGCGATTAGCCCCTTCTCGCGCCCTGGCCAAATTCCACCCCCAGAAAGTGGTTCCCTTTAAATGTCATGGCCCTGTAGCAGGGCCCCCTCCCCACTTACCCAGACCCAGGGGGAGGGGAGGGGAAAGATGGGGGCAGCCTGTTAGGGTCCGGGGGCTAGTGACCCCTGCCCCACGGGGGTTTTGGAACAGCTGACGGGAGATGCTGGGATTACATGGTGGGGCCGTCTCCATCCCTGGCTCGCTGGGGTCGCATCCCAGTCCTCATGCCCGCTGGGCGCTCTCTCTGCCCCCCTTACAGAGCGGCTCCTGGTGGCCTGGTCCCTTGCTGCCCTTCGGCCCCCCGCCCCACAAATCCGCCTGCCCCCGGGTGAGTGACCCCGCTCCTCCTCGAGGACCTGGTTCTATGGCAAACTCAGAGCCTCTGCTACTCCTGCCCTGCTGGAGGAGGGGGCAGACCAGTGCAGCACCCATAGCCTGGGGGCTGGTAAAAGGCAGTATTGGTAGCCCACTGCCATCTCTGGTAGTCCGCGCTCTGGCCAGGCGTCCAGGGTGAGCTGCCATCCTGCAGTGTCTGATCTCGGGGTTGCCAGCCCCCTGAGCTACGAAGCCAGGGGCCACCCCCTGAGCCTGGCATGGGAGCCCAGCGCTGGCATGCATCCCCAGCTTTGCCCATGCTATTGCCACCCTCTCTGGGAGGTGAGGGGGGGAGCCCCCCACGCAGGCTGGAGCACAAAGGAGCCACTAGGTGGAGCCAGCGGGCTGTTGATTTGTGTCACTGTGGGGAGGACTCCTGGCAGGGTGAGGGGGGGGGTCTGGAGCCCCCACCCTGGAGCAGCTGGGGGGGAGGGGTCAGGTGAAGCTCCCACGTCCCTGTGCATCCTGGGTGAGCACCCCCGCAGGGAGGGGGGTTCTCTGCAAGCGTCTCGATTGCTAGGGAAGGTCCGTGACTGGGAACTCTGCTGCTGCTTTTCCAGGTCGTCCCTCCCCCTCCGCCACTGCTCCTGGACCCGCTGTGCGCGGAGGATGAGGATGGGGGCGCTCTGGCCTGTATGCTCCTGGCCTGGTATATGAGCGGCTACCACACTGGCTTCTACATGGTAAAGCCGGGCCGGGTGGGGATCCGCCCCCTTGAGGGGGGGGCAGGCCTGTCTTGCCCCGTCCCCAGTGCTGCAGGGTGGGGGCCGGGGTTTCACTTGCGGTACCCCCTCCCCCCCCTCGCTCGCTGGTGGTGCTGGGCGTGAGCCGTGCTGCATGCAGCTTGGAGTTTAGCCTTGTGGGATGGAGCTAAATGGGAGAGGGGCTGCCTGGGACACAGGCTGTTTGTCCTTAGGGGCTCCCCTCACTGTAGGGGGCTTTTGGGGTGGGTGGGGGTTGGGGGAGCAGTGTGGGGAGGAACTGGGGTGCGTCTGGGCACTGAGCTGGCACGTGTCTGGGGCTGGATTCAAATTGGCAGCTTTGGAGTGCTACACATTAACCCTTTCGGTGCCTTCTAGGGTCTCCGACAAGGCCGGGCGGAGGCAGCGTCCCCCCCTCCGAAGCAGGGACCTCGGTGGAAGAAGTCGGCCCCACGCAGTTAGGGGCAGGTTGGGTTCGCACTGTGTGGATATCGGGGCAGGAGGGAACTGAGACGCTGGGGTTGTTTACTGGGTACTGGCTCCCAGCAGTGGGGCAGGAAGTGATGGGGTCTGTGTGACGGCGGGGGGGTTCTTCCTTGCCCCAGAGCCGCCAGTGCCCTCCCCAGCTATTTCACCAGGTGTCTGCAGATGTGGCCAGTTGTGCCAAGCTGCGCTGGGAGTTGGGCACGGCACATGCCCCAGGGATCTCCAGGGCAATCCCTCCCTCCACAGCCTCCTCCCCTGGCTGAGCAGGGAAGCTCTGGGGGAGCCCCCCCAGCAGGGGGCAGCAGCATCACCTCGTCTCCTCCCCCTGTTCCTCCTTGCAGCTGGGTCTGGCTCCTGGCTCCCACCTGCAGCACCGTGGGTCAGAGGTCTCCGCACTGGCACTCACAGGACCGGGACTCTGCAGAGCCGGGTACCCACTCGCCCTGCACCCCGGGGAGGGAGAGGACGGAAGCTGCCTGGCCCGGCTGGAGGCCTGGGCGGAAGCGTTACTCCCCAGTGGCAGGCGTGTGCAGACGGGATGGCTGGCGCCCGTCGGCGGTTTCCAATAAAAGGTGTTTCTCAGGCCCTGTGCTCCAGGGAGGTTATTGCACTGGACGGGTAGAGGGGGAGGGGTTTTCCCGTCGGTGGGTTGGGGTGGGGATGGTGGTGGGCTCCCCTGTTTGAAACACGCACACAATGACTGAGGTGCGCTAAGGGACTGGGCTGTGCCCTATGCTTATAGGAGTTCACACCCCTCCAAGGCTGGGTGGCTTTTCGAGGAGGAGTCCAGCGGTGGGGGCGGGGGTCACTGGGCGCAGTTCTGAAGCCTGTGACACACAAAAGGAGCCGGCTAGATGATTGAATGATCCCTATGAGTCCTGGGTTCAAGTCCTGGCTCTGCCACAAACTCCCTCAGTGGCCTTGAGCAAGTTGCTGCATCTCTCCAAGTTTCTGTAAAATGAGCAGAATGCTCCTGCCTTCGTCCCCCTCTGCATCTTCCTTGTCTTTGCTCCTGGGGCTCGGGCCTGTGTCTGGGCAGCCCCCAGCTCCCAGGGGGCAACTCTGCATCAGCCCAAGGCCTGTAAGCTTTGGCCTGGGCCTCACACTCTCTGTGCCTGGCTTGAAGGTGAAGCCAAAGTCCCTGTCCTGCCTGTATAATCCTGAACCCTTAGTAAACGCAAGGATTTGCCCTGGTGCCTTAAATCTCCCTGTTCTCAGATTTGCCCGTTACTTTGGGTTCACTTGTTTATTCGGGTTACTCCTCTGGAGGTGCGATTCTGGAATTCTCCAGAGGAGTAACCCGAATACACGAGCTGCTTCTGTCCCTTGTGTTCTCACCTGGAGCTCTGCTTCCCCTGCTGCAAGTTCCCTCCCGCCAGATCTGTCCCCCCAGCTTCCTCTGGCGCTCAGTGGCTAACCGCTGCCGTTCCCGCTCTCAGGATTTATGGCTCCGGGCCTGGCTGCAGGTGCCACTAAGGACTCAGCAAAACAAATCGTGTTTACAGCCGGCGCTGATCTCAGCCAGCCGGGGGGGCTGGGGACGCCTGCCCATGATTCCTGGGGGCTGGCCCTGCGTGGGCTGCTCTCCCTGCTCCCAGGCCTTGTAACCCAGCCTCTAGTGCCCCGCCCTGCCCCTGGAGAGTGAAACAAAATACCATCAACTATTGCAAAGGAACCGACCCCCCGCTGCTCGAGTCTCCCCAGGTGCCCCCGGAAGCTGCCCACTCGCAAAGCAACTGTCCTAACTCCGCAAGGGGCTGCCTTGCTCTCCAGCCGGCCTTCCCCCAACGCTGGCCCTGGTGAAACCAGCTGGGCGTGCAAAACTCCTTGCCCCTGGATTGAGCTGATCTGCCCAGCCAGAGCAGAGGACCAAGCACAGCTCTGGGCACAGGCCTCCCCGGGGCAGGGGAGATGAGATAGCGCCACCGGCCTCGGACAAACAGTTACTCAGCCGGCTGAAGCTTGCCGCCAGCTGCTGTTTGCCGGGACCTGCCGGGCTCAGCTGTGTGGCTGGTTGGGGACGGGGCAGGAGGCTGAGAAGTCGCAGGCCGAGGCGGGGAGAGGAGTAATGTTTGCTCAGTGAATTGGCTGCCCCTGCCCTGGGAGGGTGACGCCGGCTGAGGGGACGTGCGCAGACCTTGCTGCTCCTGCGGCTGCTGGCTGCGCAGGCAGCCTGCGTCACGGCCCAGTCCCTGGGGTGGGTGGCCACTGCTCGCTCCTGGGAGGATGTTCTGGGGAGAGGCAGCCGGGCTGGTTCATTTCATAGCAGCTCTGGGGCTCTTCGCTGGGGGCACCTGAGCCTTTGCCTGCGAGGGGTGATGGGAACCTGGGATGGAATCCGGGACTCAGCCCGGCACCAGCTGGGCAGAGGAACGTTCCTCCTCCCGCCAGGCAGCTGGGCCTGGTCTTTGCCCAGGGCAACGACACGAGGCAAAATCCTGGTGGGGCCTGAGCAGCTTGTAGTTCCTCAGGTGGCTGGTCTAGGCCGACGCTCGGCTCCCTGGCAGGGCACGGAACCGACTCCCCGGCCTGCACCCTCTCAGGGCTTCCCTGGTCACCCTTGGCTGTCTGTGCTCTGGCGTGATTCCCCTGCTCCAGTGCCAGTGCAGTGTAGCCATGGTAGCAGCCTGGGGGCTCGGCTGAGCCATGCCAGGTACAAGTCCACCTGGCACTGATAGGTAGAGGCTCAGCTATGCCTACTCACACCCGCTCAGCAGCTCACGTGATCAGCCCGGTGAGAGCATGTGCCCCAGAGCGGGGGAATCGCCCCCTCGCTCATAGTGTAGATGGATCATGGTCGTACCTGGCGTTAGTGCCACTCTGGCAGCTCAGCTCTCTAGCGAAATCCGGCCCCATGGCTCATCTCCGCAGTGGGCCTGTCCTCCTGAGGCCTCGACCCAGCATGGGGGGCTGGGGGGGCAGGCTGGGCTGATTAAACAGGACTGGCCGGCCCTGAGTCGTTAAAGCGACAGGCCTTGCATGCCCCCAATGTCTGTACTTCAACCAATTAATTCATGTGAAAACTATAACCTGCCTCCTCAGCCCTAGGATTTCACCTTGCAGGTGTTCATGGGAGTCCTGATGGTGACGTTCCACCAGCCGGAGCCCCATCACTCTGCATCGAGGGATGAGCCGGGCTGTAGCCTTCAAAGAGAAATCCCTTCCCCGGCCCATCTGCCGCTTTCCAGCCCCCGCCCCGTGCCCAGGAAATCCTGGTGTGACCGCCCAGGGGCTGGCAGGTCCCCACAGGCCTGTTAGCATGCGTGGGCCGGACAGTTCCCGTGATTGACTGGCAGGGACACGGCGTCCTGGCGGATCAGCCCTGATGCTTCCTGACAAGGTGGCATCGCTTGGTGATGAGGCTCTGGGGGGCCCAGCCATTGATTTTCCACCCTGTGGAGTTAAGCTGCTAAGCGCAGTATCGAGGCCTTGTCTAAGACTCCCTGAGCCAGGCAGATGGAGTTATTACCTGGCTCCCTTCGGTTCGCTGCTCAGGTGGGTTCCTTGCAGCGCTTAGGGCCTAAGTGAAACGGGGTTTTGCCTCCCCTCACCAGGCTCCAGCACTCGGGGTGCCCGACCGCAGGCCTCCAGCTCTTTGCAAAGGCGGCTAAAGTGTCATCAGCTACTGTACAGAGTGGGGAAACTGAGGCAGGAAAAGTGGGGACTGCTCCGGTCCCTGGTGGTAAAGAGATTAGAACCCAGCGGGTCCAGAGCCCCTTGACTGGTGCGGCGCCTGCGGGGTCAGGGCTTGCTTTAGCCCGCAGAAGGGCCCCTGCCTGGGGGTGGGCTGGCAGCGCGGCCCAGGGCCCAGGGGCACTGTGGCCTTCCAGCCCTTGGCAGGCTGCCCCTCACACCGATGGTCACTGCGCCCTGTGGGGAGCTGGCTGGTGTCGGGGGTGGGAGGTGGGAGGCGGGAGGGGCGCCCTGGGGCCAGGAAGCTAAAATCCATCCGAGGTGACCTGGTGCTACCAGTCAGCCCCAGCTCCCCGGCCAGCCTTCCCCCCCCCACCCCGCCGCCCCCGGAGAAGCCGTTTCCACCAATCCGGCGCCTGCGGAGGTGTCGCTCCGCATTCAAAGTGCCGGCGACGCGCTGTATAAAGCCGACTGCGCCCGGGGAGCGGCAGCACCTGGGAGAGCCACGGCGGGGTCGCGCCCGAAGTTCAGGACCATGGACAGCTCCCGGCTCTGCCTGGCCTTCTCCCTGCTCGTCCTGCTGGGCGCCGGCCAGGAGACCCTGGGGCCCAGGGCTGCAGAGAGCCCGGCTGGCAAAAGCCAAGAAGAAAAGGACCTGGTAAGGGGTGGAGTGTACGGCCTGGGGGGGCAGCGTGCAAGGGGCTGCCCTTCTTCTCAGGGGCTGGGTGGGAGGCTGGGTGTGGGGCTCCAGCACTGAGCTGGGCCTCGGGGGGGTCATTTCCCGGCTCTGCCACCGACACTGCCTGACCTTGGGCAAGTCACTTAGGCTGAGAGTGTTTTGACAGCCCTGCCCAACTCTCCTGCGGATGTAGGCAGACTAGCTCTGAGCCTGCTAGTGCCCGCGGCTAGCTGCCATGAGCACAGCCCTGCCTGGGACCCTGGGTAGACCCCTGCTATGGCAACTCTGCTGGGTTTAGTACGTTAGTTCCACCGGTGCTTGCGGGCACACCTTTCCCCGAGCTGGCATTCCCAACTCCAGCGCAAAGGGGAGTGTACCCTGATCTCTTCCAGGCCCCAGGTCACAAGCACGGCCTCATGGCCTTTGCCAAACCAGAGGAAGGCTCAGGACGCCACGGCAAGTGGATCAGATAGCTGGAAAGAAGCTTTCTATATCCAGAACAAACAGGCAAGCGAGTGTCTAGGAAGCGGGTCTAGCTACGTAACAGTGACAACTAGCCGCTGCTCTTTCTCTCCCAGACATCAGTCAGTCCCAGCTAAACGGGTTTCCAATGAAAACCAGGCCCTTTCTTTAAAAAGCGGATGGTTTTGGATTGCACTGGTTTATACAGGTTGTTCGGGTAAAACCGACCTGACCCGAAGAGTAAATATGCCATTAGAATTAGATTAAAACACACACAGTCTCCTTGGCCATGAAGAAACAGAAGGGATCCCACTGCTGTAGGGTCACTTTCATTTCTTGACCCTGGTTGCAAATGTCTGAGAGGGGGGTGCTTTACTGGCTCTAGGCTTTTAATTAATGTTTTAAACTTAACTAGACTTTCCGTGCTTGGGGTGGGCTATCGGCTCTACAGGGCTCTGAATTTCTGTGCTTTCATGCGGTTTATTTGGGCTCGGTTTTTAAAGTTTGTCAGCAAATGACTGTCCTAGTGCATGTGACTCTAACGCTCCTTTTGGGCCACGTTTTCTCCCATAGCCACAGAGAGTAGAGCTCTGAGGAGTTAACATAACACTAGTGGCTAGGGCTGGAAAGAGAGAAAAATACCTGGAGACAAGGACCCCGGCGCCCCACTGAGCGCCCGCCCCACTTGCTCTCTCTCGCCCGCAGATCGAAGCTCTCCAAGAGATGCTGGAGAAATTGAGGACGGAGCAGCTGCCCTCCATGGAGAAGAAGCTGGGCTCGGTGCCCTCGGTAAGGAGCTGTTAGTTCGGGCCCTGGCAGCTCGCTCTGCCCGTGTCTGGCTCGGGGCCGAGGCTTTGATGAAGCCCTGGGGGGTAAACGGGACCTGGGCATTTGCCCTGGGGAGGTGGGGAGGAAATCTCCCTGAAGCGGCGAGAGCCACCTCGGCGTGGCCTCCGCCGGGTGGCTGAGCTTGGCTGCCACTCGGGAGCCTGAATGAAGAGGCCAAAGCTTCTGCAGTGCCCAGCACCCAGCAGTTCCCATCCCGTGTGCCCCTGCCAGTGAGAGCGAGGGGGGGCTCCCCAGCCCCCAGAGTTCCCCTGTCAGTAAGAGCTGTGAGGGCTCCCCCAGCCCCCTGCATCCCCCTGCCAGTGAGAACAATGGGGGCTCCCCTAGCCCTGTGTCCCCCCGCATGTTTGCCGCCTTGAAAGGTACGGTTAACTCCCCACCCAACCCCATTACTACAGGCAGGTCTCCCATGCTCTGGAAGCAGGCCAGCCATCTCCCAGCTCTCTGCAAACACATTCCACAGTCTGGCACCCCCCGACCCCTGTTCTTAAAGGGAGAGCGCCCAGTAACTCAAATGCAAACCATGCCACATCCAATGTGGCTCCCCCAGACAAGGTTTTGCCATATAAACTCCTTGTTCAGATGCAACAGATTTATAGTTTCTCAGGCCAGCAGGGTTGATCGTGAGCCTGTCGTCCAGCTGTTGGCAACCTTTGAGAAGTGGTGGGCCCAGTCTTCATTCATTCAGGGTTTCACAGGCCAGTAATACGTGTTACATTTACAGGGGCTGGTGGAGGGAACCCCAGACCGGCAGTGCTGGCAGCAGACAGAACCCCAGACTGGCAGCAGGCTGGGCAGCTCAGCCCCCTGCTGTTCTGGGGTTCTGGCCACTGGCCCCACTCAGCCCCCTGCCAGCCTGGATGAACGAAACCCCAGGCCAGCAATGGGCTGAGCGGGGGCCGCTGACCGGGACCCCAGCTGGCAGCAGCATGCCACTAAAAATCGGCTCACGTGCTGCCTTTTGAGCCAGGGGCATCCGCCCGGCTGTTCCCACCCAAGTGGCCCTTCTCTCCCCAGTGCGACGCCGGAGAGCCGTGTGCCGTGAGGAAAGGAGCCCGGATCGGGAGACTCTGCACTTGCCCCCGGGGGACGGCCTGCAACTTCTACATCCTCAAGTGCTTGTGAGGAGGACGGGACCGCGAGGACAGGACGGGGTCAGGAGGGGAGGGGTGGCGGAGCAGCTTCTGGCCCTATCATCTCCACCTTGCCTCTTTCAGCAGCTGTCAGGAGCTGGGTTTGGTTTTCCTCCTTTGCTCGTCACTTCCCCCGCAGCCCTTAAGGCTCCCTCCCCTTCCAGTGCCTGTGAGGAAGGAGCTCTCTCTGCACAGTTTGTTGTTGCTTTGATCCCTTGCTGCCCCGAGGGATGCTAGGAGAAGCCAGCCTGGCCTGCTTTTCTGAGGTGCCAAACCCCTAATCCCAGGGGGGCCAGCAGGGGCTCTGCAGCTCTGAGAATCAGCCCCACTTACATTTCCTGTGTCCCTTCTTCCCACCCTCCCTGCCTCAAGACACATGGACCCAAGATTCTCTGTTTAGTGCAGAGGGGAAGGTTGCTGGCTGCAGCCTCTTGTCTCTGCACTTAGTCCCTTGTCATGGGTAGAGTAGCTTGGGGGTTGCTCTAACATGGCCCCAGCTCTTATCTGCTTTAACCATCCCTGCAATTCAAACTGGCAGCAGAAAATAAACAGAGCCCAAGGGACACCACATCAGCAGCAGGCAACCATGGAGATAGAAGGGGTGTCTAAAGTCTCTGTGCTCTCAGCCTGTAGCAGTAGCAGAGAAACCTGCCCCCCTCCCCACACACACTGGTATGGAGTGTGCACTGCACATAGACCTCCCATTGCAATGACCATCAGAGCTCCCAGTGCAGCAGCAGAAGGGAAGCTCGAGTTGCTATTGCAGCAGGAAAACGGTCACCACGAAGGCCCTGGTTCTCCAGGTGTTTATTAGCCCTGCTGCCAGATAGTGTGGAAAGTTCCCAAAGCAGCCTGGTAGAACAGCCACTATGCACTTTGGCCGGTTGTGCGAAGGGCCAAACAAGGGGCAGGCAAAGGGAGGTGCAGTCCCCATGGGGAAGGGAGAGAGAGTGAGTGATATTGGCCCTTGCAGCTTTTGAAAGAAACCACCCCCTTCATCCACCCTGCTTTTCTGCCCCCACCCCCTGTCATTTTCCAGAGCACCTTCAGCCTGTGGGGAGTCCAAAGAGTAATGGACAAGGAGGGGGGTTCTAAACACCAGACCCCTAGTAAACAATTTGTACTCAACCCAGTGTCTCAAGCCTCTTCTTTTCAGTGATGTGCCATTTCCGCTTCCCTGCCCACCAGCCTCCTAGGACTTTCAGGGGATCCCACCCCTCCCAGGCCTGCTCTGCACAGAGTTTGTATCCAGGGAGCTATTGGTCAGGGTAAAACCACCAGTTCAAGCAGAGACAAGGTGGGGCTGACTCAGCAGACACCATGGACCTTGTTCCCATACAGGAACAGCCCTGGGGTGCTGTGCTAGTGTCGACAGCAGCACCAAAGCAGGACAGCGTGGATGAGATCAGCCTCCAGGCCACGTCTTTTCTTCAGTGCTGGAGGCACAGCGAGGAGCTTTTCACAAGTTCAGTTCACAGGGGGCCCACGGTACCTAACTGCCCCTTGGAAACTTCTGTCTGGCTCTGCTGGGTCAGGTGGTATTTAGGGCAGCACCAAAAGGAACTGCTCGGGTTCAGGGCCTTGTTGGCCAGGGCAAACCTGGCCCCAGGTCCGGTCCCAGGGAGAGTTTCCAAGTGACCCCTGCAGGATTGGGGCGGGGGGGTCTAGCCCCATCAATACCTGGCTGTGTGTCCAGTCTGACTCCTGCCCCACACCGGGAAATGCAGCTAGACGAATGGGGAAGGCGGCAGAGCCTAGCCAGGGACAGGAGCATGGGTAACGAGCAAGGTACAGAGACAAATCCAACTGCCCCTCCCTGCACCTGCCCCTCGGCTCCCTTTCCCCTACACAGTCAGCCACCACCTTACTCAGCCAGCTACCCCTTCCAGTGAATGCTCCCACCTTGGCTCTCCAGGGAACCAGCAGGCCAGTGAGCACCTGGACACTTGGCAGGGCTACAGCCCAGTAACCATGTGGTCAGTGGCCGCGTGGAGAAGCTGGAATGGTGAGAGCCAGCTGGTGCTGCTGGAGTCACTGCAGACAGGCTCCTGGCCAAGGCCATCACTGAGTGGGGAGAGGCTACTCCCTGCTTGGACACAGGCCCTTAGCTTTGAGCAGCCTCCAGCCCAGCTGGCATTGGCCAAGCAGAGGCCCTGCTTGCATATGAGCAGTGCCCACCCTCCCTGCAGCTGGCACAGGCCTGCTCTACTCAGTGGCTGGGCACTGAGCTCTCAGCAGATCCCTAACAAGTTGCTGTGTTGAGGCAGGGTACCCTACCCTCAGCAGCTCTGGTACAGGGGGAAGAGATCATGCAAATACTTGCCCCTCCCTCCAGTAACAGGGGGCTACCAGTGCATCCTCCCCTCATGTTAATGGAGAAGCATCAAGGTACAACTTGCTCCCCTGTAGCAGGTGGTGTGGGAGAGAAAACACTAATTACCTGCCTGTTAGCTCACAGTGGGTGGCAGCAGAGGCTAGTCAGGTCCTGACTAGGTGTTTGTTCCAGGCCCATAGGAGTATCCAGCCTAGGCCAGGTCACTTGACCAGCTTTACTCTGACTGATTACAGGCCCAGGGCTGGGCCTGTAATAACAAAGGGGAATTGATTTGAAGGAAAGATACAAGAGATCACCCCCCTCAGTCTAGAGAGCAGGGTGTGATCCCAGAACCAGCCTGAAGGGACCTCTCCTTGGGGACCTGCTCCCCAGTTAGTTAGCTGGGTGTCCTGGCTGAAACATGAGCTTGGAGTTACTTGGGGCTTTGGTGTAGGATTGGTTCCAGTGGAAGGTCTGGCTGAGGGTTGGCTACACACAGCTGTTATTTCACTCACTGTGCTCACACCTGGCTCAGGTACTGCAGTGCTCATGGAGGGGGGCAGCCCACACCTAATCCTGCACCATCCCTGCAGCTACTCACAGGCTGGTCCTTGAGCTGAAAATGGGATTGACTTTCCCCTTCCTGGGCTGGGCCTTCCCCTGGGACAGTAGCTTAGCTGGTACTAGAAATTTGAGGTAAATACTAGAGCTCATCTTCAGTGCACACTACAGACCCTCTGCAGGGGGTTCTACAGTGGGGTCCATCTTTTTGTACAACCCCTGTCCCCCATGGACTGGGCCCCAGCATAGGCCCCTAGTGGAATCTAGAGGACTGCCCATCCCCTCCATCCCAGAGACACAGTCTGCTTGTTCCAACAGTGGCAATCACAAGGCAGAATGTGGCTCAGAGCAGTAAGGCCAGCCCCATGCCTCCTGGGCTGGAGAGCTTGTGTTTTCCCTGCCTGCAGGGAGACTAGACAGACAAGCAGGGTTGGCCCCTGACTCAGCCAGCACAAGAGCCTGTTTGTCTTGCTGTAGGCAGAGGGTTTAATTTCCACCAGAGAGCCCCGTCCATTAACCTCCCCATGTAGCAGCTGATTAGTATGTTCTGCTAAGGGAAGCTGTGTCATGAGGGCACCAGACCAAAGCTGGTTTCAGACACCAGGAACCTGGGCCTGGCTCCCCCTGCAGTCACCCCCTTCCCAGGCCTCTGAGCCCAGGGAGCTGGAAATTCAGCAGCAGAACTCTGGAACCAGCTACTCCAGCAGGCAAGACCTTGTGTGACGGCCACTCTGCTCTCCCTAGGGTCTTTGCCTCCCTAAAGAACTAGCTGCTGCCAGCCCTGCAGGTCCCACCCTGGGGAACCTGCTAGACCATAAGGCCTGCACCCTAGAGTTGCCTCTTGGTGCAATGAGCCAGACCTGCCTGGCACTATGGGTCCCTGGTGCCTTAATTCTCTCTAGATCCCTTTCTCCTCCTGCTCCCCAGTGCAGCATGGCAGACCCACACTGCTGGACAGACTCCCCTACACACCACCAGTAACCACAGAAGACATCAGTCACTTGATCTGTTTATTCCTTAGGCACTCGTGGTCCCATTGGCACATCTCCGCCTGCCCCAGCACTTCCTCAGGCCCAGAGCCACCACAACAGCAACTGTGACAGCAGCAGCGGCCCCTGCCAGGGGCACCAGCACCTGTCCCCACTCTGCCAGCGGCCTGAGTCCATGGGAACCTGTGGAGAGAGAGAAGGCTGGTGAGGAGCAAGGACACAGCCAGTCAGGCCCCAGCCAGATCCTGCCCTACTGCTCTGTGGGGTCTCACCCCCATACCAGTTCCACCCTAGGCTTAGCAGAGTTCAGCCATCCTTGCCACTGAAGGAGGGGTACTGGCTTTGGGTGTGAGGGAGCCCTTAAATTAACCCCCCAGAGACTGGCTGGCTGCTAGGAGCCACTGACACATTCAGCAGCAGCCCACTAGGCCCTGATGGGAAGGGAGGGGCTCCTCACTTCTCTGGCCAGGTTTAAGCACCAGCCTGGGGGTGGTTCTGTGCCCTGTCCCCTGGCTCAGCCACAACTGGGAGGCACAGACAAGCCCCTCCTCCAGGGGAGGGGACCTGAGAGGGTCTGAGCTGGCCCCCATTCCTGGAATACCCACACTGCCAGTTAATGCACAACTGCCTGATGGAGGTGGGCACTATGGTCCAATTTCCACCCCTAGGAACCCCTGAGGGCCATCCCATTACCTTCCTGGGCAAGATCTTCCTCTGCTTCCTGGCCAGTGTGGAAATCCACAGGCCCTTCTGCTGTCACCAGGCTCAGGGGCTCCTCCACCCAGGCTTGGGTCTGAGAGGCTCTTCTTGCTGGAAGCGAGGAAAGGGGTGTCAGAGTTCTCTTCCCAGTCCCTGAAGAGAAGACCCCCCAAGCCCACATGGGCTAGGGCTTTACAGGCTGTCTCCAGCACAAGGTCTGTGGGGCAGCAGCCCAGTCCCCCCCACAGGAAAGTGAAGAGGTCACCTCCAAGATGACCCAGGTCACTGTTGTATTGGGCAGAGAAGGCTTAATAGCAGTTGTCAAGTCTCACTTCAAGCCCCAGAGGCATATGGTCAGTCTAAGGGTAAGAGGGTGTAGGTGTCTTAGAGGTGCCCTCCAACAGGGTCATGTCCCCTGAAGGTCTAGCCTGCAGGAGGCCCGAGAACAGCTTCAATCTAGCAAGAGCCATGACTGCTTGTAGCCAAGGCATTTCTGCCCTGAAGAGTGGAGACTTCCCTGCTGTGGCCTGTCTTAACCCAGCACCCCAGATCCATGGGTCTGGTTCTAGAGCTGGCACTTGCCAAGTGAAGGGGAAAGACCCAAAGGTCTGGCTCAGGCCTGAGAGGTGCCAGATGCCCATGCCAAGAAGGAACAGACTTACTTCTTCCCTGTAGGTTGGCAGGGCACTGGATTACACAGTGTTCCAGCCTGGAGGGCTGACAGGCAGAGGCGCTGCAGTGGAAATACACCTGGAAGAAGAGAGCATTTGTGCTTGGCAAGGAAGGACTAAAGGGATCTGCAACAGAAGGTCCCTGGCCTCCCTCCACCCCAAGACTGCTGTAGCTGGATCTCTTTGCCTTCAGGTCTTGGCAAAGCCCAATCGGACACTTTCTGCTCTTAACAGCTCTGCAGGAGCTTTGCAGCCTAAGGCTTGAGTGACCTGCAGGGTCATGCTCATCTCCAGACACCGGATGGGACCTGCTTCATGCCCTGCAGGCCAGAGCTGGTCACTCTAGGCTACCTGCATAGGTTAGGATCTTCTGTCCACTGAGGTGCTCCCCACCCAAACTCCTAGGAGAGGGGCAGAATTGCATTAGGAGGTTGCAGAGCAGCATCAGGTCAGTCTCTGCTTCATTTGCTGGTGGGTCCCTGACCCCCCAGTTGGCCAGGGGAAGTCCCAGGATTCATCCCTTCCGGGGAGTGGGGCCATACCGGGCCTGAGAGCGCTCGTTGGGAGGGAACGTCCACAAAGGTGAAAGTGCTGACAATGAAGCGCTGATGGTGAGATGGGAACTGCAGCCCTGAGGCCTCACCCACAGGCACCAGCTGGGTCTGATAGTTGTCTCCTTCATAAGGGCACCTGAAAAGGGCACAACCAGGGATAGAGTGAGGCCTCCCGCCTGATAGTCACAGGCCCACTCATCCCCCTCCTCAGACTCACCCATCCACCAGGATCAGCCACTCTGGCTGCTGCAGGGGGTTGGTGCTTGGGGTGGCCCAGCACTCATGCAGAACCAGAGCCAGGCTGGGGTCCGTTCTCTGAAGGATGTGGACCTCTACATGCACCGGGTCCCGGAGCAGCTTCACCACTGGGTACTCATGGGCTGTGTAGTAGGTGCTGTAATGTTCATCTGCAGCAAGATTGAAATGAGACGTCACATCCTGCCCTGATCCTGAGCAGGATCTGACTTCATGGGGGCTTTGCAGGGTGAGCGCTGGAGCAGAATCAGCCACTTCCCCTGGTTCCTAGTCACCCTCTAGGAGGGTCAGTGATACTAGTGTGACTAGACAGCAAATGCGGTGTGTGGGGAGGGGGTGGTAACAGGAGTCTGTATAAGAAGGCTCAAGAGTCAGGACTGTCCCTATAAACTCAGGACATCTGGTCACCCTAGGTGAGGCTGTCACCTCTGGGTGACCATGTCCCTCTCGCATTGGCCAAGTATCAGAGCCATGGTCAGTCATGTCTTGGGGCCCAGCTGGGACACAGTCCAGGAAAGTTGTTTTAGATGCAGGGCTCCCCGTGAAGGGGAGAGGCCAGTGCAGCCAAGATAAGTGACCATCCAGGCTAAGTCATGGCCAGGCCAAGCCAAGCTTCCTTCCCTCTCAGTTGGGACCAGCCACTCAGGAGCGGAGCCACCCTTCCCTCTCCTCCTTCCAGGCAGGCAGCCCCCACCACCAAAGAGCAGTGATCCAAGTCTTCGATGCCACTTAGCAGCCCAGAGCTCCCATGTCCCCCTTCTGGGGTGAGCAATGCACAGAAGTGGGCCAGACACTTCAATGTTTCAGAGTCATCTGTAGTGCTTGGCAGGCCTGTGTGCTATCACCTGTAGCAATCCTCATCTCCAAGGCCAAGGGGCCCTGCCCGACCGCAGGTGGGGGTGGAGGAAGGGTGGAGACCACGACACTCACAGGGAGGGAGTCCTCAGCTGAGTAGGTGCAGCGGATGGTGAGCCTGGGTGGAGAAAGCCAGACAGCTGGTCACCTCCAGTCTCCCCGAGAAAGCATGATCAGGGGTCTCCCCTGGTCATGATCAATGATTGACTAGTGTCTCTCCCCACCCCTTTAAGTCCAAGGAAGCAGGCGGCCTCCCCAGCAGGAGGAGATGCAGGCAGGGAGCTCAGTGGGTTGCTGAAGAGTCAGTGCACATCCCCTAGCCCTCCCTGGGAGGAGAGGGACCCCAACTCTGCTTGGCTGATGAGCCCCTGCTTTCCAGAAGAGCCCCCCCAGCTTTGCCAGGCCGGTTACCTGAAGGTGCTGTCCCGAGTGATGGAGCCAGAATGGGATGTGAGCACTTGGCGGTCAGCTACCAGCTCATTCTCATACACCCTCTGGGCTCCGGATGCCTGCAACGGGAAGAGAAGAGGCTGGAGGCACCAGAAAGGCCTGTTCATTGGAGAGCTTCTTGGAGCTGTAGAGTTCTCATGCAAGGGGGAATTTGTCACCTCAGCTGATCTAATGGCCCAGGCTGTGCCCTTCCCCCCCCCCCCTCTTTTGGAGGGGCAAGTCTTGGACTCTGGCTGCCTCCTCATGTCTGCACAGGAGAGACCCAGCCCAGCTTTACTTGGCTCCTGTTCTCAAGTCAGCCAGAAACTGGTCAATATACCTGCTCCCCACTGCAGTGGTGTTCTAGGGGTAGTACACCCCCAGTGTTCACACACTAGACCACCAGCTACATGGCCAGCCGGTGGCCCAGCTGCCACAAGTGTAAGCTGGTTCCATGTAGGGACCCAGACAGATCAATGGTGCTATGTCCCCTCTTCTCACCCATAGGGCCAAGGCTTTGGCCTTGCCACACCACAAGCCACTTACACGAGCATTAGCATGTGCTAGGAGCAGGGTCTGTAGGCTGCTTGGGTGTCACCACAGTCCACCTTAGAGGGGCTGTAGGGCCCAAACCTTGGGAGACCACCCATAAGCAGAGGCTGCCGGCTCAGAACCCCAGGCTGCAAGAGGCAAGTCCAGTGGTCTCAGGACAGATACAGCCTCTTAGTGAGGATTAGTGACACCATCCCTTCTCCCCCCTGCCCCATAACCTCAAGGACAACCAGGTGCCAGAGATTGATGGGAGTTCAGGAAGTGCCTCACCCAGCAGCGGATGGACTGGGTGACGGGTGCCCTCCTTTACCTGGACAGTGGTCCCGCAGGCCGAGAGCGGGAAGCGATACACGATGAAGGCTTTGTTCCTCAACACCGGGGCACATCTGCTGCCGTGAGCGCTGATCAGGTGCACGGAGCTCAGGTCCAGGGGCGGGGTGGTCACTTCCCTTGAGATGGCAACTGAGAACTGGCCATCTGGAGTGCACTGCATGGTCACTGGGGGAGAGCCACAGCACCTCAGAGACCTGCAGCCTCTGCTGGAGCCATGTGCCTGGGGACCCCCATCCCCCACCTCTCAGTGATGCAGGAGCCTAGAACTAGTCCTGCCCCCAACCATCACTGGGATGAGTGACAGAGAATGGGTCTGGGCTCAAAGGGACAGGAACTCCACCACTGGGTCCTAAAGCCCACTAGGGCCCCTGGGTCATCCTAACCCCCAAGGTGGCCTTAGCACACCTCCCCCCAGGTCTTCCTCCCTGACACACCCTCCAGTACCCATCTGCTGCAGAGATGCCCCAGCAGTTCCCTCCGGCAGAGGGAAGCCCTCGCTCACCCTTGTCGCCGTAGTAGCAGGGAGTCAGCCTGTTGCCAGGCTGGTAGCAGCAGCCCAGCTCTTCACAGTCCTCCTGTTTGATGGGTGGGGCAGCGCAGGGCAGCCTAGCCAAGGCCTGGACAGCAGAGCACGTGCTAGGGCTTGGGGCATCCCGGGCTAGGGGGAGAGGCAGATATAGAGCTTGCCAGACAGCACCCCCTCACCCCACACCCTGTCCATGGGCAGAGGAATCCCCACTGGGCAGCACACATGGGAACCAGACAAGGCCTGGCCTCCACCACCCCCAGGAACTCCTGCTTCTCTTCAGCCATGCACAAAAGATGGTCAGTGCCTGGACCCCCACTTATCTACCCTCAAGGACAGGCCAGGAGACAACAGCATCACCCATGGGCCAGTCCCTCCTCAGGGAGGTGGCCAACACCTGGCAGCTGGCCCAACATGCCCAGAGACGAGGCCTCCCGCTACACCAAGATCCCAGCAATGGTGCAGTCCCATCCCTGGCCTGGGCATGGAGCCCCTTACCTAGAAGGTGGTTCGGGCATCTCAGCTCCTCCTTGTAGGAAGCCCCAGGGCCTTCGATCTGGATCGTCATCACAAAGCTGCCATCCTAGGCAGGAAGCAGAGGATACGCTACAGTGATGGTTCAAGCCTGGAGTCCCTCCCCAATACTATGTGCTCAAGGAGAGCCAGGGATGTGTCTGATTTGGTGGACAGGGGTCACAGGCACCCCAACCCATGCCCTGGGTAGGGGCACAGGGCCAGTCAGTCCCCACAGGGCTGCAAGCAGTGGACACAAGCAGGCAGCCAGGAAGCAAGCATTAAAGCAGGTTTGAGATGTCAGAGGGAGGGAGTACTGCAAAGCAAAGATCACACCCCTTCGCGCCCGCCCCCCCCAACCTTGATACTCTGCCTTCAGTGCCACAGCTCCCAGGGGAGAACATTGGCATTGCCCACGTCACAGACCCTAGTGCCAGTTGGCCTGGAAAGGTTTAGCTTCAGTAGCAAACTAGAGAAGATGTGCTGAGGCTTGTCCCACAGAGGAAGTTAGTGTCAAGGCAGGATTAGCACTCAGGTCTCCTGACTCCCAGTTCAGTGCACTAATGGCTAGGCCCTTGTAGCCAGATCCAAGCTGGGTCTCCACACCCCCTTCATAAGCACTGCTACCAGTCACACTGGGGGGCTCCCAGACAGGGACTTACTCTTGCGTTGACATAGCACCCAGCATAGGACGCCTCAACCACCATGGAGCCATCAGCCTGCTGCTCAACACGCATCCCACAGGAGGGGCTGCTCTGCAGAGCTTGGGGCCTGCCAGTTGCATCTGGAGGCCAAGAGGGGCGTTAAATGAAGCACCTTCAGCCCTGTTCCTCCTAATCCCAGATCTGCTTCCCCTCCCACCCCCCACATTGCCAGACCCTGAGCAGGGTGGGTCTGCAGAGGAGTCACATTGGGCCATCACTCCAGCCTAAGGAGCCACCCCAGACTGACCTGCAGGTGGGGCAGGAGCCTTGCTTGCAGGCAGAGTTCTGTTCAGACAGAGCCAATGCCATGGGCTAGTCCACATGGTTTGGTTAATTTCACTCCATTTCCTCCCCTTTGGAGTCAGAGGTCACTCCCCAACCTCAGCAGCTTGGCAATTATCCTCTGTATGCAGGGGGTGATGGGGGAGTTCTCCCTCTACAGTTACCAGAGGAGGTAACATTACCCAACTCATTCAGAATCTGATGCACCTTGCCCCAGAGCCAGGCCTCCAGCAGAGACAGGGGCTAGATCACACTGTTCTGTTCATTCCCCCTCAGGCATTTGGTGTTGGCCCCAGTCAGAAGACAGGGCACTGGGCTGGATGGACCATTGGTCTGACCCACTCTGGCTGTTTGATGTATTACTGGATTAGTTAGTACAACCAGCAGCCAGGGGTTGTAACACCCTTTGGACACATGCCAGTTGCTCCTAAGGTATTCCCTAGTCTAGCACCCTTTAGCTGAGCAGTCCAAAACTTTGGGGGGCAGTCTATATGCATCACATTTGTATCCTCCTTGGAGGCACATAGACAAGGCTCAACACCCCAGGCAGTTACTCATAGTCAGAGACCCCACAGCACCAGCTCAGCTTTACCTACCTAGGGATACTTCCTCCCAGAATCCCAGCAACATGAGAGAGTCCAAAGGATTGTAGCTTTGTTCAACTTACCCAGAGCTCTCAGCACAAGGGGCCCCATCTCAGTGTGGTTTGGGAGTAGGGTGAATACCAGGCTTCTCTGCCCACAGGTCAGCTGGCTAATATCCCAAAGAACTCCCCCATTCTTAAAGCCACCCTGAGCCCCCCAAATCAGACAAAATAGGCTATAAAAGAGCCAAAACATTCTAGTGCCCCTCAGCCTCACTTCACAAACTAGTTTACCCATACAGCTACTCATAGCTTTCCAACCCATTAGCATGGGTCTTATACCTTTCAAGGAACTCTGATTGGCCAGCACTGAGGTCTAACTTCCCATATGGAGCAGCTGTGACTCCAACAGGCCAGCAGTCAGTTTACACCTTCCAGTGGGCCTGGATTTGAAACTCACTTCACTTGCTCCAAACTGATCAAACCCTTCCCACCCACCCACACCCCGTCCAAAGTGTTTGATTCTTTCTCATCCTCAAGCCCTTGTTAAGACTGCTACAGGTTTTGCTAATTCAAAAGGAAACATTTAAAAAGGGAAACAAACTATTTGAAGTGGAGACCCGACCCGACCCCTAGTGAGGGGGCTCTTTATTGCCTGGAAAAAAACAAGTGTGGAAAGGGGAGAAAGCTGGAATGGTTCGGAGATTGAGAACTCCTTTTGTCAGAGGACTGTCAAGTGCTAGGAGGTTTTATTATTTATAGAGGGGTAAACCGAGCCCCAGTCTTATCCCCGCTCCCTCCCTTGGGAGTGGTATCTGTGCAAATCAACCCAATTGCAGCTTCCCCAGGCCTAGTCTCTTCCCTCCCATCACCTTTCTCCTCTAATCCCATTCCCCACAAGGTTACGTCTACACTGCAATCCAGAAGAGTGACTGCCCATGTAGGTGTACCCCAGCTAGCTTGGGGATGGGAGCAGTGAAGCCATGTGGCATGGACCCTGGGTTCTTGTACTCCAGGAACTAGCCTGTCCTGAGTCCCGTGCTGTGGCAGCTTCACTGTTGGTACCCCTGTTAGCTAGATCAAAGCTCACTCTGGTATGTGGAGACAGTGGGCCCCACGCTTTGCCCCTCCCTGCACGTGTGCCTCCATCTCTGCACACCACCGTGGAGGTGATGGCACCAGGCTAGGCCTGACTTCGCAATGGTCTCATGTGCAGACTCCTCCTCTGGGCCCCCTTTGCTCCCCTGGGAAAACCTCCCTCCTTCGCCAGGCGCTCCCAGGAAAGTGCGACTTATGAACCCACTGGGGCTCTCGGCCCGCCAGGCCGTCCTGGCCCAGCTTGTGAGGGGAACATCACCAAAGCACCACGGATCCCATTCAAAGCACTGCGACCGACATGATCTCAGCTCCTTGGCACAACTGGGATTTTGTCAAGCTGACACAGACAAACGGCAAAGAACCGGGGAGGAGGGAAAAGGGAAAGACACATGGTTTGCTATGGGCAGATACGGAGGGCTGATTGTAGACTGGCAGCAGGGGCAGGGGCACCTGTATTCATGGCCATTTGGGTCAGGCTGGAGGGCAGGGAGCAGGAGGTGGGGTCAGCTTGACAGGCTCTGCAGAGCTCAGTCAGCAGAAATTTCGTACAGGAGTATATCACCCAAATGTGACAGACACCAGGGCTTGCAACGCAGGTGGCTTGGTGGCAGTGTGGCTTATTGGCCAGAGCCCTGGGCTAGGGCACTAGAGATGTCAGTTCTATTCCTAGCTGTGGCCTGCTGGGTGACTTAGGGCAAGTTACTTCTGCTCTCTGTGCCTCAGTTTCCCCATCTGTAAAATGGTGTTAATTCTGTTTCATTAAGCTCTTTGGGATGAAATGATGAAATGTGCTGGATGAGACCCAGGTGTTATTGTGATGAGACTCACAGGGCAGAGCAGCAAATAAGAAAAAGGAGAGGCGCTAATATACGAAGTGAAAAAGGCACCTCTTGCTTGGGAGTCCTTTATATCCCCTCTCCACCCATGGGTCACCATCAGCCACCATGGCAACCATGGCAGGTTCTCACACCAACTTCTCATGAGCATCAGGGCCTTGACGTGCCTGGAAAACAGGTATGTTTCTTATAGGCTGGGCCAGACCTGCCACAGCTGCTCAAAAATGTTTTTTTCCCCCCTGTAAAAATTTCAGTTTTTTGGTGAAAAGTCAAATCCCGAAAATTTTGTCCAAGACTCAAAGTCTTGGAAAGGAGAGGCATGCACAAGGAGAGGCATGCACAAGGAGAGGCATGCACGCACACGGTCACACACGAGGGCATGTGTGTACTAGAGATCCCGTCTTGCACTTCCTTTCTCAGTCAGATCAGCAGGTGGCAGCTGTCAGTTGTATTTTCCCAGTGAAGGGCTCTAGCATGCAGTGGCAAAATCAGTTTCACTTCAGCACAAACCTTTAGATGTTAGTCATGGACTGTAACTAGCTATAGCTTTTGTTGCCCCAGTCCCCAGTTTCATTGCCCACGGGCAAGTCGCCTTCCCTGGGATAATGGCTACAAGTCCCTTCTCCCAGTTGCTAGATTTTGAGATAGATTTGCACAGAATGTGGCCAAGGTATCTCGCAGAGGGGACTCATGTGGAGCTGACTTTCCCAATGACTGCTCCATTCATTTCCCCCAGCAGCTTCCCTGTGCCATGGCTCCTCCCCAGACTCAGATGCAAGAGTTCAACTCCATGGCCCACTTCATCCTCACCTCTGCTGAGCCTGCCCTCAAAGGGCCGTGTGTCATGGGTGCCCATCTGGCCCAAGATGCACCTAACCCACCAGAGAACCAGTGGACGGTCACAAGTTTTGGCCACTGCCAGCCTGACCTCGAGAGTTGCAACTTTTCAAACATCATCCTCTGGGACAAGGATGTCACGGCATGACAAGACCTGCATCACGACATCACTTTGGCCCCTCCTAAGGCCCCAGCTATGGTTTCTATTCCAGCAGCACCTCCAGGCCCCTTCTGAACTCAAGGAGCAGTTGTGTTAGGTGCTAGATATTCACATTGTGAGAGACACTCCCTGCCTGCAGTGCAAGAGACAAATCCCCATTGGGCAGGTGAGGAGCTGACACGCACAGCGGTTCAGAGACTGGCCTGAGGGGACACGGTCAGGGCTGAAGTGGGAGTTGACCCCAGGTCTCAGAGCTCCCAAACCAGAAGGTCACCCTCTCAAAACCATTATCCCCAAAGGTATTTCAGTTCTGCGGGTGTGTTTCCGTGCAGTGTTTAAGGCTCCCATGTGTATGCTGGAGCATCCCCGCAAGGAGAATGCATGAGAACAGCAGCAGGTTGTGGGGTAAGGTTTGATAACCCACTTTCAGCCCCGCTTCTGCAATCATGTTGTGGTTTGGGTGCCACTGGAAATGCAGAAGTGGCCAAGGAGCAGGTGACCTTTGATAGCGGAACATTTTGCCCCCCCGCCCCCCCGACACACACACACACACACTCCAGGGGTTTGTTTTCAGACTGGCTTTTCTCCACCTTTCACACCCAGCAGAGCAGCGGGGCTGGCTGCCAGCCAGGAAAGCTGTCTCCTGCCCTTGACCACCCTGCTCAGGGTAAGGACGCAGATGCAAACCGGCCTGAGCATGGGAAGCAGTACCAGCCTGGAGGGAGTGGCAGTTCAACTGTCCTGATTGCAAAAAAGCCTCAAGAGGGGGGAAGTGACAGCCGCAGCTCCCTGCCTGTCCTGATGCCGCTGTCTAGTGCTCTGAGTTGGGCAGAGGGGAATTATGAAGGAGGCCTAGGGTACGTGTGAAGGTGGGTCCCCAGCTGCACCCCCCACCCAGGGGAATGCACAGAGCCGGCCGGGGGAACGTGGCCTACCAGTGCTGGGGAGTCCTCACCGGGCAATGTGATGACAGTGTGGGGGGAAGCTCATGGCGGATGGCCTTTGCCGTAGCTTTTCAAGCAGAGTCGTGGGAAGTGGGATGCTCCAACTTGCTTCCTTCCCTTGCAGCTGGGCCCAGAAAAGAGGCCAGCAGGGGAATCCACCCTCAGCATAGCAGACTCCCACTCAGACGGCCCTTCCTCGGCCAGGCTGCAACACCCAGCAGTGGAGGAAAAGGAGTCATCCTCATGGATGAAGCCCTGGCAGATGCAGCTAGATCCAATACCAAAAGTATTCAATCAGCATTGAGTCATTTGGCAAATATCCCAGGCCACATAGAGCCACGGAAGTCACCACACAGACACAAGCAGCTCCAACCAGCCAAACTCCAAGCACATCAAGACACACAGAGAGCAGGATCCCAGCCACGTTACTACGGGCCCTGTCATTTGTCCTCTAAAATACGAACACTGGTAAAAATGACCCCAGCTAAATCTCAGTGTTCCTGAAAGGGGAAGATCAGCAAAAGACAGGAATTAAAACATAGAGCAAAGCATTTGTCCTACAAATCTGTGCTTAACCCTTTAGAATACAGCTGTCCTTCCCAGCCCTGATGTCCCCCAGTCCCCAATGCCCCCCAGTCTCTACAAGTCCTGATGCCCCCCAACTCCGATGCCCCCTGGTCTCCCAGCCCCGATGTCCCCTGCCCCGAAATCCCCCACTCTCCATAAGTCTTAAAGTCTTGATACCCCCCATCTCCCATCCCCCACCCAGGTTGCCCCAAGTCCTGATGTCCCCGCCTTGAGGCCCCTCAGCCCCCAGTCTAAGCTGCCCCCAGCCCCACACCCTGTGGTCCCCGGCCTTTCCCCCCTGACCCCCCCTCCACCCCCATTGTCCCATCCTAGTGCCCGGCCCCTTTAAGAGCCCCGCCCAGCGCGGCCCCTCTTCGTGCCCCCTGATTGGCCGGCGATGACATCAGCGGGGCGGGGGATTTCGACGCGGTGACGTAAAAGCGGGAAGGGGGGGTGGGGCTAAGCCCCGCACGTCGTGCTGGAGCCCGAGCCGGAAGATGGCGGCGGCGGCGGCGGCGGCGGCGGCGGCCGCGGAGCGCGCGAGCCGGGGGGAGGCGCCGCCCCGCGAGCCCGCCGGGCCCCGCCGCTACTCGCTGCTGGTGATCGTGGGCGGCGGCTGCCACCGGCCCGGCCTGCTGGGCGCCGTGCTGGCCGCGCTGGAGAGAGGTGAGCGGGGCCCCTTCCCCCCCCCGGCCTGTGCAGCGCCGAGCACCGCGCGGCTGCAGCCCGCCCCGGGGCGCCGAGGGCCCCATTCATTGCCTTGCTTGTGTCCCGTGCACGCGGCTCCTGTGTCCAGGGCACCCCCCGTCCCGCTTTGCCGGGGCTCCCCATCCACCGGTATAGGCAGCGCCTGTGTCCAGGGCATCCCCCTCCCGTGTGGGGGGGCGTAGTGCCCCTCAATTCGTTGCAGCCTCTCCTTTCCCTTCATGCCGAGTTGCACCGTCGGGGGGGGGCGCTCTAGGGGGGCATTGATACTTCCGACTGGGTGGGGGAAGGGTATGCAAAGTCCAGTTGTGGTTGTCTAGTGCAGCTCTCCTCCTCTCCTCTCCCCGTTATTGCTTATGTTTAAAGGGGGCCTCTCCTGTGGAGATGGGGGGGGGTGAGTTCATGGAGCTTTTAACAAGGGTGGGGGTGATAGCAGGGCTGCCCCCAGCTGTGTGAATTCTGCACTGTTGTGTTGCTTAGTGCTCCCTTGGCATTGGTGTAATATCCTCCCATTCCCCCCTGGGCATGGAGGCCCCGGTTCTGAGCCGAGCAGCGACAGACAAAGATTGGGGGTTGCTTTGTTAACGCTGGGATGGGCTGGGACCTGTTTGCAACTCAGGAAATTAGAGCGGGGCGGGGGAGTGTCCGACATGATGGATGGGGCAGCTGGCCTGCGCTGGCCTCAGGAGAGAGCCGTCTGGCATCGGGAAGCGATCTGGAGCTCTGGTCTGTCGGGGTGTGTTCTGCCTTAGTGGGTCAGCGTGGATTGAGGAAACTGCAAGCTGAAGCTAGGAAGGGCTGAGTTGTAATTAAACCCGCTTCCTTGCTTCCCCCAAGGACTTGCTGTGGATCTGCGTTTACTGTTAACGAACCTGTGATTAAAACCTTGGCCTGGAATGGGATGGCTGCAAGTTAGACAGTTCCAGTCTTGGAATTGGCTGGCTGTGGGGTTTCCTGGTTCTTAGCCTGGCGCTGGCGTAGACTGTATTAATGCTGGAGAGTTGAGGTGCTGTGAGCAGTGTGAGAACTGAGCTAGAGTGTCCTCCTGCAGAAGGCGCTTTCAAGGCCTGGAAGGGGGGCACAAATTTGGAAGTGATCTTTTTAAAAAATACCCAGTTCACACATGGGGTGTGTGTGTATATCTATATCTAAAAATATATGTAAGCAGCCTGAGAAGGCTAAAACTGTTACATTGAGCAAGGTTTGTGCAACTCTGCATCTTCCCCCCACATCGCTTCTAATGCCCTTATCTTACACCATCTCCCTTTGGTTGGAAAGATCGTTAACCAGTTCTGCAGACTGGGGGATGGCAGAGGAAAAATACTGATGGATTCATTCCCCATTTGCTGCCCTGGCACCTCATGCGATGGGCAAGAGGCCTGCCTGTTTGTAAATCACTTCCCAGGGACTAGGCATGACGGGAGTGAAACAGCTGCTTCTCTGTAATCCCTGCACAGTGGCCTGGGGTTTAGGTCTGGTGATATCAGAGTTGGGTTAGAATTCCTGAAGCATTAGCGGCTGCTGCATCCTGCTATGGTGTGTGTTACCAGGGGGAGCAAACCCGCTCTCCTGGAGTGGGGAGAGGAGCCCAGTTGGCTGGTGTGACTGGCTGAACAGATGGCTGCTGTACAAGGGCATACAGTCATCTAACGCGGCTGCTGGCTATCCGTGCTGCCTCTTGTAGAGCAGCCTGGGACGGCGGCTGTGCTCCCGTAGCCGGAGGGAACGCTCTTCTGGCTGGCTGCGGCTGGCACGGCTGAGTCATTCCTGCAAGGTGCGTGCCTCCAGGGGAAGCAAGTGTGCACCTGTCTTACGTGGTGAACGTCAAGGAACCTGTAACGTGGTGGAACCTGAAGGCATGTCTTTGGTCTTCCCTTTAAAGATGCTCCTGACCCACCTCCGATAACATCCCGTATGAGGCAGGCGTGTCCCAGCCAGACCTGCAGAGTGGCCCTGTTGTCTGCAGGGGGTGGTTGCCCAGATGTGTGGGAAGCCGTGAAGGACTAGTGCGGCCGCATGGATGGGCTTCTCACATGAGAGCCAAGACTGAACCTTGGGCGTGTGAAGTCTGGTGGAGCTTGGGAGGCTGTGCGAGGGGAACGGGGTTGGCTTCCTTTCCCCCGGGTGTCAGGAGTTCTGAAGCCCTGGGATAAAGCTGTCTGGGGGGGTTATCAGGGATCTCATCCTGTTGTCTTCCAGCTGACTCATCATGAGTGTTCTGGAGCTAGTGACTGGAGGGTGTTGGGCTGTGATGCCTTCTGACCTTTCGTTTTCCAACTCCAATTGGAGAAGGATGTTACTCAGCTGGGGGCCGGAGGTCAGCTGGGGCATCGCATGTGTCACCGGTCCCGGCATCTGGGAAATGCAATAGATGCTCTGACTCTATGCGCCTAATTAAGCCTATTCCAGAGCTTAATTATCCTTATAGTTAGTCTTTCCTAAGATCCAACCTAAATCTCCCTTGCTGCAGATTACTCATTACTGCACCTTCACTGGACATGGCGCACAGTTGAGCCCCATCCTCTGACAGCCATTAGCTGTCTTAGATATGTTATCAGGTCCCCCTTTGTCTCCAGGGCCAGCATGCTGGTGTCTAGTCTCCCCACCATGCTGCTCCAGGGGCCCTGGCACCCTGCGTCTGACCCACACCTCCAGAACTGTCCCAATTGCCAAGGAATCTTCCCCTGCTGGTGTCCTGTCCTCTACCTGACCAGGTGCAACAGGGTTCCAAAAAGCACTCGATAAGTTCCTGGAGGATTGGTCCATCAGTGGCTATTAGCCAGGATGGGCAGGGATGGTGTCTCTGGCCTCTGTTTGCCAGAAGCTGGGAATGGGCGACAGGGGATGGATCACTTGGTGATTCCCTGTTCTGTTCATTCCCTCTGGAGCAGCTGGCACTGGGCACTGTCAGCAGATAGGACACGGGGCTGGATGGCCCTTTCGTCTGACCCACTGTGGCCATTCTAATATGGCATGTCCCCTCAGGCAGACCTGTCCTCACTCAGCAGTCATCCCAGTGGGTTCTGTTCCCACACTGGAAGGAGGACGGGCCTGCTGCTTGGAGCAGGGGTCTGGGAGTTGGGGCCCCTGGGCTGTATTCCTGGCTTTGCCAGGAACTGACCTTCGCATCCCAAGTGCATGTCACTGCACATCCGTGCCTCAGTTTCCTTCAGTGTAATAGGGTCTAATTTCACAGAAGGCTATTGACAAGCCTCGCGACTCTGTTCTGTGGACAGAAGTAGCAGGGATGGGGTAGGGATGGGGCAGGCTCCTGATCTCGTCTCTGTTGCCAGCATGTGGATACTACTCCTGGCTAGCATCGCGTACTGTGCCGGCGGTCCAGCTGTCCCTCTTTTGGCCTGCCGGGCAGTCACCCAGCCTGCAGCCACTAACTCTAATGCAAACTCCGGGGAGGCCTCTTGAGTTACTTAAAGCCTGGGTGATGCTATTGGCGCTGGCTCGGTTCCTGTCTGGCTTGCTGTGGATGTTACTTTCCGTTTTCCAGGGCCCCGTGATGAGCTCAGCCTCCGGCTGACATGCTGCCCGTCATGCTGGCCCCTCTCCTGACATCAAACAGGAAGCAAGCCACAAAGGGATTGTCATCAACGGTTGTGTACAGCCAAGGTGGCGATGGTTCCTGCCATGTTGGGCTGTTCCTACAGTCTGTCGGGGGGATTCCTAGCATGTCGGCTGAGTTAACATAGCAGCAAAGTACTCCCCATTGCTGTCCCGGGAAGCTCTCCGCTTGCAATTCCGCTGGGGATTTGAGGCCGAGGAGGCAGAACACAATGTAGCTGGCTCATCCTGGCCCGTGCAGGCCTTGCCAGCGTAAGCTCTCATTAGGGCCGCCCTGCCTTTCCTGGGATTGTGCCCCCAAGGGGCCTCTTCAATTGCAGGTGCCGACTGAGGCAGCCTGGCTCTGGTACCTTGTGCCGGAGATCGGAGCCATTCCGGTGAGTCTCTGTGCAACGGGGGGCTGGGGGAGAAGAGAGGTTGGGTTGGTAAATGCTGAGGTGAGGAACAGCCCAGAGCCCAGCTGTATGGCGCCGCACCTGGCCTGCAGTCTCTGCTCGAAGGGAGCCGCTGCGAACCTCTGGGAGCTGATCATGGAGTGACCCTGCTTTGCAGAAGGGTGTGGCTTGAATTTGTTGCAAGAGACCCATGGAAACCCAATCAGTGCATGTGAGCAGGGACTAGCCAGTGACTCCAAATGCCGGTGAAGTGACAACCACCGTCACTGAGCTGTACTTAACCACAGCGGGTGCCCTGCCAGCTTCCCTATCCTGCCCTGCTCGGCAAGGGGCTCTCCTGATGGGTGGCAGAGGCCAAGGGTGCTGTGATGTGAACAGCTGTCCCCGCAGAGCTCGCATGTGAGCAACTGAACTCCCACCAGGGCCACCAAACCGCGCATGGTAATGACTGAGCTGCTACTTATCTGGGCTGGGGTCAAACCCCAGGAAGGAAACCGAGGGACCATCAGTTTGGAAGGAGGCCGCAAAACTGACTCCTAGCCTGGAAGGGAGCTGGCTGGTCTGGCTGCACGGCGGCTGGGCTACCCTTGCCCTCAGTCTCTAGTTCTGGGTTGCGAGGGAGGGTGGGTTTGGGAGTCTGGTGCTGGGGGGCAGCTGCAGGAGGTGCCCTGGGCTGGACTAGAGGGGAGGTCAGTGCTGACGTGGGAGGGGCTGTCTCTTGTGCCAGCCAGCCCTGTAGTCTTATGGTGAGGGGAGGGAAGGCTGGGAGGGAAGGCTGGAAGTGCCTGTGCTCACGACCTCTTTTCTGCCTGGCAGGTTCTGCAGAGAAAAGCTCCCGCAGGGCTGAGCTTTGCAGCCACCTTGTGGGCTGGGTCTGGAGCAGTCTGGGGGGCCGGGCATGGGGAGCTCATCCTCTGGAACTGCAGCATGGCTGCATCTGAGGAGGGGCACGGCTCAGCCCCTCGCCGGAGCTGCTGGGCTCCTGTTGGGTGTTCGGGCGTCACCCGGGGGCTGTTTGAGGCCTGGGTTCTCAGGGCGTCGAGGCAGGTCGAATGGCACCGTGCTGGCCGACGTGCGTTCGGCTGAACGTCCCAGGACTCGGGAGCCTGGCTGGAACCTCCGGGCTCCTTGCTGCGGAGCATCAACACAGACTGGCGTGTCCCTCGGACGTCACCCCCGTTTCCTTCCCCTCCCTCCCTAGCTGCAGCCCCAGTACACCGGGGCAGCCTTGGAGCAACAGCAACTAAGGACCAGGCTTGCTGATTCGCCCATTTCTGGCCACAGGCCCCTTCTCTCTCAGGGCAGCACTCCACTCCATACTCCCTTGATCGGCACAGGGCACTCCTGTTCCCTTCACGCTGCGCTGGCCTCTCCTTCGTGAGGCTGAGAGCGCCCCTCGCTAGCCCGGCCCCTTCTCTGGCCAAGGGCAGAGGGAAACGGCCTGGTTGTTGCTGCAGCCGAAGCCCTTTCCTCCCCCATGGCTGTTCGCTGGACCCCAGACTTCCTTGTGTCTGTCCCAGGACATGCCCTGCCGGGCAGGAAGAAGGCTGAGGGGCTTCCAGCGATCGGGGGGCCAGCGGCAGCAGCTTGTGCGCTGGGCTGGGGTGCCCGGATCGCACTGCGTTTTATCGAAGGAACTCTCGTTTCTAGGCTGCACCTGCAGGGCTGGGCACTCGCCAGATGAGGCCTGGGCCCTGCCAGGGAAGGCTGACGCTGGCACATGGGAATGAGGACAGGGGTGAGGCTGTGGAGCAGTTCAGCACAAGCCTTCAGTGCCCCTCCCTCTGCTCAGCCCTTGGGGGCAGGCCTAGCGTGGGAGCTGTGGCTTCGAGTCACTTTATTGCCCCCTCCCCTGCTTGCAGCAGTGATGGCCAGGGCGTGGTATGGACCAGCGTGTGTCTGCATTACCCCACTGGGGAGGGCTCCGCGCGCATGGCAGGGCCGTTCTGTTGCGTGCACTGTAACCTGGGCCCTGGTCCGTCCCCGACCAGGGATTAGCACCAGCCTTGGCTGCCAGCGGCTCGTGTGACCCTGAGGGCTTAAGGTGCAGAGCCATGTGCTCCTCCCTATGGTCCATTTTGTGCATCCCCTGATGCCAGCAACCCCTGGGCAGAGCTCCCATCCCTGCTGCTTGGGTTGCTGGCTGGGTGGCACACTGTGCGCGAAGAGCCCTGTAAGGCGGCCGGCTTCTCTCCGGACGGGGCTGGGTGCAGCGTGTCCTGCTGGGGCCTGATGTGGGTTCTGTGAGGCGGCGCCAGGCCAGGGATTAAAGAGCCTGGGCTGAGAGCTTGGTTCCCTCAACTTACCTGGCTGGTAACTGAGCCTCCCCCTACCTGCAGGAGGAGAGCAAGAGCAGACCCACCACTGGGGGCTCCCTGCTGACCTGTCCCCTCACAGCATATCCCTCACCTGGGGCAGTTCTGCTGGGCCCGGTTCCCTTCCCTGGCTTGCCTGGCTGTGTAGCCACTTGGGCAAAGGCGGCTCTGTGGGGGACTGCTCTGGGGACTGGGAAACCTCCTCTGGTTCAGGAGCTGGCTGGGGGCTGACCCATTGGATAGCCCAGGATGTCCCATAGGTCCTGCCTTCTCCCCAGGACTTGCTGTCCCTGCTGCTGGAGAGGATCTGCCCTGCCAGCCGGGCACGTCTGCTCCCTCTCCCCCGTAGCCAGGTTCCCGCAGGGTTCCTGGTGCTTTCATTCCCCAGGGTGAAGCCCTGGGCGCAGACCGACTGATCACCCCGTGCCAAGGCAGCTGGCCTCGTGCCATGGGTGGGCAGGGAGGCAGAAGCCACTGAGAGTGAAGCTACTTGCCCTGTGTCACAGCCAAGATCAGCCCCTGGGAACCCCTCCGGGGACTGGTCTCCATGAGCCTTGTGCCTTTCCTGGCAGGGCTGGGGCAGGGTGGGCTCTGTGCCCCTCGGAGAGCTGCGGGTGCTGATTGTTCTTTCCCCTCAGGGATCCGCTGCTGGGACATCGACCTCACCTCCTGCAACCTGGATGAGCAGCTGAAGCTGTTTGTATCCCGGCACTCGGCCACCTTCTCCAGCATTGTGAAAGGTGAGAGGGAGCCCCCAGGCCTCAATCTTACTCCCCTTCTGTAAAGCCGAGGTGCGCCCACGTCTTGAATACGGCGTATAGATGTGATTTCCTCTCAAAAAGGACATACTGGCATTAGAAAAGGGCAACTAAAATGATTAGGGGTTTGGAATAGTCCCATATGAGGAGAGATTAAAGAGGCCAGGACTTTTCAGCCTGGAAAAGAGGAGACTAAGGGGGATATGATAATGGTATATAAAATCATGAGTGGTGTGGAGAAAGTGAATAAGGAAAAGTTATTTACTTGTTCCCATAATATAAGAACTAGGGGCCACCAAATGAAATTAATGGGCAGCAGGTTTAAAACAAACAAAAGGAAGTTCTTCTTCATACAGCGCACAGTCAATCTGTGGAACTCCTTGCCTGAGGAGGCTGTGAAGGCTAGAACTATAACAGGGTTTAAAAGAGAACTAGATAACCTCAATTAATTTAAGTCCATTAATGGCTATTAGCCAGGCTGGGTAAGGAATGGTGTCCCTAACTCTGTTTGTCAGAGGGGGGTGATGGATGGCAGGAGAGAGATCACTTGATCACTACCTGTTAGGTTCACTCACTCCAGGGCACCTGGCATTGGCCATTGTTGGCAGACAGGATACTGGGCTAGATGACCTTTGGCCTGACTCAGTATGGCCCTTATGTTCTTGTGTCTCGTCTGCCCAGCCATGCGGTCCCCAAGGGGCTAGGAGGGTCCTAGCCCTCTGCCAGGAAGAGCAGCCCAGCTGTAGTGGGCTTGGCACCTTGCTGGAGATGGCTCCCTGCCTGCACAATGCTGCTTTCAGGTTGGGACTCCCTGGCGTAAATTCCTGGGGACTGCCCTGTCCCCATGCCCTGGGAATTCCCTCCTCCCCGGCGTATTTCAAGGAGCTCTCCAGGATGCGTGGCTCAGAACACACCCTGCTCTGGGGGGATCTATGGCAAGTCCACCTGACTGTCTGAATGTTGCGGGAGTGAGGCAGGAGCTTCGCTCTGAGCTGGAGGTGGAGGGGGAAGTGGGTTTCAGGACAGCCCCCCTGTGGTGGAAGCAGCATTGGAAAGAACCTCTCTGGGGGACTCCAGTGCTCCCCAGTACTGCATGTGTGAGCAGCTCAACTGCTCCCTGTGAGGCAGGGGGTGCCTAGGACTGATCCCTTTGGCTCAGGTCTTTGGGGGGCTGCGGTGGGAGGGAGGGGCTGTATGACACTCAGATCTGCGCTGGCTCCGCCCACCTGGAGCAGAGGGCAGCGTGCGCCGGGACGCATCCAGTGGCAGAAGCAGCGTTTGGGAGCTCGTGTTCCACTCTGCGTTGGCAGAAACCTCGCGTGACCCCCTCCACGCACGCCCAGCCCGGATCTTAGCGGTGCTCAGTTCGGGTTGTGATCCTGGCTGCAGCCGCCTGGTGAGTTGGAAGTAGACATGGGAGGCAGTGGGGAGGGGTCGCTTCGGGGGCTGCTGGTCAGCTGCACACCCGGACCTTGCCCTCTCCTGATGGGGTTTTGCTGGGTTGGGCAAACATTTTGCCGGGTTTACAGAGCTGCTTTTGTGCCGAGTTGCTCGCGCTCTCCCTCAGCTGATCCACTGTCCTGACCCCTCCACGCAGACAAACGCGCTCATTCTTCCTGGGGAGCGGCTCGCAGGGGAGCTCCCAGGCTGGGAGGACCAGGCTGGCTCTGTGCAGCCAGCTGCTGAACTGCTGGCTCTCAGCAGGTCAGTGCAGGGAGTTGCAGCCTCTGGCCCAGCAGCGGGGCTCCCCTCTTGCCTTGGGATCTCCGTGGGCTAGGGCACGTGCTCCGGTTTGAACTGAGACCCCTGCAGCTGCTGGCCGGGAGGGGAAAGGGGCTGGGGTCCCTGGCTCTGCTCCCCGCTGGCGCAGGGAGAGGTGGTCCAGGGGCTAGCGCTGTGCGGTGTCATTTCTGCAGTGTCGGTCTGGGAAGAGCAGCTGATCCCGTCCAGGGGGTTGGGGCTGAGTCAGCTGCACACAGGGGTCCTGCCAGCCTGCAGTCCAACCCAGGATCTCCTTGCTGGAACTCGTGTGCCAAGGGTTTTACGGGCCCCTCCCCAGAAGTGAGCAGCCATGGGAGAGTAGCAGTTCCCGACCAGCTCGGGCTGCCCCGTGTCTAAGGTAGCTGGGCCGTGAATGCAGGTGCCTGGCCAGAGAGCCCTTCCTCAGGCCCATGTCTGCCAGTGGCTGGCCCTGGGTGCGTTTGAGGAAACTGGAAGAAATGTTTCATCTGTCGGGATGTGGCCTATTTGGGATCTAACTGGCTGGTTTACACCCCAAAGCTGGGAGGTTAAAATCCCTTCTGATGCTTCGGTGGCGGCTCTGGGTGTCTTCGCCTTCCCTGGCTCTGAAATGGGCTCCCTGCAGCCAGCGCTGCACCCGTGTTCCCCTCTCACCCTTCTGTTGGGGTATAGACCCTGAGACACTCGGCCCAGCAGCCGGCTGGCTCCTGGAGAGGGAATTGAACCACCAACATGGGCCTGTGCTTGTCAGGTGTGGGACTGAGCTGCAGTAAAGAGCTGGGCTCACCAAAGCCCTGAGGTGCCCTGTGGCCTAATTGTCCCTCTGGTTTTTGTATCCCCTTCCCCTGCAATTGTAAATTGGCCTTCGTGAGCCTGGGGCCCCGTGAGCTGGGGCGTGCGGAGCAGGGTGTTAGCAGCTCCATGGAACTGCTTTCCTGCGGGTGCCCATGTACCCTGGGGAGCTGGCAGCGCACCTGGAGTTCAAGCTAGTCCGGTTCCCTTCCTGGTGCAGTAACTGGCAGATGCTAGCTAACACGTGCCTGTGGCCCCCAGTCAGTAGGGGCTGGGCTGCCCCCCCCCAGAGCAGTGGGGAGGTCTCTGTTCCTTTCCTCCCACACAGCCTCCTCCTTTCTCTGCCCCTTTGCTGCCCTCTAGTGATGGGCAGTGCAGCTGTCTGCATTAGATGCCAGCAGCATACCCGGGGGGCACAGAGCTTGGGAGTCTCTGCAAAAGGCCCCTGCTCCCCAGGGACCCCCGTCTGAGCTGCAGAATAGAGGGCAGTCCATGGTGTGGGGCTGCCTGCGGAGGGCCCCTGGATGCGGCGTGGCCGAATGGTTGTCCTGCCGTGACTGTGATCGGGGATGGGGGCAGGGTAGCTGGGCCCGGCCTGGGATGGCTGCAGCATGTGCTCCGGTTGGGGATGGGGGGTGAGCTGAGACCTGAGCAGCTGCTGGCCAGGAGGGACTTAGAAGTGGGGCTCATTGGTGTCCCTGGGCACATGTGGGGCTGTGCCCCAGCCCTGCCCCTTGGAAGGAATATGGGGCTGGGGGAGCAGTTTGTGCTGCCTTGGACCACTCCCAGCAAACAGGGGCGTCTGCCTGCCCCCATGCCTATGGGGAGGAGCCTCTGTCCCCTTGGCCTTCACATCACCGGGGACAGAGCAGCCAATGCCAGCGGCCATAACGCTGCCTCTAGCTGGGGCTGCAAGGGACCGGCCCGGTGTGGGCCTGGGTGACTTTCCTCTGGTAGGGAGACTCAGGCCTGCCGGGGGAGAGGGCTCCCAGGACCTGTTCCCAGCCCTGCAGTGGACTGGCCTGGCCAAGTCACCCAGTCTGGTGCGGGGCAGGAGTGGGGGCTGTGGTCAGTCACCCAGGGATCTGTGGGGTTCCTGGCTCTCCTGCTGACTGCCTGGGAGACCTGGCCACTCCCCTCCCCTCCATGGGCCCGGTTCCCTCAGTAAAACATGGATTATTTGGCCTTTGCATTTCAGTTCTTCAGGCCGGGGCCTGTGGACAGCCAGCACCCCAGGGTCTTGGGAATCCTGGGCGCTGAGGTGCCCTTGGGGTCTTGCCAGTGCTGGCTGCCTAGCAGGACAGCTATTTCCCATTCCAGCCGGAGCTGTAAGGGAGCACAGAGCGTCGTGTTCATAGCTTAAACAATCCCTGTCCAGCTCCTGGGCCGTTTCCATACCGGGGGCGGAGAGCGGGGATCCCCTCGTGGGCCGAGTCAGCCCCTCCGCTTCCTTCCTTCTCCCACAGCGGGAAGGAAGTGTGTGTGTGTCGTCCTTCGGCTCAGCAGATCTGCTGGCCTCTTGTGGCATCCGGGCTCGCAGCTCCACTTCCCAGCCAGCGGGGTCCTGCAGTGCCTGTGACTTCAGCCTGGCTGAAAGGGGCGGGGGAGGCTGGGAGTGGGGCATGCAGCGTCATGGGGGTCTGTCTATGGGCCTGTGTCCCCCGCCTGCTGCCAGGAGGAGTGGTCCAGCCTGGGGATGGGCTGGACAAAGGCCCCATTGTTCCTGGATTCGGCAGTAGCTGCCAGCACACCGATCCGGCCTGGCACCTCTAGCTTTAGCTGGAATTGTGACGTGGTCCATCAGGAGTGACGGGTACCCCATTCTCTCGAACTCACCTACTGGCCTTCCACGGGCTGACTTGGATCACCCCACTTCCTGGGTGGAGAAACTGAGGCACAGGCTCAGCACCTTGCTGCAGGCTACACAGAGACCCAGCTCTCTTGGCTCCAGGACCTCAGCCCCAAGTCTGGCCTTCCTCTGCCCCTCCCTGGGCCCTGCCTGGCAGCTGTCTCTGCATTGCACCATCTGACACGTCTCCCCTTAGCCAGATTGGCTACTGTCCGGCACAGGCATCTCCCTGAAACACTGCCCTGCTGTGCTCTCCGGGCCCGGGGCCCCAGAGGTGCCGGGGGTGGGGGGCAGTGCTGTGCCATTGCAGCGGGGAGCGGTGGTGCAGGAGGCAGGTGAACTGTGCAT
Source organism: Dermatemys mawii (assembly GCA_007922305.1). Lineage (NCBI taxonomy): Eukaryota > Metazoa > Chordata > Testudines > Dermatemydidae > Dermatemys > Dermatemys mawii. The sequence goes on along the minus strand of ML677376.1, from coordinate 2,979,071 downwards.
GGTCTGAACAGCCTCTTGGTTGAGCCGGGAGCTGCCGTGTTCCCGGCTCTGGGACAGGTTGCATACGTTGGGGCAGATGGTGCCAGCTGATTGCTGCGTGGCCAGTCTCCCGCCTGCTGTGAGCTCCCCTCGGGAGGCTCCTTGCTGCTTGGCTTCTTGCCATTCCACGACTTTGGTGTGCCCTGGGCAGCCACCCTCCGGGCAGCTCTCGGGCCAGCCTGGCCCTTCCCTGAAGGGGGTGAGGGGCCAAAATCTGGGCATGAGAGGGGGGAGCTGGTCTCAACACCAAGGCCTCTTGTTCCCCGGGCAGGTCAGCGGACCCTCCACCACCGGGGGGATGTCCTGGAGACACTGGTGCTGCTCAACCCTTCGGATAAGTCCCTGTGCGATGAGGTGAGCAGGTGGGGAGGGAACCGGGGTCCCATGGGGCCCTTACCCTGGGGGCGGGGGGGCAAGGAGATGCCAGGAAGAGCACCCTGTGGGGATGGAGTGGGAGGGGGTTGCATTCCCTTCCGTAATCGTCTCGTGTCCTCTCGTCCTCCCCCTCCATCAGGCTGGGTGCCCTGGTGTCTCCCCAGCCCGAACCCCCCGGCACTGAGTCTCAGCTCCATTGTGTGGCAGCAAAGATCCCCTCAAGCCGGTGTGGGCCTGGGGGGGGCAGGCCCGGTGCGGGAGGGGTGGGTGAGTGGGGGCAGCTGAACTCAACCCTTCTCGGTCCCCAGCTGCGGAACCTGATCACGGATGTGTCGCAGCACAAGCTGCTGGTGTTCGCCGGGCCCTGTGTGGAGGAGACCGGGGAGCTGATGCTGCAGACAGGCTGCTTCTCTCTGCGGGACTTCATCCAGATCTTCACCGACAAAGAGGTGTGTCCTGGCCCAGTGCCTGGGATCAGCCCTGGGCCGGGAAATGCCTTCCTTCAGGTGGCTCTGACTCCCAGCTGGGCTGGGGGAGAGGCCTGAGGGATCCCGGTACTGTCTGATTCGGAGACAGATGCCTGTCTCTCCCAGCTCAGGGCTCGTGTGCGTTTCCACCTCTTGATCCGGGTCCCTTTTCTCTCGCTAGCTCCTTGGCTCCTGAGTGCCAGCTGGACTGGCTGTAAACTGAATGAATGTGCAACTCCCAGCACCAGCAGCGAAGCCCCATGGGGCTGGTGGAGCAGTTTTCCATGGAGCTGGGTTGCTGCACCCAGAATTGTCCATATGGGGCCTCTTCGCCCCGCCCCCAACATCTAGCAGCAGTTTTAGGCTTGCCGGAGGTCTGGCAAGCTCGAGTCCCCTAGCCGTGTGTGGCCAGGGCCTTCCTTCCCCAGCACCCCTGGAACTGCTCCCCAGCCCAGGCTTCTGTGCAAATCTGGCTGTGCTCAGCTGTAGCATCTCTCTTCCCCAGCAGGGAGCCAGCTCCGAATCACACCAGCTGCCAGGGCTGCTCAGCTAGGAAGTGGGAGCAGGGAATTAGGGGATTGAGTGCAGGGTGGGTGGGCTGCTGCCCTGGGAGTTTGTGGGGCACGTTCCCAGGATGCAAAGGGAAGAATCTGTGCACTGGGGTCTGCGAGCCCAATCATCGGGTAGCTTGGCCCAAGGTTCCAGGTGTCCCGGTGGAGCCTGCAGTGGGACGGCAGCTCTCCCAGGGCCTTCCCTGTGCTGGTGAAGGAGGGCAGGGTGGGACTGTCCAGTGGCTGCTGACTGGCCTCACCCCTCTGGGAACTGGGGTCTAAGTCCAGGTCGGAGGTGGCGTGTCTGTCTAGCCCCTGGGCTGGCCCATCTGGACCTCTGGATCAGCTGACAGCCTGTCACTTCACGCCGAACTCTGCCATGTGCTGGCGTTGACCGTGGCTTGTCTCTCCAGGTCGGGGAGATGCTGAGCTCCGCAGACCCTTCGGCCAAGGCCAGCCTGACAGTCAGCTGCCCTGACTTCGGGGAGTGGCAGGACTCCAGCCTGGAGCAGCACAACCTCCAGGACTTCATTGAGCTGCGGATCAACCCGGGCTGCGTTCTGCCAGAGATGGAGGGGCTGCAGGAGTTCGTGGAATACCTCTCGGAGTCCCTGGAGCCGCAGTCCCCCTTCGACCTGCTGGAGCCCCCGACCATGGTGGGCTTCCTCAAGCTCTCCAAGCCGTGCTGCTACGTCTTCCCCGGTGGGCGGGGAGACACGGCCTTCTTTGCTGTCAACGGGTTCAACGTCCTGGTGAACGGGGGCTCCAACCCCAAATCCTCCTTCTGGAAGCTGGTGCGTCACCTGGACCGGGTCGACTCCATCCTGGTGACGCACGTTGGCACGGACAGCCTGCCAGGGGTCAACAGCCTGCTGCAGAGGAAGGTGGCTGAGCTGGAGGAAGACCCCTCCTCGCAGGGTTCCCAGAGCAACGGGGACTGGGTGAAGAACCTCATCTCCCCTGAGCTGGGCGTCGTGTTCCTCAACGCGTCTGAGAAGCTGAAGGGGATCGAGGGGAACTCCAGGGTGCTGAAGAGCTGTGACGAAGCCAGCCTGACCCTACGCTACCTGGAGAAGCTGGGGATCAGGCACCACTCGCTGTGCCGGGACAGCGGCCCCAAAGTGGAGCCCACGGTGCTGTTCCAGAAGATGGGCGTTGGCCGCCTGGACATGTACGTGCTGAATCCGGTGCGGGGCAGCAAGGAGCTGGAGTTCCTGCTGCAGCACTGGTCTGGCAACGGCCACCCCGGCGAGGAGGAGCTGCCCTTGCAGTGCCTGACCTCCATCTGTGCCCTGCTGGTCTGGCATCCCGCCAGCCCTTCGGAGAAGATCGTCCGGGTCCTGTTTCCCGGCTGCACCCCGCAGGGCAGGATCCTGGAGGGGCTGGAGAAGGTGAAGCACCTGGAGTTCTTGAAGCGCCCGGTGGTCACGGAGCAGGACTTGAAAGCACTGGCCGCGCCCCGTCCCGAGAAGCCACTCATGCTGAAGCGGGCAGAGAGCAAGGAGAGCCTCAAGTCGGCGTCCAAAGAGAGCCTCCGGTCTGCTTCCAAGCTGAGCCTGGCGGAGGCCGGGCCCCCGGCTCCCAAGGAGAAAACCCTCAAGAAAGAGAAGAGGGAGGTGAAGCCAGTGTCCAAGGAGAAGGCCAGAGGGCTGGGCGAGGTGGCCAAGGCAGGGCCGGAGGAGGAGCGAGCCAAGGACCCCAGAGCCAAGCTTGATGCTTCAGCTGAGAAGCTCAAGCCGGATGTGAGGCTGAAGCTGAACAAGGAGAAGGCCCCACTCAAGAAGGATCCCCCGGCTCAGGAAGCGAGGAAGGAGGAGAAGAGGCCGGTGAAGAAGGAAGATGGCGCTGAGGGGAAGGCGGACGGCAGGAAGGAGGTGAAGGCCGTGAAGGAGGGGAAAGCCGAGCTGCTGCGGAAGGACTCCAAGGAGAGCAAGTCTGAGGGGAAGGCCGCAAAGCCGCCTGCCCGCAAACTGCCTGGGCCGGAGCCCCGCAAGCCGGCCCTCAGGACAGGGAGCCTTAAGAAATCCACCCTCAAGAGAGAGCCAGAGAAGCCCAAGGCCAAAGAGGCAGGTGCGGCCAGCAAGAAGCCCCCGAGCCCTGAGGCGGGTGTATTGGAAGGCTCCAAGTTGCTGTCCCTGGAGGTGGCCTGGGCAGGCACTGAGGCCAGGCAGAAGGAGGAGTCGACAGATGAGGGGATCACCACGGCGGAGAGTGAGCTGGAGCCGTCCCCACTGGGGAACGGGGAGGCAGGGCCGTGCGCTGGCACTGGGTCGGGGCCCACGGGCTGCCAGGAGAACGGCCTCGACCCAGAGGAGCTGGACAGCCCCCAGCGGTTCCGGTACCTAGAGACCAGCCCGCTCAAGGCCGTCTGGCCCCCGTCGCCCCTCGCCAAGACCCCCAAGAGCGACCGCAGCGTGGACTTCGACCTAACGCCCACCGGGCTTCTCAACCACTGCCAGGAGGGCACCGAGGACCCCTGCGGCAGCTCCGAGGAGAAGACCCTGGAGATGATGTCCCCCTCCAGCTCGGGGCCGGCCAGCGCCGGGCACACCCCGTTCCACCAGTCCCCGGTGGAGGACGCGGTCATGGCAGAGGAGCCGGCGTTGGGCCCCAACAACCACCAGCCGTTCAACTCCTGCCGTTCCTCCCACGATAGCTCCAGCTCCTCCCAGGAGAGGCAGGCCGGCTGCCTGTCCCTCAGCCCCTTCAAAGACGAGCTTCCCGACGTCTCGCCCACCATCACCACCCCCTCCCTGCCGGCCGAGGTAGGCTCCCCGCACTCCACCGAGGTGGACGAGTCGCTCTCGGTCTCTTTCGAGCAGGTGCTGCCCCCGGTGAGCGAGTCGCCCCAAGAGGAGCTGAACCGGCTGCAGGCCGGGGGGCTGACCCCAGAGCCAGATGCCTCGGCGGGCAAAGGCGGGCTGTCCCTGCCCATCCGGCCCTGCCACCAAGCCCAGCGGCTGGACGGTGACGGGGCGGACGGCCTGCGCTGGACCGGGCGCCGCTCTGATTCCCCCCACGACGTGGACCTGTGCCTGGTGTCGCCCTGCGAGTTCGAGCACCCCAAGTCCGAACGCCGTCCCCCCTCCCTCAACGTCAGCCCCCGGGACCTGTCCAATGACAGTGACCTCTCCCAGGAGCTGGCCAAGCCTCTGGCCCAGAGGAGAGGCCAGAGGAGCCAGGGCCGCCGGCCGCCGCAGGGCGCCCAGACCCCCCCCACCTCCGGGAGCGAGTCCCTCCCCACGCTCTCTGACTCAGACATCCCTCCCGCCACAGAGGACTGCCCCTCCATCACAGCCGACGGCGGGCTGGAGTCGGACGAGGAGTCGGAGCCCCTGGCCAGGGGCCTTGCCCGGGCCCGAGACCCTCCTCCGGGCCCCCTGAAAGACCCCTGCCCCCTCCCTGCCCAGCCGGGCATCTGCATGGTGGATCCAGAGGCCCTGGCAGGGAAGAAGGAACCTGCCGGCAAGGTGAAGAGGACTCCCTCCCGCCTGGGCTCAGCCCCCGTCTCCCAGAGGGCCGAAACCGCCAAACACTCCACCCTGGGCGGCAAGGCCAGAGGCCCCCTGGGCTCAGCAGACAAGGCCAGGACGCTCCCCCCAGCCAAGGGCACCTCCGTGGAGAAGGGCTCGCGCCTTGGCGCCGGCGGGGACACCAGAGCTTCGCTCGCAAGCCGCGGCACTGGGACCAGGCCGCTCTCGGGAGCCGGCAGATCGTCCCCCGCAGGTAACTGCTGCGGTTGCAGGGTGGGGCTTAGAGTCCAGCTGATTCCCAGGCCAGGAGCAGGGCCCGTCAGTCCCATGCTAAGCCAGGCCGGGGGGACTGGCTGGCTCGGGGGGTGGAGGATATGTGGGGCTGGCAGTCACTGAGGGTGCTCGGTGGACTGTGGGATGAGTCAGATTGCAGTCGGTGCCCGTGGCACTGCCAGAGTTTGCCCGTGCCTGGTGATTGCTGCGCTCGCTCCAGAGGAGTGCGCCACAGACTGGGCAGGCCCTGCCCCACATGCTGGCTCCTTTAGGGCTCAGTTGAGGCAGTGAGGGAGGCCTTGGCCAGCTGCTGCCTGGATCCTGGGGGATCCCGCGGCACGTAGGACCTGAAAGGCAGCTGTTCCTGCGGGGTGGGGAGCCTGAGTCCCGCATACTCCAGACATGCGGATTCCAGAGGAGCCTCCTGGGATCCTGGATCAGACGTGTCCAGTGACGGGCCATTGTTGGGCATCCCAATGGGGAGGCTGGGGGGTTGGCACAAATTAAGCCCTTTTTTAGTGTCCAAAATCACAGATCATGCTTCAGTCATGGGGCCCTTGTGCACCAACCACCTGGCATTCCCTGCCGGAGCCCTGCCCCCGGTGTCTAAAAGCGCCCCCTGCCACCTTGTAATTTCAGGCTCCAAGGCCCTTTCTCCCCCCAAGCCCCCGATCTACTTGGACCTGGCCTACATCCCGGGCTCCCAGAGCGCCAGGACGGTGGACGAGGAGTTCTTCCGGCGGATCCGCTCCCTCTGCTACGTCATCAGCGGAGACGACCACGTCAAAGAGGGTATCATGCGACCCATCCTGGACGCGCTGCTGTCGGGCAAACATCACTGGGGGAACGATGTCCAGGTGGGGCTCGGCGGGACGGCAGCAGGGGGTGCCACTGAGCATGGCCAGGCAGGCATGGAGTGTGGAGGGGGGCTCGTTGGGGTCTCGGGTAACCATATCCCTGCCCCATGCGCCAACCGCGAGCCCTCTGCTGTGGTGGGGGTTTTCTGCCTCCTCCCAAGAGCAGGGGCCAGGAGTGCTGCTCCGCCGTGCCCATCTCTGCTGGCGCGGGCCACTGGCCACCTCCCCCTACGGAGTCCCGTGAGTCCCCTACTCCCGCTACTGGCCAGATCCAGGAAGTCCCTGGTGTCTGGCTCAGCCGGGGTGTTGCTGTAGGTAGGGAGTCACGGAGGCGAGGGGGATCTGGGCTCCGGCCTGGTCTGAACTGTGGAGTTCTGCTGGTGTGGCTGTGTCAGCGAGGAGTGGGGGGATCACCCCTGCCAGAGCAGCTACCCCGACAGCCCTGCAGCGCAGAGCCATTCGGGGGTACAGCTGTCTCTGTCGGATTGGTGGGGGAGGCACCAGCACCCCACTGGCGGAAAAGCTGCGGCCGTGGGCAATGTTGATGTAGGGGGCTTGGCCACATAGCCGGGGCTTGGAGCAGGGGCAGCCAACAGGAGGGGCCCTGACCTTTGAACGGCAAACTCTGCCCCCCCCGGGGGGGGGGGGGGTCACTGGTGTGCCTCAGTCTCCCTGTTCGGCATGGGTGCTGGCGGCTGGGAGCAGGGCAGCTCCGAGCCGCCCCAGAAGCAGCTGGGGATGTGGTGAGGCTCTTTCGTTCCCTATTTTGAAAATGGCAGAACCTCCCCTCACTCTGGCCTCTGCCCCACCAGCGTGTTTGTAACACGACAGCGCCCCATCCCTGGTTGAGATGAGAGCCCGGTAGACTGGGCACTGCACAGAGCTGGGGTCTGAAATAGATGGGACAAAGAGAGGGAGGGGAGACAGGCAGACACATGACATGCCCAGGGTCCCCCAGCAGGGCAGTGGCAGAGCCTGGAAATAGAAGCCAGGTGCCCTGGCTCCTGCTAGACCCTGCTGCCTCTGAGTGACTGTCAAATTGGTCTCCTCAGGTGACCCTGATCCCAACCTTTGATTCGCTGGTGATGCACGAATGGTACCAGGAAACCCACGAGCGCCAGCAGGAGCTGGGCATCACGGTGCTGGGCAGCAACAGCACGGTGGCCATGCAAGACGAGACCTTCCCAGCCTGCAAAGTGGAGTTTTGAAGGCGGCCCGCGTTAGCCCTTTCCAGCCAGACTTGGAGGGAGGTGCTTTGGACTTTGCAGGGGTGGGGAAGTGGGGGAGGAGGGCTTCCCCTGGCAGGCCGTGGCGAGGCTCGGTTGGCTGCGGATGATTGGGAAGAGGCGCTGTGACATTTGAAAGAGTTTTCCATGGCCGGCTCCCTGCACCATGGGAGGAGTGGGAAGGAATCTCTCTTGGACTGGAAAGGGTTACACTGATCACTCACCGCCTGGTTCTTGCATGCACCCAGGCCCCAGCCTCTCCCTCTGTACCCGCCACAGGGGATGGGAGGCTGGAGCGCGGATGGGCAGGGTCTGTAATCCCCGTTGCTGGCGGAGGTGGGGAGCGGGTTCTGCAGCTGGGGGCGAGGTGTGCTATAGGGTATGTTCTTTGCCTGCCTCCCCAGCCCAGCTACTACCCCCACCCCCCACCTCTGCACGGCTGCTGTCCATCCATCCTAGTGAGGGGAGCAGGGGACCATGCCACCCTCCCCGGTGCCAAGCAGGTACCTGATGTGGGTCAAGTGATGTGGCAATGGCCACCCCACTGCAGCATCGCCCCAGGGCTCCTACGTGGCATCCGGTCACTTCCCCGCCACGCGGCCGACCGTTGATGGCACAAGTGAAATGAGTCTGCACGTCACCCCACGGAGGCCACTGACAGCTTGGCCATGTGCCAGGGAGGGGGGCTGCTATACTGGGGGGTGGGGAAGGTGGTGGGAGGGGGGCTGCTATACTAGGTGGCAGGACGGGGGCTGTATCCCAGTTGACTCCCCTTCCCCCAGTTGCAATTAGTTTTGGGGGGGGTCACAAAACAGAGACAGAAGTCCCAGCTGTCCTGGTGCTTCTACAGAGATGCCAGATTCCCGGGTAGACACCATCTCTCTGCCCCAGATGAAGGGAAGTTGGAGTGGAGGGGGTGGGGTGGGGGGTTTGGAAGCTGCAATTTGAGGGGGGATGAGAGAGGCTGGACTAGACTGATGGCTTCCTGCCTTCCAAGGCAGTGGAGCCTGAAGCGTGTTCTCTCCGGGTGGGGTGTGGAATTGTGACACCCCCCGCCCCCCAAAGCTTTCCCATGCCAGGCCACCTTCCCTGGCCTGGTAGAGGTGGTGGGGCTGGCAACTCCTGCCCCACCTCATGTCAGACCTTAGAAGCGCTAATGTTACAGAAAATGTTTTAAAGCCAAATTTCACGGGCCGTTTGAAAGTTCATGTGAAGCGTGATCGCTGGGAGGAGTGAGTGCTTGAAGGGGGGGGTCTCCTGGGGAGGAGGGGAACCAGAGTCCTGTCTTGTGACCCCCCCCACTTCTCCAATCCCAATGTGAAAACTGACCGGGGTGGCGGGGAGAGCTCCCAACTTCCGCTAACATCCCCCTTCTGCGAACCCTGCTGCTTATCTCCCATGCTCTGCTTCCCTCCTGCTGACCCCAGCCCTCTGTGTAAGCCAAGTCGATCTCGGGGGTGGGGGCGCCGCTGGGCATGAAACCCTCTGGGGGTCTGAATCCTCAGCCACGTTCCAGCTTCTCCACGGCTTTCGCATCTTTCTTTTTCTCTAACTCATCTTGAAGAACGAGTCTGGGGGGAGAATGTGACACTAACCTGTTTTGTAAGTTTGCAACTTACCTTTTTTGTAATTTTTTTTTAAATGAAGAAAAACCAAAACTATTACACACGGAAGGTTCTTATTTATCTGATTGCCACTGTGAGGCACCCAGGCACCCCCTGGATGAGCTGCTGGGATGGGGGGCTCCCCAGCCCTCCCAGATTTCATCCCCTCTTGTAACTGTGGCAGGAGGGTTTAATCTTGTTCTCAGTGCTTGCCGGGCTGGGCTGGGAGGCCTTTTTACATTTGATTGTATTGTTCTGTGTGTTTGGGGATGGGTGGGGAAAGGGGGAATTGAATGTTTCACCTTTTAGTGCTTTATATATTTTCTTAGCTAGAAGATGTTTTTAAAGTGGTGAGGGAGGGAGCTCAGGGGTTGACCCACCACCTCATGGCTCAAAGCCTGTGGGGCGGGCAGGGCAGGTAGTCACCTACTTCTCCACCCCCTTGTGACTCTTCTCCCAGGCCGGGGCAGTGGGTTGGTTTGCTAGTCGTTTAGGCACCGACACACACGCCACGATGTTGCACACACGATGTTATGGTTTGGTAAATGTATTGAACAAGCATTAAAGAGACACTAGCCCGACAAATCCCCCTGTGCTCTGTGGCTTTCTGGGGCGGGGGGCTGGGCAGCCTTGGTTCCGAACACATGAGCAGGAGGCAGTGGGTTTGGTGGAGGTTCTTGGAGCACGACCTCGGGGCAGCCAGGGCCTGATCTGCCCAAGAACTCACTGTTCACACAGGCTGTTACAGCCAGGTGAACTGGTGCAAATTCCTGCCTCAGGCTATGTGGTGTGGCTCTCGTCAGCAGGCCCCCTTGCTGGGCAGAGCCTGGAACATGCAGACATCAGGCTGGGTCCTTCAGGCTGGAGCCTGGTGGGACTGGCCTGCGCTTTGAAGCGGGGGGCGATGGGACTGAATTAGCCTTGACGCCGGCCCTCTGATCGAACTATTCCAAGCCACAGCGTGGGGACCCCGGCGAGGGCCAGTGCCAGGTAAGGGGTGGGGGGGTGCTACTAGCAGCAGCTTATACAATGCAGCTGCCAGAGCTAGCTGGGATCTCACCCTGGGTACATCTACGGTGACAGCTGTACCATTATCTATCTGCTCACTCTAGGGCCTGGCAGGCTTCTCCCTTCCCTGTAAACTAATCCACCTCTCCAAAGGGCAGGAACTGGGTTGCTGGCAGGATTCTTCCATCAGCCTAGGGTTGTCCACAGGAGAGCGTGGCAGAGGATTTTCCCCATGCCTCGGGGACAGAGCTACGCTGCAGCCCTAATGGTGAGAGCAGGCTAAACCCTGCAGGGTTGTACTACTGGGGCCGCTACTGGGAGGGGCCAGCCAGCCTGCGTCTGTAGCTAGAGTTCAGACTGTCGCCCTGGGAGTGACTCCTGGGCTCCCTTGGGTGGGGCAGCTCAGCAGCCTAGAGCGCCCTCCTGTCTCTCCTGATCCTAGGAGAAGTCCGATCCTGCCTGGTGCTGGGTGGGAGGGACGGGGGAAGGAGCAGCCTGCATTCAGCATTTCCTGCTGTCCCCCCTCCCTGGCATTACCTGTTTCTCTATCACTGGACAGAGCTGGAGTCAAACCAGGCTGTGGCTCCAAGGGAGGCTGGCCGTGCTGTGCCCTGCACCCCCAGCTTGTGCAGATTGGGGTGGGGTTGGAATCCTTGCTGGGACCCTTGTGGCCTAGGAGCAGCAGCCAGAACCCTGCTCCTCTTTCAGCTCAAGCAAACTCCCCTTGGGCTCTACTTTGCCTGCCCTATGGCTCTGGCAGTGGGCAGTTTGGGGGGAGCACAGGCCCCTCCATGAGTGTGTGTGGGTGGTGAAAATCACCAGTTTGGGGTTGGTTGATGTGATGGTGCTGTTCCTAGTGGGACCCACTGAGAGTGCCTAATTAGGACAAATTGCTTCCAAAAGGGCAACTAGAGCCCAAAGCTGGGGTTTTTCCACCTCTAAGGCAAACCAAACCAGCAACCAGAAAAGACTTTGGTTTTGCCCCACTGGCTAGTCACAAGTCACACAAGCAATTCCCTTAGACACTCCAGCTTCCCAGTATCACCACCAGCAGCCCCCTGTCCTGGAGACAAATGGTTATGAAAACCAATACCCCAAATAAAAGAAAATGGTTCTTCCCAATTCTAAAGAATCAGGCTCCAGACCCAGCTCACTATACAAATTAGATCTTACCCACAAATTACGCTTTTGCCAATCCTTTAGAATCTAAAGGTTTATTATACAAGGAAAAAGATATAGGTGAGGGTTGGAAATGGTTAAAGGAAATCAATTACATGCAGTAAAGGCAAATCTTTTGGTTCAGGCTTGCATCAGTTGTAGAATAAACTGCAGGTTCAAATCAAAGTCTCTGGAGTACATTCCCTGGAGGAATGGGTCATCAATCCTTTGGCCAGAGCGCCCATTTGTAGCAAAGCCCCATTCAGAAGAAGGAGCGAGACTGGAGATTGAAGACAAAATGGAGGTCTCTCTCCCAGGTTTATATAGACTTCCTCTTGTGGGTGGAGACTGCCTCCTTCTTGCTATGCAGTGTCCAGTTGTAACATGGAGTTTCAGACGCATGTGGTCCAGTCATATGACTCTCCAAGATTCAATTCCTGACCAGCTAGGCCACATTTTTGGGGAAGCTCAGGTGTGGACGGGCATCTACAAAGTTCATCATTAGCTTGATTGGAACTTGATGGGCCAGCAGGAAAGCCAGGCCGAGCTAACAGTAACTTTGGGATTTCCCTCAAAAGCAAGCATAAGTTTGAAATACAGACACTATGGAGCCAATCTTCATAGCTTTAGCTACAACCAAGATACACACATACAGATAGCATAATCATAATCAGCAGACCATAACCTGGTCGTAGACACCTTATATGACCCCCTTTACCTAACATTTGGTGCCCCTGAAGGACCTTGTTTGCACCAATGATCTATATGATCCCAGATAATTTCAGTAACGTGATAGTTGGTTTTTTTTAAAGCCCAGCAAAACCAGGCCCTAGGAAGCCTGAGGCCTGGGCCTGCGCGGGAGGTAGCCAGGGATGGGGTGAGGAGTTGCCATGGCAACTGCCTGGGAAACTTCTGAAGCTGAGATCTCTGCATTTGGTGAGGAAGCAGGATGGGGAGGGGGGGCTGTGCCCGGCCTGCAGTTGTAACTGCTTCCCTCCCCGGTAATGGGGGGGGGTTAAAGTCCACCCTACAGAGCAGGGCACCCAGGGGGATGCCCCCTGCCGACCTGTTCTTGCTTTGGGTGGGGTAGGGGGATGGGGAGGTGGCCTAGGGGTAGTGAGGGAGGAAGGGGGTGGGGGAGTGATGTGCAGGGACTGGCCCACTTGTAAGGCCATGGCCGTATCTGCGCCTGCCTGGCCTTGCCTTGCCATTCCCGCAGCCCTGGCTATTGCTGCTGTGGCAAGAGCCAGCTGCCCCCCGGCCACTGAAGAGTCCTACAGGGCCCTGGCTGTGCTGGGAAGTGGGGCACCCCACAGCAGCAGGGGGCTCATTGCTGGCTGACTGGGCAGTGCACAGCCCCGTGAACCCAGTCTGCTAGGCTGCACCAGCCCCTTCCCTCGTCCATCCATCCAGCCACTGGTGGAGCAGAGGGGCTGCCCCCTGGGCTCTGCCCTCACCTGCTGGCTCTTGGCCCGGGTTCTCCTGAGTCTGTTCAGCTGGGACAGGACCTGCAGTCAGCAAAGCGGGGTGGGTGAAGCAGAGGGATCCCCAACACTGCAGCCTTCAACCAGCTCTATGGAAAGGGAGCGGGTTTGGATCCTGCCTTGGAGGGGGGCCTGTCCCAGCTGTGCGCCTCCCAGTGCTCAGGCCCAGTGGCAGAAGCAGCCATGTTTCCGGTGCCCAACCTCGCAGCTGGTTCTTGGAGGGGCTGAGCCCCCTGTAAGCCTCAAGGCCCTTCACGGGAGCAGTGGGGGCCTAGCCCTGTGGGGAGTCAGGGCTGAAGGTGATGATCTAGCTGTGGGTGTTAAGTGTAAGTGTGTGCCCTCTGGGGATCTCAAAGCACAGCAATAGGGGATGTTTAACCCCAGTTCTAGCCTGAGAGCCAGATACCTGTCCCCCAGGCAGGTAAACAGAGCCAGGGAGGGGATATGCCTGGGCCCAGATCGTACAGAAGGTCAGTGCCAGAAGCTGGCATGAAGACCTGGGCACCTGGCTCCCAGGCCTCTCCTCCAGCCATTAGCACAAGGGAGGAGGTTTTGCCTCCCTCCTAGTGAATCCTGAGCATGGGTGCAGGGGCTGTGCTGACCCCCCGTAACCAAAGTGCCCCTGTGCTGCATAGAGAGCAGGGGGCTTCAGCCTGGCTGCTCCTTGGGGACTGGAAGCCCCTTATCTCACTGGGGCCTAGGCTGACCTCTCTGTGCTGCTGGCTGGAATGAAGACTTGTCCAGAGCACGCAGGTCAGAGCCGGCCGGGCAGCTTCCCAGGTGCCACGAGCAGCCTACACCCCTCATGGTGCAGGGGTAAGAGCAGGCCAGGATCTACCAAGCACCTCCCCCCACAAGCTGTTCCCATGATCTGGCTCTGGGCTTCAGGCTGGGCCCTTTGCCCTCTGCAGCAGCGGGCAAGGCTGCTAATCCAGCCCTAGGGAACCAGGCCTGGGAACCAGGCCAGTTTCTGGGAGGGGCATGCTGTGTGACCTGGGCTTCGGTAGGTGTGTCCCCGAGTTTCAGCAAGGCACCTCCCTGCCTTTATCTCCAGCCACCTGCTGTTAACTCCCCAGCCGTGGGTCGGAGATGGCCCCTCCCCAGCAGGCTGGATGAGGTTACGCCTTGCAGCGCAGCTCCCTTCTGAGCTGGGCTCAGTCTGGCCTAAACCCCTAAGGCCAGGCTGGCTAAGAGAGGGAGCAGCCTCCTGGCAGGTTCTCCCCTGGCTCCCTATGATCTTGGGTCCCAGCTTGGGCCATGTGGTCCATCCCCGGCAGAGGCTGTGCGAAGCACTGACTGGGCAGGACTCCCCCAGCCCCATGGGGCTGGAACTCAGGATGCCCCTAAGCACTGTTCAGAGCAGCCGTGCAATGGTTAAGAGAGGGCGTCTCAGCAGTGAAACTCCCAGTGCAGCTGCCCCCTCCTCAACAGTTACTTCCTGAAGCTGCTCCCCACCCTCACCCCTTTGTTATTGTTTTGTGTAGGTCCTACTCCCATTGCTGCTCCCACCTGGTCTGAGAGCTGCTCTGCAGCAGCCTCTCTGCATCTCTTCTTGCTGTCTGTTCTCTCCACCCCCACCCCCAATCCTTTCCTCTCTCTACGGAGAACTCCAGTGCAAAGTGGGGGTCAAATGCTTCCCTGCTGCCTGGGGGTGGGGAGGGGGGAGGTGCACTTCCTCCTGGGACTGAGAACACGAGGGGCTGGGAGCTGTGCAAAGGGAGACTCCTTTTCAGATTGGCTTTCCAAAGGCCATGTGTGCACCCAAAGGCCATGCGTGCACTGAGTCCCTGACTCCAGGGCCCAGGTGCTGCTCACAGCTGCACCGAGCAGAGTTGAACCCAGTGTCTTGGTGGCAGTTGCACCCAGGAAGTCTTAACACCAACTCTGGTGCCCCATCAAAAAGGGGTCACAACCCACAGTTTGAGAACTGCGGGTCTGGAATGTGCAAGAGCCCCAGAGCTGGCTTGTTCCTGTGGGTGAGAATGGGCACAGCAGTTTGGGAAGGAAGATGGGTACCTTTAAAAGGGTTTTTAAATGAGCTGGGGGGTCTTCTTACATCAGACGTTTAAAAAAAAATAACCCCCACGTACCTGAAAGTAGCAAAGAATCCAGCATTGAGAGCTTGTTTGAAAGAATGTTTTTTCCATAAGCCCACCTGATGGGCCAGCTCCTCAGTGTTGAAATCTCATGATGAAATCTTCTGATTTCATGTGATATTGGGTGATTTTCTTGAAGCCCTAGCTCCTGGAGTCAGGTGAATATGCGATTAGCTCAGCTTTCATTAAGAAGTAAATTGGCTGTTGTTGTAGATCTGCTGTTCCAGGATATGAAAGAGACAAGGTGGGTGAGAGAATATCTTTTATTCCTTATTATTATCTTATCTTATTATCACTTCTCTTGGTGAAAGAGAAGCTTCTAAGCTTTCACAGAGCTCTTCTTCAGGTCTGGGAGCTCTGTGAAGCTTGGATCTTCTCTCTTTCACTCACACCTTTCTAACCCTCCTGCATGCAGAGAAAAACTTGACTCTGAGTGCAGCCCGGAAGGCAAAGACGACGACTCCAACGTGTTGTGTTTTGATAACATCTCATGATTTTAAAATCATTGTCATGATTTTGGGGGTGTCTGACCCAGAGTTTTGCATGCTCAGGCCCGGCCATCTTCCCTCTGTGGAAGATCGGTGCAGAAATGTCTTTCAGTAACTTGCCTAACAGGAAACCCTGAAACAATCCAGCAACTTAAGGAATGGGGCTGGGTTTAGTATCGCTGTAATTTGGGTTACTGGGCAGCCTTGGAGCTCCAGTCATGGATCAGAGCCTTGCTGTGCTAGGTGCCTCTGCCTCCAAAACCTTACCCTGTAGATACTTACAGCAGGCTGTATGTTGCTGTTTCGCTCTCTGCTGCTTCCCCTTTGGCGAGGGGGTGGTTTTTCTGGTTGGTTCTCTGTGGGGCAATACCTGCAACTCAGCCAGAGAGGAACGGTTCTCCATGGGTTAGTGCAAGGAGTCAGGCTTCTGAGGGGTTAGTGCTGACATGTGCTGGAAGTGGGGTCTAAGGGTTAGAACTGGGAGTCAGGATCCTGGGTTCTAGGCCTGGCTCTGATGCTGCCTGGCTGTGTGTTTTCAGGCAAGTCCTCCTCCTACTTCGTGCTTCATTTTGTCCCTCTGTTCCTGGGGACAAGTCGTGCCCCGAGCCTCGGTTAAGGAATGTGTTTATGTGAAGCCTGTTGAGAGGCAGGAGAATGAGCAGGGTTGCCCAGCTGGTAGCAGGACACGGAGACTGATGGCATGTCAGGGCACATCTGACAGCCTAGTGAGCACATCCTCCCCTCTCCCTCTTCCCCCCCAGCAGCTGCTGAATGGTCCGTGATGGGCTCCAGCCGGAAAACAAACCTGTCCTGGTGTCAGGCGGAGCAGGGCCATGAGCTCACTCCAGGCTGCAGCCAGAGGAATGGAACGTACCAGCCACCGTGAGCGCCAGCAGGGCAGCCAAGGGCCAGTCCAAACCAGGCCGCCCTGAGCCTGAATATCCTCGCAGGGCCCGTGGGCCCGGCAGTGGGGTGAGGCCACTAGACCCAGGCTGAAAGGGGACCTGCTGGAGACAGAGCCTTAGAGCCCAGGGCAGGGGTGTTATGACCAACACGAGGGACGCTGGATCCAGGCTGAGGCAGGGGCTTGTAAGGGGCACAGTGGTTTAGGAATATGAGCTGCAGGGGCTTTATGGCCAGATCCGGGTGGATTAGAGGCTTAGGGGCATTAGAGGCCGATCAGGCTGCATGATAGGGTTGGGGGCATGAAACCCACGATTGCATTACTGCTGCCCACGCTGCATTACTACTCGGCGCCCCTCCCCTCCCCTCCCCTCCCCGGCAGGTGCCCAGAGCCAGGTTTCAGGGTTTATTATTTATTCATTGTTTTTCCCCTGGGGCTGGCCCCGCGCCCGGCCGCTTTGCCCACAGCAGGGGAAGCCGCCCAGCTCCGGAGAGGGGGTCGGCCAGGGGGTGCCTCGGCACCTCCCCCATGGCAACATACAAAGCCACGGGGGCGGGGGGAGGGAAAAGGGGGCGCTGTCACTTTAAAGATGCAACTCTCCAGCCAAGAGCAACATCCCCGCCGGCTGGGCCAATCCGGAGCCGCTCCTGTTTCCTCTTGGATCCAGCACCTGCCCACCCGCCAATCCCGAAGGGGCCCCCGCGCGGGCCCCGCCCCCGCTGCAGCCCGGCCGGCGGCGGGGCGGGCAGGCGGTTGCAGCCGGAGCCGGGGCGTTGGGGCAGGAGGCTCCGGCTGCGCTCGGCGCCGGAGCGCGGAGAGGTGAGTGCGCGCTGCCCGGGGGCCGGGCTGTTGCTCCCCCGCGCCCCGGTGCCCGCTCGGGGGTGGGGGCTCCCCCGGAACTGCCCCCTGGAGGCCTCCCCTGGGATTCCGCCGCCCGCGACCTGCCCTCGCTATGGGGAGCTGGGGGGCCAGCGGGGGGCTGCCACCCCTCTGTGCGCCACGCTCGCCCCACTGATCCCCCCCATATAGGGAGACGCCCTTCCCTTCTGTTGCGCTTCTCTCCCCGCGGCCGATCCCCCTCTGTGAGCCTGGGGGCGTCGGTCTGAGACCCCTGGCGGGGAGTGGCCGCCCCCCAAACCACCCCCTCAGGTAGGGGGCAGGTGCCTGTCTGTCATGGGAAAGGGAGGATACAATGAATTCGGTGTGGGGCCACTTTCCCCTCCCCCCTCCGGCTGGTGTCAGTGGGCCCCTGCCCCACTGGGGGCCAGATTCCCCCCTCCCCCGTTTGCTGTGGTCCCCAGCCCAGGTGGGGGCCAGATCCCCCTCTCCCCCCAGCCCCACTGAAGACAATCATCACACCAGCTGAGGATCCGGCCTGGAAAAATCCAGTGTTTGTCCTTAGCAGGCAAAGGCTGTGGGAGGGGGTGAGCTGGACCAGGTGCTAGGAAGGTGAGACTGGGGCGGGGGGGGCATGCGTGTCTGGGCATGGGGGGACTGTCAGGTGCGTAGCTTTGCTGAGAAGGCGCTTTTAATAATTTTTGGAGAGTCCTCCGTGCGGTCTCCCTATGACCGGGGGATTTGCTCCCTGCTCCCCAGCTGCCTTAGCTGAGGCACCTGCCTGACATTTTCCAGCCCTGCAGGTTTGGGGTGGGTGGCTGTGTTCTGGGGTGAAGGCTGTTGGATACGGGGACTGGCAGCTGTGCTCCCCCATTGTCTGATCCTTGCAGGGGACTCGGATTTCTCATCCCGGGCCATGGGGGTGTGGAAGGGTTTAGTGTGTGTGGGGATGGGGACGGGGGTCTCTTTAACCCCAACCATACTTGGCGTGTCTGTGGGGTGTGATCCCCGTGTGGGGTGAGCGGTTCCCCTCGGCTGGCTTCAGGCGGGCGCGAGATGCCAGCCGGTCTCTGCCTGTTGAGGAAGAGAGTGGGGGGAACATCTTCCCAAGCAGTTGTCACTTGTGTGGGGGAGATGCGGGCTCAAAAGCGCGCCCGCTCGCTAAGCGTTCTTCAGAGGCGCTGTTAAAACGTTCTGTTTCTCTTTCATCTTCCACACGCGCTGGTTGATGCCTCTGACGTGGGGCGAGGGGGAGTGCTCCCTGGATGTGGCTTGCGGGCGGGCGGCTGCCTGCAGTGTTGCTGGAGTGGCTTGCGTGCTGCGTGCCCTCCGGAGCGAAGGGGCTGGGGGGTGGCCGGAGGCCCCCCCCTTGCACATGCCTGGATCCCCTCCTTTGAATGAAGGGCTGAAGCTCAGGTGGTGGGAACGTTTTGGGGGAAGGTGGGGGGAGGAGAGCAGCTGTATTTGTTGGCATCTGGCCTGGGATGACCCACGGTTTCCTTGACCCCTTGCCCATGGAGCGAGTGGGACGTGGGTCCTTTGAGGTTCATGGTGCCCCCCCTCCTGCCCCGGGATGCGTCCGCACTGACCTTCATATTTTATTCGCTGGGGTGCTCGGTTTGTCTGGGCCTTGTGCCCTTTGTCCTCTCGGTTGATGAGGATCCTTTGCAAGGCCGTGTCGTGATCGGATCCTGGGAAGCACTGTTGCTGGGACTGGTGTTTCAGGCTGGCGGGGCTGGCTTTGTGCTCCCTGCCCCTCCCTGAGAGGCTCCAATCATGTTGCTGCTCCTCTCCTGTTCTGGCCCTCTGCTCTGGTGCTGATCTGAGCGGGATTTGAACCTGGGATCCTCAGCCTAGACCTGAGTGAGCCAAAGGGATAATGCCATGAGCTGGTAGCAGTAGTAGAGTGTTACCCTCCAGGCACTGGCCACTGGGGGAGCACATGCTGAGTTGCAAAGTGGGAAGCACTGCTAAGTCTTGCTCTAGTCCTAGGCTGGCAGAGTGGTACGAGGCTGGCAGAGTGGTACAAGGTTGGCACGCAGCGGCTCCTAGACTGGGCTGTCTATGGCTGTAGCTAAGGGAGAGCTGGTTTGCCTCCTCCCGTCTCCTTAAACATCGGGGCTAGATCTGCTGAGTGCTCCAGAGTCCAGCCTCCCCTCAGCAGGCCGGTTCTGAAGCCTGGCACCTTGAGCCGGAAAGCTCCTAGTTTGGGACCTTCGATGGGAAGGGTTGAAAGCCTCGTGGGCTGCTTTGTTCCAGCCCCCACTCCGCCGTGTTCCCCTGCCCCAGAGGGCGGGCGAGGGTAGTGGGAAAGGGCTCCCTCTGCCACTGAGAGCAGTGGTGGGGCGTGTTCTCCTATTGCAGCTTCTCCCCACGCCTGGATCTGAGCCAGAGAAAAAGCCTGCTACGCCAGCATGGGAAGGAAGCGGACTGGCAATACCGGAGCTAGAGCCCTGGCAGGCTTTGTGCCCTGGTATTTGGGGGGTGGGGGGGCAAGGCCAAGCTCTGAGTGGGGGTGGTGGGAGCTTCCTGATGCAAATTTGCTGTGGTCTCAGTTGCCTGGGGAGGTTTGGCAGCTGCTCCAGGAAGAGGGTGAGATCAGGGCCTCGCGTGCTCATTTCCTCCATCCATGTGGAGGGCGCTGGCAGTGCCGGGCTGCTGAGACCGACGCTTGTTGTTTGTTCCTGTGTTGATCTGCTCCAGAGCGCTGCCCGGTTCCTGCCAAGCCCGGTGCCCCGCAGGCCCAGCCCTGCGCATCTTCCTCTTGTGTCTTATTCAGGCTTTGCCCAGAGTGGCAAATTGGCCTGGATTGACCCTGTGGAGCAGTACTAGGAGAGCTGAATTCCTTCCCCAGCTCGATCCCCCCTCCCTCCAGGCTGAGCTGGGAGCTGCACAGCTGGGCGCTGGGTTCCAGATGCTGCAGCCACGGGGAGACATCTCCTGGAGATGTGTGTGGGGTGCCTGGAAGATCAAGGGCGGGCATGTGCCCAGAGCGGGGGGACCTAGGGTTCGGGGGATCTGGGGGTTGGAGTGCCTGTGCCCTAGAGATCAGGGCATGTGTGGGTGTGGAGGGATTCCTGGACACTGTTCCGGGCCCTGCCACGGGCTTGAGCAATTCCAGGCAAGTCACTTCACCTGGCTGGGCCAAACACAGCTCTGGCGTAAGCTGGCAGGACTCTGGCTCTGGGGGGGAGCGAGGCCGCTGGGGGCGGGTGGCAGGTGTCTCTGGCCTTGTCTTCGCCAGGGGACTAGAAAGGGGCACTTGGAACGTGAGGTCGCCACAGTTTGAGGGAGCAAGTCGAGGCGAAGGCCAGGAGGGAGCTCGGAAGCCCGGTGGAGAGGAGCCCTAAGGTCAAAGTTTGACTAGGGTGCGGGGCTGTCCGGTGCCGGGGTTGTGGTGGAGAAGCCAGCAGGATTAGGGGATCAGGCCAGGTTTGTATCCCCAAGGAGCCGCAGCGATGGTCCCGGCCCTGGCTGGTGCCAACGCAGACCAAAGCGATGGCCCCTGCCCGGTGAGCTTCCAGCCTAGTGACACCTGGCTGGTTTCCCCGGGACCAGCCTGTGGGCTTTGGACCTGGCTCCTGCTCCCTGGGGCCCCTTTCCCGCCCCACTCCTGGCCCTGAGTTCATTCGTGGCTTGTCTGTCCCGCTGAGCGCCAGGGACCAGGTCTGGAGTGCCCCAGGGCCGGGGAGCTGTTGGGTGGGGGGTGCTGGGGTTCGTCTCGGTGCCTCGAACGTCCATGGCCAGGGCACGAAAGGAGCCGGTGGGGGGCGTCACATCCTGGGTTATGGCTCCAGGATAGGCTGGTGAGGAACATGCCGCTCCCCCTGTCTCTGCCCCCTCCTCCACTGCTGGGGAACGGGAACCGGGGTCCCCGCCAGCCAGCGCTCTGCCCCATCATCCCCTTGCCCTCTCCTCGTGGCTCATCCTAGGATGTAGCACTGTGCTGGGTCTCTTGGACGGAGGGAGGGCTGGTTGGAGCAGCCCCGGCTGGGGAGAAAGAACCCAGGCATCCAGCTCCCCTGCCAGGAGCACACAATGGGCCTGATGGCACAAGCCCCTCCCTGCAAGCTTCCCTTGCCGATGGGAGGGGTAACTCTGGGGCCTGCTCCCGAAACTGAGCCAAGTACCCTCGAGAGAGAGAGAGGACCCCTTTCTCACCATGTAGGGTGCGGGGGAGAGGGGCTGAGGGATGGCACAGACGGGCAGGAGGAAGGCCTGAGGGTGTCTGACCTCTGGAGCAGCATGTGGGGCTGTCCCAAGCCAGGTCACCCAGGCCCGGCTGCCCTAGAAGTCTCTGGGAGCATACGGCGGGGCCAGGCCTCGGGTGGGCAGCATTTGGGGTTGGGGACTGGTACTGAGAAGAATGGGGAGGTGGCTGGAGGGCGGGGGATCCCCATGTTTAAGGCAGGCTCTGTGCTCCCTGGGCTGAGGTTAACGGTTAAACTCCAGCCCCCCGGGTCCCCCAGCCCCACAGACACGTCTAGGTCTAGGGACTCCTCTCCGCAGGCCTTGCTGCTCCCTGCGGGCCGGCACTGCTGGGCCCGATGGGGCTTCGCCCGCCCCCCTCAGGTTCGCTTTGTTCCTGGCGCGCTGGGCCTTTTCCATCTTCTGTGGGTTAATTGTAGTGCTGGTGAAATGGAGAGATTGGCAGCTCGGGTGGGCGTTGTGCGGCAGTTCGAATGCCTCCCCACCTGCCTCTCCCAACCCCCTGGCAGAGCTCGGCTGGTGCCCCTCAGTCCTGACCCACAGCCCTTTGCCATCCCAGCCGGCACCCCCCAGGGGCTGGCGCTGTACCTCTCCCCGAAATGCCACCCCCGCTCCAGGCTGCATTTGCACCCCCAGCAGGTCAGATCCTGGCAGGGTGAGTCTGGCACCGACCCAGGGTGACCCCGGGGCACCTCTCGGTCCCTCTAACTCCCCTCCGTGCTGCCAGGTGACCAGCATCTGCTGGGCCTGTGCTGGCGGAGATGGCACCAGCGCCGTCTCGTGCCTGTCGCCGTGCGGGTGCCATCCCCAGGCCTGAGCCAAGTCTTGCCAGCCTCTGTGGGCGATGTGCATAGAAGATCTCAGATTAACATTCCCCTGGCAAGGCAGGGTGGGGGCATTGTGAGACGTGATCCGCCGATCTTACAGCTGAGCCACTGTGCCCATCCCGGCCTGACGTGGGAGTTACCTGCTCTTTGGCGTGTGACGTGTTGCTGGGCGCGGTTGAACAGCTGCCACGTTCCGTCCCAGAGGTGGCTGCATTTCACCGATGAGCCGGAACCACAGTGGCCGAGGCGTGGGGAAGGGGAAGAGGAGGGACTATAGAAATAGGAACCTTTTTATTGGCACAGTGTCCTCCAGGTTGGGAATGGGAGCAGGCTCCGACCTTCCCCCAGTCCCCAGCCGCCAACCGTTGCAGCGGATTCTTGCCGCCCCTGGGAGGGCTATGCTGGAGGCCAGAGAAGAGGGCTGATGGAGTCCTCCCCTCTGCCTGACGAGGGGCTGTGCGGGCAATGCCAGGCTGCCCAACTCTCCCAGGGGTACATCGGGGAATCTCTGTTGTCCGTCTAGGATAATCTAGCTGCAAAGCCCGTCCCCATTCGGTATAAGGGGGTGTCCCAGCACTGGGGACGAGTGCCCCTGCCTCGATTGCTTCCCAGCGTTGGTGGAGGGGCCCCCGGCTTCCTTCCCCTGCCAAGCAGGTGCCCCCTGCTGATTCCCGAGCCCACGGGCAGGGCAGCTGGTTTCCTCGCTGGGTCATTGCTCCCGGAGTGGGTGTGTGAGGCTGCTGTGGGGAGGCAGGGCTGGCAGGGATGGGAAGTACCATCTCATTGGGTGTCTCTGGTAGAGTGGACGGTGGTGGGGTGGGTATGACTAGGCCGGAGGCAGTGGGGCATGCTGGGTAGAGCATTGGCGGGCACTCAAGGGCTCTGAGTTCTATGCCCGGCTCCGCTGGGTAACCTCGGGCAAGTCGCTTTCCTTCTCCATGCCTCAGTTTCCCCTAATTGTTCTCCTTCCCTGAGCCTGGTGGATGGGAGGCGGTAAGCATGCAGAGTAGCCCTACATGTGTGGGAGGGGCTGGTTAGGAAATGCCCCAGGTTGAGACCTGCCCATTCATGTCACGCATGAGTCAGCCGGAGGAGAAGAGGAGCTGGGACGCCAGCTGGGCCAGGGGTAAGGGGGCAGGGAGCAGGCACTCACAGGTGTTGGTTCTGCTCAACTGGCCGGTGGCCCCCCCCAGGGCCCCCACAGCGGAAGTGCTGCTCGGCTGACTTCTGGTTTCTCTCTCTCAGCAGCGCTGGGTCCCCTAGGAGGACAGAGCGGAGGATGAACCAGCAGGGACCGTGCGCCCCACAGCGCTGGGTAAGTCTGGGGGGTCGGGGGAGGTGGGGGGACTGGCTCTGCTGCAGATGGGGCCAGGGCTCAGCACTGGAGCAAGAACTGAGCAGCTTCCCCCCACCACCAACCCCAAGGCCCGAAAGAGAGAAGAAAAACACGAAGCGTGCAAAGATTTTCTAGTTTCCTGTTTTTCTCTCCTGCGTGGAGGGGGAGGGGGAGACTGGGAGGAGAGCGGGGCATGTGGGGGGGCTGTGAACGAGCCCAGGGGATGGGGCTGCCCCCATGGACCGCGGCGCCATGCTGGGAACTAGAGACCCCAGGCCCAGCTCATGACGCTGCGGCAGCAGGTGATACAGGGGCGGTTACAGACCAGCCAGGGGCTCCCCCCACCCCTGGGTTAGAGAACTAGGGACCCGGCGGGCTCTGAGGGTCTCTACAAAGTCCTGCCTGTGCCTTGCCTTGTTCTACAGCCCAGGGATCCCCTCTGAGCTGGGGTCCAGGACTCCTGGGTTCTCTCCCTGGCACTGGGAAGGGAGTGGGAGGCAGTGGCTAGGATCGGGGAGGGAGCGTTGGGAGTCAGGACTCCTGGCGTCTGTTCCCGTTTCTGACTCACTCTGCAACCTTGGGCAGCTCCCCGCCCCGTGCCTCAGTTTCCACATGGGAAAAGCGCCCCAGGTGCGAGGCGGTTTGGTGAGTGGCTGCCTATGAAGCGCTGCGGTGCCGCGGGAGGAGGTGCTGGGGGCACACGGCAGAGCCTCATTCATTATTCAGCCGCGTATCCGGTGTCCGCTCCAGCCCTCGCCCTGCCCGCGTTCCTCGGTCGTCCAATCCCTGGGTCCTCGCCGTGACATTTGGCACCTGCTCACTGCCTGGCACTGGTCAGCCCTCCTTGCTGGCTTGTGTCGGCCCCGAGGGAGGGCCCCTGCATGAGGGGACTCGCTGCCCGGGTTTGGAGAGAGACCCTGCATACGCCACCTGATGCGCCAGGGGAGCGGCTGTGCCGGGGATGTCCGGGTGGCAGGGCTGGCCCTGCTGAGGAGTGTGAGGACAGGGTGACGCGCAGACACAGCCGCTCTCCGGGCCCCATCGAGTGTGGGATATGAAGAACAGCCTGTTTCCATGGATACGGCAGCACGGGGTCTGCGAGCTGATTAGTTTTGAAAAGAAACATGCACCCCGTTCCAGAGCGCTTCTGCCCCTGAGTGCCACACGGTCACGGCTGATCCCTGCTCGCCTGCGGGGAGGGAAGGGAGGCTGGCTGGCCCTGCTTTGAGTGAGGAAAGTGAGCACAGGGCAGAATCCAAGATGGAACCCAGGTCACCCAGGTCCTTGTCTGCAGGCTGCCCTTGTGAGAGACTCTGCCTCGGGGGTGGGGAAACTGAGGCACCAGACGAGTTAACTCAAGAGTTCTGGTAAACTCAAGAGTCTGGAGTCCCCACGCCCTCCAGCTCTAACCACTAGATCCCATTTCCTCCTGGAGTTGGGGATAGAACCCAGGAGTCCTAACGCCCCGCTTGCCTTGGTCTAACTGCTCGAGCATGTTCCCACCCTTAGAGGACTGTGTACACGCACACTTCCCCGATATCCCCAAGGGCCCGTCCCCTCATTGTGTCATTAAGCAGCCTCCCCCACCCCCGGCAGAGATCTCTCCGACCCGCCGTGCTCCCTGTGGGGCGTGACGGGAAGGCGCCTGCCTCGGCACCACCTGATCTCTGTGTTTGCTCCAGAGGCCGGAGAGCTGAGCTGCGGGGATCCGGGAGGGAGCGTCATCCCCCCGCAGCTCCAAGATGTCCTATTTTGGGGAGCTGTTCTGGGTAAGTGTCTCCTTTGCGGGTGTGGAAGGGACTCTGAGCTGTGGGGTTTGCATGGAGCCGGTTTGTTCCTTAGTGTCCCTGCCCATAAACCCCAGAGCTGACCGAGGAGCAGTTGCTGGGGAAGGTGGGGGCAGCCCAGATGGAGGGAAAGCCTAGCAAGACTACATATCCCAGCATGCATTGCTCCCCCTCCATGGCTCTGGTCTGCTAGGTTTGCAGCCCCTGACCCATCGGGCAGGCTGGCGAGAGCAGAGCTAGGCTGGACTCTGGCTGGCAGAGAATCCTGCAGGGCCCATGGGCAGAGCTTTCGTTAACCTGATAACGGATCCTAAAGCCCCTCCCCGGGAAAGCTACTGAAGTCTTATCCCCACTACACAGCTGGGAAACTGAGGCAGCAATTTGCCTGAGGTCCTGCAGCAGCAGATTGGTAGCAATGATGGGAAGAGAACCCAGAAGTCCCGACTCCCCTTGCACCGGACTCTAACTCACGCGCCTGTCTCCTAGGCCGCGCTGCCCCTCTGCCATTTGGAAATGTGGAGCTGACCGTCCCCACTGCAAACTGGCTTTGAACTGGGACTGCCCCTGTGGGGCGGCAGAGCAGATGTGAGAACAGATCTGGGAGCCAGGGGTCATAGGCTGCACGGAGGCCGGGGCCGTGACAGCCACGAGTCTGCTGGCTCTGAATTCCCCGGCTTGGGTGGCTCTGATCATCTGGTGCATTAGAACAGCCTGTCTGGGCTTCCCCTCGCCCCAT
Organism: Dermatemys mawii; assembly: GCA_007922305.1. Taxonomy (NCBI): domain Eukaryota; kingdom Metazoa; phylum Chordata; order Testudines; family Dermatemydidae; genus Dermatemys; species Dermatemys mawii. The sequence continues at coordinate 2,953,336 of ML677376.1, read as the reverse complement.
CCATGCTCTTTCTGCCCAGAAAGGGGATTTCCAGGCTCTCTGCTCTGGGTCTCTGTGTGTGGAAAGGTGGGGGAAGGGGTTTCTTTCCTCTAGCCATGGGGAGTTAGGGGCTCTCCAGCTCTGCAGCTCACTGCTGGGAAGGGAAACTGGGCTGCGGAGCTGTAGAAATACTTTGGTGATGGATGCACGTTGCGTGGGGTGATCCAGGCCCCGCCGCTGCCCCGCAGGCCGTCCCAGGCTGGCCTGGCTGCACTGGGGAGATTTCTAACCGGCTGGAGCTGTGATGGGGGAGCCCTGCCCCAGGTACAGGGGCAAGGAGCTCATTAGGCTCTGGACCGGGGTGGGGGTAGATTGGAGAGAGCACTGGTCTGGGAGCCAGGATCCGGGCTGTGACGTGGCTCTGCTCCTCTGCCGTGGGGACTGCTCCGGTGTGGCATTCGTCTGTCCAGAGAGTGGCGTGCCTGGTATGGCCGCAGGGCACATGCCCGCCGCTGCCCAGCCCCCGTTGGACAGGAGGGGGGCATCCCCCCGCCTGCGCGGTGGGGGGTGAGCCATGAGCAGGTCTGTTGCTTCTGTCTCTCATGCCTGAGGTGGGTGGGGGCCTGGCTCGGGCGTGAGCCGATACCAGCTTCCCCCTCGCCAGCCCGCTGCCCGCTTGGCACGTGCTCAGCTGGGTGCCACCTGCCTGCTGTGCCCGGGAAGTGGGGGGGTGTCTCTGTTCTTCCCCCACAAAAAACAATGTCCCCCGCCCTTTGTGTTCCTCAAACCAGATCCAGTTTAGAAGCAGGAGGGCAAAGCTGTAGCTAGGCAACCCCATCTCCCGTAGCAACAGGACCTGGATGCCAATGCCAGCCTCTGCGCTGCTCTCTCCTTACTGCCCCATTGGCTCAGCCTGGCGGCTTTCTTAAAGCGACAGTACCCCATTTCCCTCCCCCACGCATACACCTGGACTCTCTAGAGGCAGGGATGCTGGGGCAGGGGGTTGCCAAGGACCTGAGGACCAGGGCTGGGCTGTGCTAATCACAGCTAGCTCAGAAAGGTTGCGGGGTGGATGGTATCTGCCAGGCCACTACACAGGCCTCTTCCCTCCGTGCCCAGCTCTGGCTGGGTGCCCGCTACTTGGCCGAGGGAGGCTCCAGGAGGAGCTGAGGTAGGGGAAAGCGCATCCGTAACACCCCCACCCCAGAGCATGAGTGGGAGCCCTCCCAGCTGCGCAGATGTGGCTGGCACCAGGTGCCTCGCAGCTTGGCACCAAATAGGTGCCCGCTGGCCCCTCTTCCTGCACAGCACTGCCCGGGCTCCTGCTTTTCTACACAGTGGCTGTGACTGGTACTGCCCCCGCCCCCAACATTGGAGGGTGGCGAATGAGCCTGCGGCCACGTGCCTGGTTTGTTTACAAGAAGGCCTGGGGTGGGGGGCGGCCTGGGAGGAGGGGTGAAATAGTCCAGGGAGATCTTAGAGCTGGGGGAGAGCAGCCCCACGACACCCCTCGCTCCTGGAGCGAGTGCTGGGGAGGGCTGGCCTATGCCACCCTACCACCTTGCCCCCCACGTCCGCTGCCCTGCGCTAGTGGTCACTGGGGCTCGCTGCGGAGGCAGAGCTCGGGCCAGGCTGGGTTTCTCTCCCACCGTGGGGCAGGGGGAGCTGGGGCTGTGGGTTGGGGGGAGGGAAGGCAACGGGCAGCAACCAGGGGGGGACCACAGTGGGGTCCTGTTTGGCCTATAGGCAGAGCCGGGGATCCCGAAGCCCACTGGAGAGCACCCAGGTGCAGGATCTGGGGCCGGGCAGTGCTCTGCCCCCTTCACCCTCTGCTCTCTGCCGCCCGCTGCAGGGAGAGAAGAACCAGGGCTTCGAAGTGCTCTACCACAACATGAAACACGGGCAGGTATCCACCAAGGAGCTGGCCGACTTCATCCGCGAGAGGTAGGGCCGGGGGGAAGGGGGCGCCTGGGCCCCAGCTGCACGGCACCTCCTGCCCCCTCCCTCCAGGGCTGCCCCGAGGGGGGCATTGGGAGTGCCCCTGGTGCGTGGGACGAGGCAGGCCTGTGCCCAGGGAGTAGAGATGACCCCCACCAGGGCCCTGGGGCTCTCTGCCATTCCCCGGCGTGTGCTAGGGCAGTGCCCCCCCAGTGCGCTGCCACCTGGGCACTGCCCATTCGTGCCCCTCACGCTCCCTGCCCTCTCTCTGCTTCCAGGGCCACCGTGGAGGAGACCTACGGCAAGTCCATGGCCAAGATGGCCAAGATGGCCACCAACGGCACGCAGCTCGGGTGAGAGGGGCAGGGGCAGGGAGGGGGGGGCTGCGTGTGTGAGGCCTGTCGCTATGTGAACCTCCTGCTGCTGGAAGGCCCCCCATAGCCGCGTGGGCCTTGCGGAGATGGGGGGGCCCTCCCTGGTATCTTCCCATCCGCTCCCAATCCAGGCATGGGGGTGCCCTTTGGACCCACTCAGCGCTGGCCACGGGGGGGCACTGACGGGACCGGAGGCTCTTCCCACCGCCCACAGACTCAGTTGTCCATCCCAGGGTGGCTGAGGTCCGGCCGGGGGATGGGGGGGGGGGGCTGCCCTCAGCGCCTGCATCTCCGCCCCGGCAGGACTTTCGCGCCGCTCTGGGAGGTGTTCCGGGTCTCCTCTGACAAGCTGGCGCTCTGCCACCTGGAGCTGGTGAAGAAGCTGCATGACCTGCTGAGGGAGATCGCCCGCTACGGGGAGGAGCAGGGCAAGGCGCACAAGAAGGTACCCGCGGCCCCGGCTGTCCGTGCGGCTCCCTGGGCGCCAGGCACAAAGAGAGCCAGAAGCCCTGCCCGGGCACCTGCCTGCACCTGGCTCTCGCTGTGCCAGGCTGAGATGCCAAGGGCTGGAAGGGCCTGGAAAGCCAAATTCCCCACTCCCCACCAGGGGGCATCCCTGGGACAGGGGCATTTGGGGGCTGGGGGGGAGCTCCCCTGCCCCCTCATATCTCCAGGCCCCTCTCTTGCCCCCCTCAGTCCAAGGAGGAGGTGTCAGGGACCCTGGAGGCCATCCAGCTTCTGCATGGCGTCACCCAGCTGGTGCCCAAGTCCAAGGAGAATTATCACAGCAAGTGCTTGGAGGCCGAGCGGCTGCGCCGGGAGGGGACCAGCCAGAAGGAGATCGATAAGGTACAGGGGGGCGGGGCTGAGGGGGGGTGCCTGGCGGTGCAGGGGGCAGCAGGGGCCTGGCTGGCAGTGCAGGGCCGGGGCAATTGGGAAAGGACAGTGCCCCGCTGCTGAGTGGGGATTGCCCCCGCGGCAGAGCAGCGGGTCCCTCGCTCCCAGCCCTCACCCCCTTTCTGTCCTGCCCCCACCCTAGGCCGAGCGGAAGTCAAAGAAAGCGGCTGAGGCCCTGCGCCGCGCGGTGGAGAAGTACAACGTGGCGCGGGCTGACTTTGAGCAGAGGATGCTGGACTCGGCCATGGTAAGTGGGGAGACTGGTGCGGAGGTAAGGTGGGGGTCGGCAGGCTGTGGGGGGCGAGGGGCAGCCACTGGAGGGTGTGGGGGCAGAGGGCATCTGTCTCGGGTCTCATTTGGGGCAGTGTGGGGCAGTGCGGACTGGCGATGAGGGTGGGAGGGGGGCACCATCTGGCGAGGGTCCAGCTGGGATGGGGGGGCCTGGGAGAGACGCTCCCTCTGCACAGCCCCCCACCTAACTGTCCCCCCCCCGGCAGCGGTTCCAGGAGATGGAGGAAATCCACCTGCGCCACATGAAGGGGCTGATCAGCTCCTACTCGCACTCTGTGGAGGACACGCACGTGCAGATCGGGCAGGTGAGCGCCAGGCGAGGCCGGGCTGGGCCTTCCGGGGGAGGGTGAGCCATGAAGGGGAGCCGGGCTATGGGGCGGGGGCGTGCATTGGAGTTCAGGGGGGTGAGCCATGGAGAGGGGCTGTCCTATGGAGTGGGGGTAGGGGACGTG
>ML677376.1:2836611-2944405 GCA_007922305.1 Dermatemys mawii | reverse complement strand
CCCCCCCCACTGCTCCTCTTGTCCCCCTCCCAGCCCCCTTAGCCGTCCTCCCCACCTGGCATCTCCCCCGGGCCATCTGTCCCCCCTCACTGCTCCTCTTCCCCTCGTCCCCTTATTCATTCTTCCCGGCCCATCCGTCCTCCCCCGCTCCAACCCCCCCCTTGCTGGACTGTTCTGGGCAGTTCCAGGGGGTTTGATTCTGTCTCTCTCCCCCCTCCAGGGAGGCCCCAGACACTGACTTGGTGAGTAGCCGCCAGCTGGGGGGAAGTGGTGGGTGTGGGGGTGGGGTGGGGGTTCGGCCTGGTTCCTTCCTTTGCTGGAACCTGCCCATGGTGCTGCCGGATTCACTGGGGCCCAGCAGCTCTCGGTGGGGGTGCGGGGGCTGGGTGGCATCCTCCTGGGGCCAGTTTGGGAAGTGGGGGTGGGGAGATGCCTGCTCCAGGGGTTCTGCAGCGCTGAGATCCCACGTTCCTGACCTGCAGCCCCTGCTGTTCCAGCCCTGCCCCCCCCCCCCCCCCCCAGCTTTGCCGGCGCCCCTCAATCCGGACCTGCAGCCCCTGCTGTCCCCCTGGCTGGCAGGCCCGGTAGAGGCCCCTGGGATTTTAATGGGTGATGGAGGGAGGGTCTCTACTGGGCAAGTTGGGGCGTGTGGCCTCTGACCCCCGACCCCCGCATTCTCCCCCTCAGACTTGCCCGGATGTGGACGAGGAGGGATTCACTGTACGGCCGGACGTCAACCAGAGCAGTATCCTTGGGCCAGGTGGCAGGACAAGGGGGCGGGGCGGGGGCGGTCTGGGTTCCAGGCCAGGCTGGAATCAGGGGTCGGGGCCAGCCGGAGGTTTAATCTCATCTGCGGCTCCGCGTGCTGGCCCCTGCTCGTATGGGGCGACTGGGGGAGATAACGGCTCAGCCCCTGGTCCCCTGCCCAGCCGGATCCTCTCCTGCCTGGTGGCGTCCAGCTCCCCTGCTTGGCTGTACTAACGTGCCAGGGCGGGAACTCTGTCTCCAAACCCCATGCGCCGGGGCAACCAAGCGGGGCTCAGACCCACTGGCCCTGGAAGGGCTGGGCTGAGCCCCAGAGATGTCGGCCCAGGTTGGGGGAGGGCTCCCCCAGTTACGTGGCAGAGAGCCCCAGTCTGGCAGGACCTTTTTGGCGTTAGAGACTCCAGCTGGGATCGGGGCCCATTGGGCTGGGCGCTGCCCCAAACAGCTCACAGCCTGGCTCAACCCAGATCCCGCTTCCCAGGTGGGGGAACCTGCAGGCCAGCCCTGCAGGGACCTGCCCAGGGACCATGGGGTCGGGGGAGAGGGTTGAGGGTGGAGCCAAGAACAGAACCTGGGTCTCTGGGGGGCTCAGCCCAGCCTGGCTGATGGAGGGGGAGCCGTTTAGGTTGGATGAGGGTTCAGTGCCAGGCTATCTGCCCCGGACTCCTGGGTTCGATGCAGAGAGCTGAGCTGGAGGCGACACCTAGTGGGCCGCCAGAGGAATGGCAGGCAGGGCCCAGGGCCGCTCCTGGCCGGGGGCTTTTCCCTTGACCCTGGCTCAGGCTCGGGCGGGACCCATGGCTGCTCCTCCAGCGACTCGGACTACGAGGACGAGGACGAGCCCCGCAAGTTCTATGTCCGCATCAAGCCCCTGCAGCCCTGCGATGCTGCGGGCAGCGGCCAGGCCGCCGTGGAGCAGCTCAAGGCGACAGTGGGGAACCTCCCCCTGCCCCCCAGCACTGGGGTGAGAGCTGGGGGAAGCGGGGAGCCTCTGGGGTGCAGTGGCATGGGACCAGGCTGGTGGCTGGGAGGAGGCAGTGGTGGGGCTGGGGTGGAGCGGAGGGGGGTGCTGTGGGGCTGGGAGGGGAGGGCTGGCCATGGGGTTGGGGGCTGCAGGGCTGGGGCTGTGGGGGACTGGAGGAGGTGGCCGTGGGCTGGGAGGGGAGGGGTGACCACGGGACTGGGGGCTGCAGGGCTGGGCTGCTAACTGCTGCCCTGGTGACCCCTCTCCCCCTTGTTCTCTCGCAGGGAACAGTGAAGAGACAGACCTGCAGTAAGTGGGGCTCAGCTGTTCTCCCCCTCCCCACGCTCCCATCCCTGCCCCCCGCAGCTCTGAAGCAGGGGGTGCCCTGGGGGTGGGCAATGGAAATGCCAAACCCGGGTAGGGTGGAGGGAGATTGTTGTGGGTACAGTGGGTCATGCAGCAGGGGGTGCTCACTGGGGTGCAGGGTCTCATCTCAGCACCTCTGCCCCCCGCCACCTGTCTGGGGAGATGGGGGGTGGGGGCAATCCTGTCCTGGAAGCGCCCCCTGGAGGCTGTCTCCGTACCCCAGTTCTGAGCTATCCTTTGTCGAGAGCAGTTTCCGACGGGCGATCTTCATTTTGTGGGGACCCAGCCAGGTCTCCCCCCTCTGCCTTAGCTCTGGGTGCCCTGGACAACGGGGGGCTGCCCCTTCCCCATGACCCCAGCGCTGCTCAGCCCCTAATGGAGGGAGACTCCCAAGTGCAAGAGCACGAGCCCCACTGCAGGGGGCGCTGGCGGGCACCGTAACCCCCTCTCCAGCTCCGTTCTGAAGGGGGGAGGGGCAGTTATTTCTCACTTTGCTGTGTCAGGGGCTGTCCGGGTTCCAGTCCTGGGGCCCCGGTGACGCCCTCTGTGTGGTTATTCCCCAGGGCACTTACCGGTAGCGACGACCGTCACGGTGGACGTGGGCTCTGACGTGGCCCTCGGTACAGGTGAGGCCTTGACTGGAGACGGGGGGGGCGAGAGGAGGAAAATGTGGAGCTTTGCAAGCCCCGCCCCTGTGGCATGGCTTGCAAAGACTCTAGCGTGCTAGGGTGGGGCGTCTGGTTGGTTTTTCCCAAAGGCTCGGCAGTGATATAGTTAATAATTGAGATCAAGGTGACCATCAGTAGGGGTCAGAGTTAATGCTCATGTGTGAGGCCTTGAGGCAGCACTCCCCCTCTCTGTCCTCTTGGTCCAGCCACTCTGCAGACTCACTTTCACCAGCCCAAGGGGCATTGGTGGGGCCGACCGTGTGATGGGAAACATCACCATGGGTGAGGGCTGTGGTCAGTCACTGGGGGTGGTTGGGGGAGGGGTGCGCTGGCTCTGTGCCCAGCCTGTCAGCTGAGGGCTGGGACCTGGCTTAAATCAGTCTCCTTTCCTGCAGGTGACGAGCCTGGGAATCTGCAGCCCCCGCACCCCGCCGTGTGGACCCCCAGGTACCGGGGTGCCCTTGGCTCATGGGGGAGGGATGGACATCGGAGTCCTTGTGTGATGTGCCTGCTCTCCGGAGTGCCAGCACCAGGTTGCTGGGCTGGCTTCGGGACCCCACAGAGCATGGTCAGCTCGTGGGGGGTTGCGGGGGGGGCTCCCATTGATACACCAGCCCTTCCCAGGCCCTCCTATGGAGCCCCACAGGGCTGCAAGGAGCCTGCCCCCTTCACAGCAGGGCTCCCACAGCCAGTGCGGCCAGCGCCCCAGATATCTGGGGCAGACGCCTGGGGCATGGGATGGGGCCAGGAGTAACCGTGTGCATGGGGCCCTGCTGATCTCTCCCTGCTTTGGTCCGTCCCTAGCTGTGCAGGGAAGCCCCAGCTGGACGCAGCCCCTTCCGCAGCCCTGTTCGGGCCGCCGCTGGAGTCGGCCTTCGAAGCAGAGGATTTCCCAGGTACGTGTGGTTTGCCGGTGCCTGCCTCACAGTAGGGGAAACTGAGGCACGGCGGGGCGGGGAGGTCCCACAGCGTGTGTGTGGCAGCACTGGGAATAGGACCAGGACTCCTGGGTTCTGCGCGCTGGCTTCAGCTCGGAGCGAGGGTTCCCCCCACTGGCTGTTCTGTGCAGTGCAGCCCTGGGCTGAGCTCAGCCAAGTTGCTCTTTGCCCTTGCCCCCGCTGGCTCCCCCTGGTGGCGTGGCGAAGCAGGCAGCTCCGTGACGGGAGGGTCGTCCTGTCTCCACAGCCTCCCGAGCCTGCGGCCTGGGCTCCAGCCCGTCTCCCTTCTCCTCCTCGTCGCCAGAGAATGTGGAAGACTCGGGGCTGGACTCCCCTACGCACCCCCCAACAGGCCCCTCGCCGGACTCCAGGCCCTGGACGCCCCAGAGCCCCCTCGCCAGACGTCCTGCCAAGGGCTCCCCGAGGCTCCAGGAGGAGCGGGGCGCCCTGCCCACCACCACAGCCGCCTCCGAGGAGCAGAGTGCCTGGCTGCCCCTGCCCGCCAGCCCCACGGGGTGGCCCCGGGACACCCCCTGCTTTGCCGCCTTCGGCTCCGAGCCCAACGGGGAGGACTCGGGGGCGGGGTCTCAGCACGACTCCCGCTGCCCCAGCGCCACGGCGCCTTCACCTGACCCCTCCGGGGACCCCCAGGCCTGGGTGGCCAGGCCTCCGAGTCCTGTCTCGGAGCAGGCCCTGCAGGCCTGCCCCCCCTCTAACTCTTCGTCCTCTCCGGTGCCCCCCAGCTGCAGGGAGCCCTCCGGCCCCTCCTCGTGGACTCCCCAGGGGCCCAGCCCCAGGCTCTCAGACAGCAACACTCCGCCCGTTCCTGAGTGCCAGGCGGAGCTCGGTGAGTACGGACGGCCCTGGGGGGGCGGGGGGGCTGGGAGAGGACCTTCCAGAGTGGGGAATTGCGAGGAGCGGTGACTTTTTTTTTTCCCCTCTCAACTGCCCTGCCTGCAGCCCCCCGATATCCCCCAGCTCTCCCTGGCCTGGGCTCCCCTTACCTTGGTGCCCCCCGATCCCACCCTGCAGCCTCCGGCCCTCCCTGGCCTGGGCTCCCCTTACCTCGGTGCCCCCCCCGATCCCACACTGCAACCCCTTGCTCGGGATCCCCCCAGCTCGGTGTCCTTTGACTCACCCTGCAGCCCCCCAATATTCTCCTATCCCCAGCCTGGGCTCCCCCCCAGCTCTGCCGGTGCCCCTCGATCCAGCCCTGCAGTCCCCTGTTATCCCAGGCCTCGGCTCTCTGTCCCCACAGCTCTGCCTGTGCCCCGTAGTCCCAAACTGTGGCTTCTGCTGTCTGAGGTCGGGGCTCCCCACAGCCCCCTGCTATCCCAGCTCTGGGCTCCCCCATGTCTCTGCTGATGCCTCTCAGTCCTGACTGGCGCCAGCCCCACTGTTCTCACCCAGGTCTCTGAGGCGCTGGCCGATCCTGCCCACCTGGCGCTCCTAGAGAGGAGGAAACGTGTCTGTTTGGGCCCAGGCTGCGGCACTTGCCCGCGGGACCTGGCTCTGGTTCCTGAGCTACTGGACTGACCCCTCTGAGCACCGAGCCCCGGCACATGGCTGGGGTTCCCACTCCTGCCCTTGCACCCCACCCCACAGCCACCTCCTGTGGGCCTCCCCCCTCTCCCAGTGCTGTGGGATGGATCATGCCCCCACCCGGCTCTCACCCCTGCCTTGTGCTTCCGCAGATCCTCCCCCTGCGCCCGCTCTGCCCAGCGCTGCCCCCAAGGTGCCCCCCCCGCGGCGATCCAGGACAAAGAGGCTCTCGATGGGGCAGGCCGCCTGCAGCCACAGTGACCCGGTGGGTGGCACTGCGCCGTGCTGTCGGGGAGCCGAGGGGGGGGGAAACTGAGGCACGGAGCAAGTAAGTTGCTTGGCGTCCAGGGAGTCTGGCAGAGCTGGGGTTTGAACCCTGATCTCCTGGGTCCCAGCATGGTACTCTGCTGGTTGCTGGCGTTGCTGACCCTTCAGGGGGGCCGGGGAGCGGAGTTGGAGCTGAAGCGAAGCAGGCTGAAGACTGAGGAATTTTTCAGCTTTTAAAGAGTCAGATTCAGACCAAAGTTGTCGCCCCCTCAACAGGGCTCGGCTGCTTCTCAAGGGAAAAACCAGCCATGACCAACCTCAGCGGTCTCTGGGGTGGCCAATCCCTGGCTGTCAATGAGACCCCGGAGCAGATGCTAGGTCCTGGGGGCGGGTGAGGGGGGGGGACACTGTACAGACCCCCGGGGTGGCTGGTTTCTCCTGCCTGATGGGTGGGGTATGCTTTCCTGGGGAGTCTAACAGTCAGTCGTGGGGCTGGTATTCCTGGGTCCAGGAGGAAGTGAGATTTCGTAGTTAGCAGGAGACTAGCACCCAGAACTCCTGGGTTCTATTTCCAGCTCAGTCCTGACCCGCTGGACGGCCCTGGGCAAGTCCCAGTCTTGTCCCGTGCCTCAGTTTCCCCACCCGTACAGTGGGGCTAACGATCCGATTTGCAAAGTGCTTTGGGATCCTAGGCCCTTGGATTCTCCCATCCCCTACTTGCCTGGGTTAGCCCATCCCTGGCCTGGAAGGTGACGTGCCGCCCTTGTTACGCAGTCCCGCTCCCTGAGTCCGTCTCCCCTGTGGAACTCCGGCCCTTCCCACTCGGCTACAGCCAACTTGGGCGAACGCAGCTTCTTCACGGTCTCGCAGCCGGCGCTCGGTATGTACCACGAGGGTCACGCGGGCTGAGGGCTGGCCCTGTGCATCAGCGGGTGAACCTGTGGGTAGAAGGGAGGGAGGGGGCCCAAGCCAGGGGAGGGGAGGGGGAGCTTTGGGCTGGGATTGATTGGAGGCTCCATACCTGACCCCACCGCCCCTCCCGCCCCCACCCAGGACTCTCCCGAGGCCCCAGTCCCGTGGTGCTGGGATCCCAGGATGCGCTTCCCGTGGCAACCGCCTTCACCGAGTACATCCATGCCTACTTCAAGGGCCAGGACCCCGACAGGTAAGGGGGTGGAGGGCAGCCTGGCCTTCGGCTGTTCCCACGGGGCTCCCTGAACCAGCCTAGGGGTGCCCTGGTTACGGGGAGGGAAAGAGTGACCCTCTTGGAGGAGCGCCAGGGCTAGATATCTGCCCCCTAATTTCATGGGGCACTGGGGAGGGGGGACAGGGACTGGATCTCTCCCTCCTTGCCCCTTCCCACAATCCTGCTGGGTACTGGGGGTGCAGATCTCCCCTGCCACGCTGTCCTGTGGTGCCAAGCTCAGGGCGGACTGCTGGGAAGCAGGGTTTGCCCCCACGCTGGCTGGGCTTCGGGGCTTCGATTTCACCAGCCAGCGTCTCGCGCCCAGTAACTGCCTGACCGCAGTGTCGCCGCCTGTCCCGTGGGTGCCCCGCTCTGTCTCACCACCCAGGTGAGATGGTCCCTCCTGCCAAAAATCATAACAAGCAGGTTCCTCCCAGCCCCAAAGGACCTGTCCCTCGCCCCAGGTCAGTCGCACCTTACATCTGGCACCGAACCCTTGTAGCCAGTCGGATCCTAGAGGCGCTAAAGATTCATGACCTAGGAGAAGGAAACTGGGGAGCTATTGACAAGGGTAAAGCAGGCGACGGAGATACATACAAACCAGTTCCAATCTGGCTTCCAAATGTTGTGGAAGCTTCTAAGAGAAACAAGCTCCATGTGTCCTTGGGGGCTAACCCAGGCCAAGCCCTGGAGATCTGCTTCTGCCCAGCAACCCTTTCCCCGTCCCTGCCCCTGAGCCCCAGGGAATCGTGGGAATGGGGTGGGGGGAGATGGGAAATCCGGCCACCCCAGAGCCCTGGGGGGTTGTGGGAACTGGGTGATCCCCTCCCCCACTATTCTACAATTCCCCGAGGGGCTGGGCTCTACGTTAACGCCTGGCTCCCCCCAGCTGTCTGGTGAAGATCACGGGCGAGCTCACCATGTCCTTCCCCGCCGGCATCATCCGCGTCTTCAGCGGGAGCCCGGCCCCGCCTGTCCTCAGCTTCCGCCTGCTCAACACGGCCCCCATCGAGCAGTTCCTGCCCAGCACTGAGCTGCTGTACAGGTATGGGGCGGGGCTTGGCCCCGGGGGCTTGGCCGGGGCTCTGAGGCGGGGTCCCAGCCAGTCTGACCCATCCCTTTCCCACCCCAGTGACCCGTCCCAGAGCGACCCCAGCACCAAGGACTTCTGGCTCAACATGCCAGCGCTGACCGGGCACCTGCAGAAGCAGGCGGAGCAGGCCCCGGCCGCCTCCTACTACAACGTGGCCCTTCTCAAGTACCAGGTGAGGCGCCCGTGGGGACGTCCCGCCTGCCCGGGAGCCCCCTGTCACCAAGCAGCGGGGTCAGGACTCCTGGGTTCTCTCCCCAGCTCTGGGAGGGGAGTGGGGTCTGGGTCTAGTGGGTTAGAATGGGGGAAGAAGGGACTGGGAGCCAGGACTCCTGGATTCTCTCTGTGGTTTGGGGATGGGAGAGGGCCAGTCTAGTGGGTTAGAATGGGGGGATGGGCTGGGATCCAGGACTCCTGGGTTCTCCCCTGGGCTCTGGGGGGGGAGCAGAAGCTGTTCCCAGCCCCCACATTGTTGCTGGGGCCCCTCAAGCCACTCTCCGCTCCCCTGGCAGTTCTCCAAGCTGGGCCCGAGCGCGGCCCCCCTGCAGCTGGCCGTGCACTGGGACTGCACCACGGCTGCCACCCAGGTCAGCGTGGAGTACGGGTACAACGCCGGGGCCATGGCCACGCCCAGGCCCCTCACCAACGTCCAGGTGCTGCTGCCCGTGGAGGAGTCGGTCGCCAATGTGCGGCTGCAGCCGGCGGCCAGCTGGTGAGAGCCAGGGGTTGGGCCTGGGGCAAACGTGGGGGGCATGTTGGGGGGAGGGGCAGGAGACAGCTGGGAGCCTGCGGGGGAGGAAAGGTGGGGGGAGGGCAGGCGGTGTCTGGAGGTTCTGGGGGGGAAAGAGGAGCTGTGGGGAGGGAAGATGGGGGGGAGGGCAGGAGGTTTCTGGGGGGAAAGAGGAGTGGGGGGGAGGGGTGACATCCCCCCGTCTCTCTGGCCCCGCAGGAACCTGGAGGAGAAGCGTCTGTTGTGGAGGCTGCTGGACGTTCCTGGGGCCCCGGATCGTAGCGGTGAGAGCTTTTGATGACCCCCACCCACGGCTGTGTCGGGGAGACGGGGGGCTGAGCCTCCTTCCCTCCGATGCCGGGGCTGCCGGGTACTGAGTGTGAGCTGCAAACCCGGGGCCCTTGGCCCTGACCCCCACAGGCTGTAGCGCTGCCTGGGGGGGCTGCAGGCGGTTGGTAGCGGGATACTTCCTGCTGGCTAGTCGCCAGCTCCTGGAGTCCTGGAACCAGGAGTCCTGGCTCCCAGCCCCCCCTGCTCTAACGCACTAGACTCCCCCTCCCTGAGCTAAGGGGAAGTGGGGCTGGTGGCTCTTAGCAGCTGTCCTTCTTGCCCCCCCCCCAATCCCAGGATGTGTTAGCCCCCCCATTGCCCCTACTCCCGGCTCCGTGCCCTGGAGTCTCTCTTCCTGGGGTGGGCAGGGTCTGACCCGTCAGGGAGATCCTGAGCCCCGTCTATCTCTGTGTCGGTCCCCAGGCTGTGGCCACCTCTCTGCCAGCTGGGAGCCCGTCTATGGCCCCAGCAAACCCAGCCCTGTGGCGGCCCAGTTCACCAGCGAGGGCAGCACCCTGTCGGGCGTGGAGGTGGAGCTGGTGGGCAGCGGATACAGGATGTCGCTGGTGAAGAAGAGATTCGCCACAGGTAACCGCAGCAGCTGGGCATGTCACTGGGAGGGGAGAGACACTTCCCCTTGATTGCACGGGGAGAACTCCTCCCCGTCCTGTCCATCACTGTGCCTCAGTTTCCCCTTTCGTCCTTTGTTTAGATCGGAAGCTCTTTTTGAAGCCAGGGTGTCTCTCTACAGCACCTGGCACGATGTGGCCTGATCTGGGGTGGGATCGGTAATAAGCCATATTAACAAACGGATCCCAGGGAGGGGAAGATGATCCGAGCACAAGGGAGTGGAGGAGTCTGGGTAGCCGGGGCGGTGGGGGGGGGCTGCACTCAGAGTCCCTAGTGTCCATCTCCCCCTCTCACGGTTGTGTTTCCTCCTAGGCATTTATCTGGCTGGCTCCTGATTGGCCGCGCTCGTCCCCCTTCTTCATTTCTGGTTTTAAAGCCCCAGCGGATGTTCGCTCGTTCAGCCGTTTGCTGCCCCTGGGGGGTTTCTCTGCTGTTGGATTTTTAAACAGTCCGATCTTAGGGGAGGGGAGTGGGAGTGCGGCCCCGGAGACCGGCCACCACGGACGAGAGGAGCGATGCTGCCCGGATCAGGCCGGGATGGGGGTTCGGCCCCCAGCCGGGACGAGCGGCTCAGAATTGCACTGAACAGAGAACAGCCCTGTTAGCCTGACTCCTCCCCTGCCCTCCGCCGGTGAAGTTGGGGTCTCCGAGCCGTACCCAGCTCGCCCCCTGCGGAGGGAACAGACCGTTCCACTCTCCCAGCTGCTGTACAGGCGGGGGGAGGGGAGGATGACAAGCGGGGAGTTGTGGGGGTGTCGTCACCCTTTTAATAAACACTTTATTTTCTAATAAAACGACCCATCAGCTTCTGCCCTGAACTCCTGGCCCGGCTGAGACCGAACCTGCTGCCGGTCCTCATGGAGCAGGAGACGAGCCAGAGTCCTGCTAATGAATCGCATGCCCGTTAGCTGGCAGGGAGGGGCAGCAGAGCCTAGTCTGTTCCAGGTCCTGTGGGGTATTGACCTCCTGTGAACGAGGCCAAGCGCGCTCTGGGCCTGGAGGGAGTGAGGGGAGTTACTTCCCCCCGGTGAGAGGGAAACACCAGGGAGATCCCTGCCTGTGCCTGAGAGCAGAACTGTCTCTAGGGTACCCCAAAGAGACGCCCCCTCCTCTCTCAGCCCTGCAATAGATTCAGCAGAGCGGGGGGAGTTCCTCGGGCCCATGCCCGATTGATTGGTTAAGGTGGAAGCCAGCTGGAGTCTTGGTTACGTACCTGCTTTATTACCCTCCATGCCCACCCCTGGCGCCAGGTTCTGTCTCGGGCCAATGCCCCGGCCTGAGTGCTGTCGGCCCTCTCCCTGTGCCGGCTCAAGGCTTATATTTGCAGCTGCCCATCGGGCTCCTGAGCCTCAGCTGTGCTGTGGGACGTGTCCCGGCGGAAGGGAGACAGTTCTGCTGGCGTGGGGACCCCACCTGCCACAAGTCTCCCTCACTCCCCCGATGGGAGATGCCCCTGATCTGTTTCCTGGTGCTGGACAGGTGGGTCTCACAGATGGCCCTGAACCCACAGCCTAGATCTCAAGCCCCTTGATGTGATCATTCCCCTCTATTTGACATTGGCGAGGCCTCACCTGGAGTACTGGGTCCAGTTTTGGGGCCCCCACTACGAGAAGGATGTGGAAAAATTGGAGAGTCCAGCAGAGGGCAACGAAAATGATTAGGGGCCTGGAGCACGTGACTTAGTCTGAGATTGTTTAGTTTGCAGAAGAGAAGACTGAGGGGGGATTTGATAGCTGCTTTCAACTACCTGAAAGGGGGTTCCAAAGAGGATGGCTCTAGACTGTTCTCAGTGGTGGCAGATGACAGAACAAGGAGTAACGGTCTCACGGTGCAGTGGAGAAGGTCTACGTTGGATATTAGGAAACACTATTTCACTGGGAGGGTGGTGAAGCACTGGAATGGGTTACCTGGGGAGCTGGTGGAATCTCCTTCCTTAGAGGTTTTTAAGGTCAGGCTTGACAAAGCCCTGGCTGGGATGATTTAGTTGGGGTTGGGCCTGCTTTGAGCAGGGGGTTGGACTAGAACCTCCTGAGGTCCCTTCAACCCTGAGATTCTGGGATTCTTTGCTGTGGGAGGAAGAAGGGGGCTGGCTGAGCTGGGGAGTCCATTTCACATTTTGCAGACAGTCTTGCAAGGGCCTCTGCCGGCTGCAGGCCAGGCCCAGGATCCAGGCCCTGCCGCTCCCCAGCTGCAGCTCTGCGGTAGCCCATCTGCCACAGCCACACTTAGTGTTGTGCTCCCCACCCCCACGGGAAGGCGACAGTGAGGAGCCGCACAGGGCTCTGTTGTAGCAGGAACAATCCAAGCGCCTTTGTCTCCACCTGGCCGCTAATGTGGAGTCCGGTGTGGGGGGAGTTCAAAGCCCAGCAGCTGGTCTCGATCAATGGCTGGGGGGAGATAAGGGCCGGGGCCCCGGGGACAATCAGAGGGGTGGGGAAGGGGACATAGGGCCTTTTCCATCCAGGGGGTGCAGGCTGCACATTGGGGGTCTGGTGGGGACTGGGGCCGGGGACCCTTCATCTGGGGGTCGCTCAGCCTGGCTGGGCCCAAGGCGCTGTTCAGGGCCTGGCTGGGAGCCTGGTTAAATGATGGGTTCAGGGGGGCAGGGTGGGGAGCTTGGCCCCGCTGTGGCACTGGGGTGACCTGGCAGGCTTAGGCCCAAAGGGACTGTGGGACCTGAGCTGGGTATGATGCCCCACAGCCAGTAGGGGAGCCAGGTGTGGGGCCAGCCTGGCTGCTCCTTGCACCACTGTCTATGGCCATTCCAAGGCCTCTCTACCCCCCACAGCCATGGGCAGGGGAGCTGGGCTCATCCTCGCCTTGCCCGGGGCTGTGTAATCTCCAGCCTGCGAGGCTTGGCAGCACAAGCTGGTCCTTGCAGCCCACCCGGGGGTCTGGATGGAGCCCAGCTAGGAAGTGCAGGGGCTCTGGTCAGCCTACGTCCAGTGGCCAGCCCCACGCCACCCGCCCCCAGCCATTTCTGTCCGCCCGGCCCCCTTACCTGCTGTGCCTCGCTGAGATGCTGCCCCCAACTCCCACCCCCCATCAGACCCAGGATTGGTGCTGCCCCTGTGCAATAGACATGTGGGGCAGCCCCATAGCTGCAGTGCTTGCTAGCACCTGCACCCCCCAGGAGCTCATGGGTAACTTCCTTGGGGTTCCCCCCTGACCAACTGGGAGAGAACCTCAGTGTTTTCTGCAGGGCCCCCATCCTACTGTTACCTGGTGCCTGAGGTGGGAGGGCTAGAGGCGGCCAGGGGGAGAAGAGGGGTCTGACCAGACAGACTGGTGTGTCTGGGGTCCCAGGGTGGGGTCAGGTTCCACAGCAGCAGGCCCCGGAGCAGGGCACCCCATGGCTGCCCAGGGATCAGGGCGAGCTGGCGGGAGGGCACCCCAAGGGCTTGTTTTGGCCTCTGCGACGTGGGTGCAGTCGAAGGTGGTTGGGCCTCATCCCGCTCGGGCCAGCTGGTGGAGCGTGGTGGTGCCGCTAGCAGGTGGCTTTGGGGCCGTCTCTGTTCTGGGCAAAGGCTGGTGCCCGTTTGGTATCAATCCACACTGCGGCGCCTCACTGGCACCTTCTCCGCCCACCCGAACGAGCCGCCAGCCCTGGGCCTTGACCCGGGTAGAGACCTGGACCCGGGTCAGGGCTCTACCTCCACTGGGGAGGGGGTCGAAGGGCAGGGCCCGGTTACCTCTCCAGCAGCCAGACGAACCAACTGCAGAGAAAGTCGCCACCCCCATCCCGGGCTCCATTTAACTGTCCCCCCTTCCGCTCCCCGCATTGGGGATGTGGCAAAGGGCTCCGATCACTGGCGCTAGCTCATTTCCTGATAGGCTGACCAGACAGCAAGTGTGAAAAATCAGGACGGGGGTGGGGGGTAATAGGAGCCTGTATAAGAAAAAGCCCCAGATATCAGGACTGTCCCTATAAAAATCAAGACATCTGGTCACCCTATTTCCTGAGCTAGTGAAAGCGTCCTTCCTATGGGGGTGGAGGTAGACATGCCAAGGAGTGGGGAACAGTGTGTGTCTGTAATCACCTCCCCCCACGGGGAGCTAGGGGCAGGGCCTGATCCTGCCCCCCATTGGCCTGTCCTACCTTGGCGCTCTATGGGGGGAGGCAGAGGGGAGCGGGGCAGCGAGGGGTCCAGTGTTAGGCAGCTCAAGGGGAGGTTTCCAGCCTCCTCCCGCTCCCCCGACATTCAGTTGTAAAAGGAAACTCCTGGGGCTTTCTCTGAGCAGCCAGGGCAGCAGGTGGGAGGGAGGCTGGGGGGGCTGCCGGGGGGCTCAGTGTCCTGGCTTCGCCAGCCGCTGCACGGGGAGAGGAACCAATGCCCAGGAGCAACTGCAGCCCTCTCTGATGGTGCCACTCCCCAGCTGGCAGGGCCGGGAGTCAGTGAGGGGAAGGGCCCAAGGGTGGCGAGGGGCCCTGGCCCCGGGAACCGTCCCAGAGCTCGGCACAGCGGTTCTGAGCTGGCAACTTGCTCTGGAGCCGCCCCGGCCCAGCCGGGAGGTTCCCAGGGGGCAGCTGCTGCTGCAGGGGACGCTGGGTTTGCTAAGGTGCCAAGGCAGCGTGGCGAGGTGCAAGCAGGGCAGCTTCTGACCCAGCCCGGCCAGCTGGCAGAGCCACGCCCGAGGCGGAGTGGAGGGGGACCAGCCTGTCTCGACAGAAACGACCCCCCCCCGCTCACGCTGCCCCCCCTCTGGGTAAGCAGGAAGGGAGGTGCCACCCGCCCTGGGGCTGGGACAGCAGAGCTGGGACTCCATGGGCCCAGGCTCAGGTTGTGTCCCCTGACCTCCCAGCACAGCCCCTGGCTTGTGGGGGGGCCCAAGGCCGGCCCCCTTTCATTGCAGGGCAAAGGGCTTCTCTTACTCCCCCGCCCCAGCTGAGCTGGGTCTGGCTGGCACCAGGCCCTCCAGGGCACAGACATCCCAGCCCACTCCCCACTCACATGCCACCTGCTCCTGACACTAGGGAGGGATACTAAGCTCAGCCCCTCCCTTCCAGCTGGGGGATCTCCAAGGGTTCCTGCTCCTGGGAGACAGGGCCGTATTATCCCCCCCTACAGCCCTCACCAATCACCTGCCTGGCTCCACAGGCAGCTGGGAAAGCAGGAACGAGCTCCCAGGGGAAGGTCTCTTCCATTGGGAGCAGGTGCTGCAGAACCAGTGAAGCACTGGGGAGGGGCCATGGGGGCGGGGCAGCCTCAGCCCTCCTAGCTCCTCTGGGGGATTAATTTGTGCATGGGGGGGGGAGGGATGACTCACAAAATGTCTTTCCTAACAGTTGTGTTGGTAACAAAGCAGTAAGAGGAGGGTGTGTGTGTGTGTCTGTCAAGGATAAAAGTCATACTACTGCTGTCAGCTAATGGAGAGGTTCCTGTTGCCCTGCAGTAGCTGGACGTCATTGTCTGGCTGTGCTGCTGACTGCACCCATCTGCAAGGTATGTGCCAGCCTTGCTGGGGCAAGATGCCTGCTGAGTTCGGAGGGCAGGTGCAAACTCCTGTTTTGCAACCTGTTTGCCCTTGTCACCTGGTCTGTTCCCGCTAAAGAGATGGCCTTCGCTTGTGTGTATCCGTGTGAAATGCTAGTCTTCTAATGCAGACTTCTAATGCAGTCTTCTAATCTGTCTGGATAGTGGGGGCTACAGTGTTTTGGAAACCTGGCCCATTCTGCTGAGTTAAGGGGCAGGAGTGAGGCCTTGTCAGAGAAGATCTGAATGATCAGGCCCCGGCAGCAGGAGCTGTAGGGTGAGAGAGCCCCCTTCTCCGGTCTGTCAGGAGGGTGGGATGTGCTCTGAGCTCCAGGCCGGGAGCTAGCAGCCGCCATGGGCTTTGGACAAGTAGCTCCAGCCTGGTCCTGTTGCAAAAACTGCTTATTTCCTTTGGAGTTCAGTCCAATACACCTCAAAGGCCAGGCATAACTCAGTAGACTTCTGGAAAAACAAGATTTATTGCAAGCAATAAGGAGTCAGAAGGGGTTATCACCCAAACAACTGGCTCAACTCAATACATGTGTGAGGATATTTTATACCCCTATGTTGATAAGGGAGGGGGACTTTCAATCCACTTACACAGGTGGGAACACTTAATGGCTATTACATCCATTGTTGGTCTTAATCTATTTCATTTACATGTCTCATAAACAGGAGGTTCAAAACACTTAGGGGTACTTAGACACTATGATGCCTGCACATCTGTGAGAGGGTGAGTGCAAGTTTAAAATGCATGTTAAACTAGGGGTCAATAGTACATATACAGGGAGTGAGATTATAAATCTAAGGTTATTTTAAAATCATACTACAACATTCTAAGTTACATTTTCCTAACAATCATTTTCCTAACAGTCCAGAGCATGGTAAAAAGTGTAGTGTAGACAGGCCCCAGGAGCGAGGCTAGAGCCTGGGACATCCCATTGACCCCATGGCTGGATATTAAAGGGTTAAAGAGCTAAGGGCTTTAAGGAACCCAGTGGGCAGAACCCTGCTGACCTGTCCCAGGCTGAGGCAACCCCTGGGGTGAATCCCGACTTGATTCTGGGGGCTCAGCCAAGGAAACGGGAGCGACTCTTAGGCAAAACTAGGCCTGGTCGGTGCCCAGGCAGGTGGGGACCTGGGAATTCGCTGCACCAGGGATGGGGGTGTGACAAGCAGGGAGGAAGGTGGACATCACTCTTGAAGGGAAGCTGCTCTGATCGGGATACCTGGAGCTGTAACCTGAGATGTGAAGGGAGAGGGGCGTTGACATCTAGGGCTGGGAAGTGAACAAAGGAAGGGAGATGGCTGCAGGGTTTGGAGGGGTTAGACGCTGGCTGGGGAAGAGGAGGGAGCCCGGATTTGGGGTCTCATCTCCCTGCCCCCAAGAAGGGCCTGACTAAGGGGGCCTGTTTGTACTGACAAGCTCGGAGTTGGATTGTGTTCCTGGCATCTCAGATAAACCTTCTGATCTACTGGCTGGCTGAGAATCACTGTGAATTCCAGGAAGTGGGGGGTGTGGGAACGGGACTCCCCCACCCCCTGTGACAGGGGGTGAGCAGGAGGCTGGCAGACTCCTGGCTGTCTCTGATGCCCGGCCTGGGACCTGGGGGCTGGGCCCGGTGTTAACAGGCTGGCACGGCACCAGCCCCGATTCGGTGGCTGCAAAAGCGCCTGCTGGGATGGTGATCCGACCGCCTGTTGCTTCCCTGCCAGGAGAGCTCAGCCCGGTGCTGCTGCAAACCAGGGGCCCGGGCGGGGGCCATCATGGGGCGATTCCTGTCCTTTGTGCCGCCAGGGGTGTGGGACAGATTCTCTGAGTTCCAGGGAGCCAAGGGCCAAGCTAAATAGCTGGGTTCAGGGAGGGGGCTCTCTTGGTCCAGTGCCCCCTTGCAGGGGGGCCACGGCTTCCGTGCTGACCGGGCCTTGGCTGGGAGGGAGAGGGAAAGAGGCCCTGGAGTCAGCAGAGTCAGGGCTCCGTGACATGGGGTTGCTAGCCGTGAGCTGGGATCAGCTAGGCTGGTGCAAACAGGTGTGGGGCCCAGCCTGGGAACCCTCTCCACCAGGAGCAGTGTCTGTGCCGCCAGGTCTGGTGTGGGCAGAGCAGGCCTGCGGCTGGCAAGTCTCTGCCTCTTCAAAGCCCACTAGGTGCAAAGGAAGCAGGGACACAACCTGGGAGTGTTTTCAGGGCTGCTCGGGTTGGTGCATGCCAGGGCACGACAGTCCCCGCAACCCAGCCCAGGGGCGGTGCTGGCTGCTTAGGGCCTGATCCTGCACAAGGGCTGAGGTTCTGCCATGGCCGTGGGCTCTGGGGGCCTCTGGCAAGGGGCACTTGGTGCTTTTTGACCTCGGGCAGGACCCTTCTGAAGTAACAGCCAGGCTCTGCCTGTCACGAGGCCAGCTTGCCAACGGAAAATTTAACTGCTGCTAAGCAAACATCCCGGGAGATACCGACTTGGGGCTCGGCTAATTGGACAGGTGCGTGGTGTGTCCCCCGGGTGGATTTATTTGCCAATCAGGGCTCCAGATGCTGCCAGCGCCTAGTGGAGACACGAGTGGCGGGGGGGCGGGGGTGTTGCTAGGCTGGCATCGACATAGCAATGGCGGGAGGTCCCTTTCCATGGCTCGGTGCGGCCCCCGAAGTGCGTCTCTTTGAAGCAGCTGGCCCCGTCTCTCCCACATTTATGATGCTGCTCTCGGCGGCTGGGTAACTCGGCCCCCTGGTAAGAAACGCGGTTTAATTCGGGGAGCGGGTCGGTGCGTGGCGAAGCGAAGGCAAGGCCCTAGGGATGCCGCAGCCCGAGGGCTCCCTTGGGAGCTCTGCCCGTGAGCCGTTGGCCTCTCCCCAGGCCACGGCGCTGCTCCCCACTTTGAGTGACAGCAATAGGGAGGGTGTCAGTGCCAGGGTTAGCCTAGTGGGAGGTGTGTGGGGGGGGGATACTCTCTGAGCAGTTGGTTTTGGGGTGAATGGCTCTTTGGGATGTATGGGACAGCTCCCCCATCCCCCGAGCGACTGGCTCTGGCTCTTGGCAGACTCAGGCAGCCGCCCGTGTCCTTACGAACATCGCTCTTCTCCGTGGCAAAGAAAAAACCTCACCCCGGGAGCTGCTGTCCTGCGGGGGTGTGGGGGGAGGCAGGATGGGTAAGGAATGGGGTCCCTGGCTGCCTTTTGTCAGAGTGGGGAGATGGCTGGCAGGAGAGAGATCACGTATGTTCTTATGGTATGGGAGGTTTGAGGGACCCAGGCTCCCAGGAAGCGGCTAGCAGCAGGCGCAGGGATGAATGCTGACCCCCAAACGAGACGGCTCCGTGATTCTGAGTCATTAAACCCGCCCGGAGGGGACTCGCTCAGGTGCCTCCCCGTCTCCCTGGGCTGGGCAGCATCCTCCCCGCAGCAGGGTGGGCGAAGAGGCGAAACCCTTCGTCCTGCTAGTGGGGGACTGGGGAAAAAGTGACCTCCGTGTGGGAACCTGCCTCCATGGCCTGGTGGGGACGGGCAACGCACGTGTCTTATCAGCCTCCTGGAGACCGCGGAGATAAGCGCTGGGGCGTGCGAGGCCTTGGAATGAACAAGGGCAGCCATTGTCCTTCAGCGCTGGCGCCTTCTGCGTCTGGGGACCTGCTCATGCTGCCCCCTGGGGGCTGCCCCTTGGCCTGCAGCTCCGCCGCTGGCCAGAGCTCCGGGGGAGAGGGGACAAGGCCCAGCGCTGCCAGGAAGCTGCTGGGGCCGCCAACGCTCGGGAGAGCCCCCCGAGGACAACAGGAGGCTCAGCTTCCCCCCTGAGAGCGGCCGGGGCGGGTGGGGCCTGTGTCTGCATAACGCAACCCTGCCAACCAAAGCACCCAGCCTGGGGGCCCCCTTTGGTAGCTGTCCCTGAATGAGCTTGATTCCCGAAGGCTGATCTCTAGTGTCACGCCGTCGCAGGCTGGGAACGCGGAGGACAGCGGGGGTTGCTGGAATCCGCTGGCTGGGTTACCAGCCTCGCCCCTCTGATCTCCCTTGCTCTGGAGGCTGGGGTTCGACCCACTCCCAGAGGGACCTGGGAAGCTGGGTGCAAAGTAGGCTGGGCCGTGAATTCCCACAGCCGTGGTTGGTTTTCTAGGGGTATCTTCCCCCGCTTCGTCCAGAGCGCAGCCTGGGTTGGCAAGCCAAGCGGCCAGCTGCAGGATCGGCCTCTTTGCAGAAGTCGAGCTGCTCTGGGGAAATAGGGCTGCGTCTCCTGATCTATGTTGCTTTCTTTGTTCTCGGTCCGAGTCCTTGGGGGTTTTTGGAGCTGGCCAGGTTCTTTTGTTGCAACTTTTTTTTTTAATGGAAAAATAACCAAAATTAGAAATTTTCAACCATTTAGAACGGTAACAAATTGAAACCAAAAAAGGGGAAAAATTCACACACCTCCAAATTATTTTGTAACAAACAAAATGTTTCATTTGACTTCAAACAAACAAATATTTCATGAGAAAAAACTGAACAAATTCCAACTGGGTTCAAACTGAAACAATTTTCTGTATTTTTTCTCTTCTCCTTCAGTTTGTCTCCCTCCCCCTCAAATGACAAATCAATTCACTTGCTTCTGCTTCTGGGTTCTATTCCTGGCACTGGGAGGAAGTGTGGTATCTGGGAGCCAGTGGGCAGGACTCCTGGGTTCTGTTCCTGCTACTGGCTGTGACCTTTGTGCAAATCATGGGGCTAAGCAGCTACCTCCTGGTCGGGGGCTGTAGCAGAGCGGTGACTCACCCCTGCAGTGCCTCCTGCTGGTCTTCCAGGGAATTAGCTCTTCCAGCATCCGGAGAGCCCTCTGCAGGCTGTAGTCCCTCTTGCCACTGGCCCTGTGTCCCTCCCTGGACCCTGATGCCCTTGTCCCTGGGGTGCTGCACCCCTGCAGTACACCCACAGTCTCACTGGGTCTCCCCTTCCTGGGGATCCCCCACCCACTATCCCCACCTTACCTCAGTCTAGGCAACTGCCAGTCACCACTAGCCCCCGTTCTCTGAGGCAGACGGCAGTATCATTGCCACTCATCACCAGCAAGGGAAGTTGGCCTGCTGCTCTACAGCTACCAGTAGGCTGCCCCTGCAACCCCAGTACCCCTTGTTGGGCCAGTCCCCTAGGCCCTGCAGCCTGGGGGTCTCCAGGACAGAGCTCGCACAGCTCCTCTTGTCTTCCCCGAGCCCTGCTCTGCTCTGGGTACCTTACACTTCCCCTACAGCCAGGCCTGTCTACCTCCTCAGCTAGAGAAGGACACTGTCTCTTTCTTCCACCAAACTCTGGGCCCCTTCATCAGGGCCAGATGAGCCCTGATAGACCCAGCCGCAGCTGGGCTGCTATGCTTAATCAGCCTGGGCCCTCTGAAGCAGCCGGGCCCTAGCAACAGCCCTCTGCAGGGCTGTTTTAATCCCTTTTTACCTGGAGTGGGGCAGTTGCCCCACTACAGGGGCACTGAGAGGGTTAATTTGCTAAGTCTGTAACGTGCATTGAGATCCACTGTTGGCAATGCAGCTTACTGCAGATCTAATTTCTGGTTTTCTTTAGAGGCTCTGCCAATGTCCACAAGCTGCTATTCAGGGCTTCTTTGCTGGGTGTCGGTGAGTTCTGCAAACATGGACTAACCCCAGCAGCTTCTGGCAAGTTGGGGAGGGCTCCCAAGAGAGCCGAGCCCCAGAGTGGGTGGGAGATTAGACCGCCAGGCTCCCAGGCTGCTGCTTTCCCCTCTAGACAACGCTGTCTCTGGTGTTTCTAGGAGGGGGTGTGTGTGTTCCAGAGAGCTCTCTGGGGCTCAGCTAGGGACTGTTCTCCACAGAGGTACATGCTGTCCCCACGGTAGCAGGGCCCGAGGCAGGGGCTGCAGTCCAAGGAGACCAGGCAGACCGAGGAAGGGGAGCTGAGGTGCAGGCTTGGTCGTTCCCAGCGAGGGAGCAAGCAGGGGCAGTCCTGGCCCTGGGAGTCACTGCTGGTGACAGGTGCTTTGTGTGGTGCGTGCAGTTTGGGAGCACGAGGCTGGCTCCCTTCGCCCCCACAGAGACACCAACCGCCCTGTTTGCACTGTGGGTTTGCAGCCTTGTGGCTGAGTGAGTCACTTTATCCCTTGGTTAAAAAATGCACCTTTCTGTAGAGCCGGCACAGCGCACTGCGGCGACCCACCCAGTGACTGAACCCCCGGCTCCTCCATCAGCCTCTTACTCGCAGGGCTGCAGCCTTTGTCAGGGGGTTTTGGGGGGGCAGATGAGGGTGGCTAAAAGCACAGAGGGTGGCCAGAGGCTAGTGTCTCTGTGCGCTCATAGCCTGTGGTCTGACCACTGTTGAACACGCCTGTGAGCTAGGATAGCCACCCGGCCGGTTTGGACTGGTGGGGCCGGTTAGGGACTGGCCTGCCTGGTTTTTTGTACTCTCTTGCCGGCCTAGAGAGATCATTTGCTGGTGGGTCTTTTTTTCTTTTGCTGTGTGCCCATGCAGCTGCGAGCACAGAGATTGGGCGAGTAGGAGCTGCACACGTCGTGGCCATGGCCGTGCCGGGGCTGGCACCTTGATCCTGCTCTGCTAGCCCAGTGGGCCGGGTCCTCTCCTGCTAATTGCCAACACCGGGGCAGCTCCTTTCAGTTCCTGAGCCAGCCGGGAAGTGGGCAACCTGTCACCCGAGGGGTAAGGTGGGGGAGGGACCGCAGAGGGGCTCCCTCGAGGACTGAGACCCCAGGAAGGGGGAGGGTCACTGGGCACCTCTGAAAATCCGGCCGCTTCGAGCTTCAGGGCCAGGGTCTAGCGAAGGGAGAGAAATGGAGCGAAGAGCCCAGGGGAGGCAGGGCAGCCGGCCCAGGCAGTAGTAGCTGCAGAGGAGAAGGTGCTTGCGCCCCCCCCAAGCAGGGCAGGGGTGGGGGCGAATGGTGGAGATGCAGCTGCGTGTTGGTTCTCAGCTCCCCACTCTTTCTCTCTGGCAGAGGAAGATGTTGTCCCGCCGGTGGTGCAAGCCTGAGGTCCCCATCCTGGCCGTGGTGGGAATCGTTGGCCTCCTCTTCCTCCTCCAGACCGACGAGAGCAAGGGGAAGATGAAGGCTCCCGCCAGAGCGGGCAGCACCGGCCCCCCCGCCCGCACGCCCGGCGTCCCCGCAACCCCGCGTCAGGTCCCCGAGTGCAAGGAGAACTCCTCGGTGACCAACATCTCCGGCTTCACCGGCCTGCCCGGCCACATCCAGGACTTCCTGCGCTACAAGCACTGCAAGGAGTTCCCCCAGCTGCTAGACGCCCCCCACAAGTGCGGGGGGACCGAGGGCTCCCAGGGGGTCTTCCTCCTCCTGGCCATCAAGTCATCGCCCAGGAACTATGAGCGGCGGGAGATCATCCGCAAGACCTGGGGGGCGGAGAGGACGTACCAAGGGGTCCGCATCCGCCGGCTCTTCCTCTCCGGGGAGTCGGAGGACACGCGGGAGGCCTGGAAGCTGAACCGGCTGCTGCGGCTGGAGGCGGCGGAGCACGGGGACATCCTGCAGTGGGCGTTCCGCGACAGCTTCTTCAACCTCACTCTCAAGCAGGTGCTGTTCCACAGCTGGCTGGAGACCCGCTGCCCCGGCGCCCGCTTCCTCCTCAACGGGGACGACGACGTCTTCACCCACACGGACAACGTGGTGCAGTACCTGCTGGGCATGCCAGGCGACGGGCACCTCTACGTGGGGCAGCTCATTGCCAACGTGGGGCCTATTCGCGAGACGTGGAGCAAGTACTACGTGCCCGAGCAGGTCACCGTCGCCAAGTCCTACCCACCCTACTGCGGGGGGGGCGGGGTACTCATGTCCGGCTTCACCGCCCGCGCCATCTACAAGGAGTCGCTGGGCATCGAGCTCTTCCCCATCGATGACGTCTACCTGGGCATGTGCCTGCAGAAAGCGGGGCTGGCCCCAGCCTCCCACATGGGCATCCGGACTGTGGGCGTCAGGGTGCCCTCCTCCAAGCTGGAGTCTTTCGATCCCTGCTACTACAAGGAGCTGCTGCTGGTGCACCGCTTCGTGCCCTACGAGATGCTGGTGATGTGGCGGGCAATTCACGAGCCCAACCTGCGCTGCGGGAAGACGCTGCAGGTCTATGGGAGTGTCTGAGCGGACCCTGGAATCTGAGGGGAGGGGGCACTGGGGACGGATGTACTGTGAGGTTGAAGGTGCCAGGGCATTGGGCTGTGCCCTGAATGCTCCAGACCAGTCACCTGTTTTGTTTTGTTTTTTTGTTGTTTGTTTTTTCTCTTGATGCCTATTCCAGGAAGTCCCGGCTCCAGAGGGCGGGACTTCCAGGAACGAGCGTCAGCAGGACTCGCGGTTGACACTCTGGCCAGCATGCGTGGGGTGCACAGAGATGCTGAATGGCTTCTGGTGCTGTCCCAACTGGTTTGGCCCATTTGCCACTCGTGGGATGTCAGAGGCTTTTCCTGCAGCTCCTCCCTTCGCCGTGGCTGCGACAGGCCTTTCGAGCTGCTGCAGTGGCGCCCTTGGGGCGGCTACGTCCAAGTCAGCAGCTGCCAGACTGGGGTCCCTGTGGGGCGGAGGGGGGAATTTCTGTCTCCTTGACTAACAGGCACTTGTCACCTGGGTGCCCAAATCCTGGGGCAGCATGTCACCGGCTTGGCCGACCCCCGGATATTGGCCCGGACGCTATGTCTCTGGGGCTGAAGGTCCAAACGCAGCAGGAAATGGGTAAGATGTCTGGCGTGACCAGCGTGGCTTGTCCCAGGCCCAGCCCCTGTTTCACTGGTGGTGCTGAGAGCAGGAGACGGGTGTCATGCACATCCCCGCTCCAGAGCTCTGGGGCCAGACCTGCCCCGGTGTAACCAGCTGTGGCCCCGTCAATGGAGCTGTCCTTAGCAAGCCCCGGGTGAATTTGGTTCTGGGGCTACAGTGCAGAAGCAGACAGTACTTGGGGGATGAGTCTGGGGTTCTCAGCTGGGCCCGTAGGGGGTCTCTGTCCTCCTCAGCTCTGGCCCAGTCCCTTGCTCCTAACCGTCTGGTTGTGGGATATAGTGACCGGTGCTTCCAGCTGCTCAAAGCAGCAAGAGAAGTGGAGTCTGCCCCCATCTGTCCCTATTCTGTGTGAGTCGGTCTGCCCTGTGGACTAGGCCGGCAGGGGGTGAAGGAGGAGATGAGCCAGATAGAAGGATCGGTGCGTCAGCCCCCAGGGTAGCCCCTTAAGAGGGAACTGGAATTTTAAAATAAAGACAAAATGCTGTCCCACCCGCAGCCCCAAGGTGTTTCTCGCCCACCAGCGTGCCAATGAAGGCTCGGAACTGAAACCCTCAAAGGCTCAGGAACCAGGAGACAGACAAGCAGATGCCGAAATGAATTTTGTTTTAAAACCACCTTGTAACTTTGGGCGGGGCGGGGCGGGGCGGGGGGGGGGGCGGGCAGAAGAGGGGGCCGACTGGCTTTTTGAAGGCGAGGGAGGGGTTTGATTTCAAAGTCCCTTTAACTCCCCCCAAAGGCCGGGTTGTGTATGTTTCTAGTCTCTGCTTGGATGCAGCAGAATTCAATTTTGATTTCCGTATAATAACATGATCAGAGCAGTGTTCATTGGTCCACATTTTTTCCGATTTTTTTTAGTCTATTTCAATTTGCATAGTTGCAAGAAATTACTGGAGGCGTGTGTCAGACAATCATGATTTAATGACAGCCGCCTTCAAGGTTCAGAAACTTAAAGCTTTTATAACCGATAAATCACAACCTGTCAATGTCATGGGTAGAAACATACAAAGTAACTCTTCTGACATCAAACAGTTCTCGGTAGGCAGCCTTTTTCTGATTTCACCTCTCTGTAAACGTTTATTGCTATCCCTGGCAATAGTCCTTCCTTGGTCTGTGTGCGTGCGGAGGAATCGCTGGGTCCTGACATTTACTGATTAACACTCGAATCCTGCCCACCCAAGCTCTGCTAGAATGTTTTTTTAAAAAGCAATCTAGTTATCTCGAATGCGCAGGGACGCCCTGTTTTGTATGTCATCTATATTCACTCTTTGCAAAGCAGCGCAGGGCTTGGGTGTCCCTGGAGTAAAGCTCCTGCTGTGCTGTCAAACAGTTGGGTTTTGGCTAAATGAATTTTTTTGGGAAAAGGTTTCATTTGACAAAATCATTCCTCCTGCTGTTGAAGAGCCAAATCCGTTTCAGGTTTTGGCCACACAGGGGTTTCAGCGTTTGAAAACAAACACGTGTTGATGTTTTTAAAATGAAAACCTGAACATTTTCACCACCAGCGTTCGCCGCCTATAGCCACCGAAAAGGTTCCCACAGTCAGACCTTGCTGTTTTCTCTGAATAATTAAATTCACTCCTAATGGTGCTGCTCTTCTGTGTCTTTAACTGGTAATGCACGAGGAGGCACTGGGGGGAGAATTGCTGAGATTTCCAGTCCTTTCTCCCTCTCCAAGAAAAGATGGGGTGTGAAAAGCCCCTCGCAAGTACCTTAGAAGAGAGAAGGTCTTTGGTGTCGGCTCCATGCGGCTCAATCTGGGTAATACAGCTCGGTACTAGCTGGCAGCATCCCTAGCCAGAGGGAGGCGGGCGAGTTCACTCCAGGCGCGAGTCCCAGCGGATGGTTCTGATTTGTGTTCAAGGACCGTGTTGCGTCACGTCACCTGAGCGAAGCCCGGGGGGCGGCGAGGGCCTTTCTGGGAGGTGCTTTGTCAAACACTCGCTCCCGGGCACCGGACCGGGGTCATGGGGTCACGGGGTCACGTTCTCCAGCCCGTGTTACCCAGGAGAGTCAGACTGGATGGGCTGGCTGATTCTGTGGCCCAGGCCATGACTCAGCAACGGGCGACTGACTCTGTTTCCCCAGTCACCCGGACAGGCAGATAGCCGGGCACCCCCGGGGATCGTGCCTCGGCCGCCGTCCTGCCGAAGCAGAACCGCAGGAGCCAAGTCCTATGCTGGGGACCAGCTGTGGCTGAGTCAAAGCCATTAGCTCCTGGGCTGGGCCAGTGACAGCGCCGGTCCCCCAGCCCACCGCGGTGGGGCGGAGGAAGGTGTCTCCGCAGGAGCCTTGGAGGGATCAGAGCGGCTCTGTGGCCTTTGGATCAGCCTTCGGCGGCGAACCCGGGGCCTCGAGCTTGCGTCTGGCTTAGCCCTGGAGTCTGGCTGGGTCGTGGGGCTGCCAGAGCCCTGGGCAACCCCCCTGTGTGTCCCGCCATCCTCTTCTGGTGCCCTGAGTTCAGGCCCGTGCGTGGGACCCTGCGCAGCCCCTGGCCCGGAGGGAGGGGAGGACAGCATGCGTGGCAGAGTCTCGCCTCTCAGGGGCGAAGTGACAAGTCCAGACGGGAGCAGAGCTCCGGGAGCGCCCCTCCCCCGGTCCCGCTAGCCTCGAACCTTGTTCCGGCTGTCACGCAGCGCCTCCAGCTTCGGCCCCAGCTCGCTGAATTTGGGCCTCTGGCTCTGGCTGAAGGCCCAGCAGCTCAGCATGAGGCCATGCACCTGGGAGGAGAAAGGGGTGGGGAGCAGTGAGCACGGAAGGGGGAGAGGGACGCGCGCAGCGGAGGCCTCCCCACCCTTGGGGACACAGGGGGGTCCTCACCTCTGGGGGACAGCCGGGGGGCACGGGAAGCCGCCTGCCGTCCTTCAGCAGCTCCAGCAGGTGGCAAATGATGGGCAGGGGCTTGTCGAGTCCCATCATGCGGAGGAATTCCTGGATGGAAAACAAGGCAGGACATGGAAACTCTGGGGATGGATATTGGACTCCTGGCCCAGTCTCTTTTAAACCAGTTTCCCCCGTTCTCCTATGGTCAGATGTGATTCTGTCTTCCTCTGCAGGCAGGAGCGGGGACTGCAAGGGCATTTGCTTTCTTAAAAATCTGATTTTTTTTCCCCTCCATGATCTATTTCCCGTGGTCCCCCTTTAGTCTCTCAACGCTCCGTTTACAAAGGGGTACTTCATAAGGAATCGGAGTTCTGGAAGCCGGTAACGGACGCGAAGGGAGAGCGTTGGAGGGGGTTATGTACACAGCTGCGGTCAGTGGTCTCACCTCGGAGGGGCTTCGGCTTCTGTTGCTGTATGTGAAGAGCTCGTAAAGGACGACCCCAAAGCTCCAGACGTCGGACTCGCGAGAGAACACGTTATCCGACAGGGACTCTGGCGCGTACCTGGCCGGCAAGGAGGCGGTTAGGGAGGTAGGTGGGTGAACACTGGGCTGTTTGAAGCAGGATGGTTGAAGAGGCTTTGCCCCTTCTGGGACCAGAGGGGCAGTTTGTGGAGGCAGATACTGCAATGAAGGGGCCCGATCCCCAGCCCAACTGGTGTCAAGGGGAACTGCACCATGTTCTACCAGCTGAGAAGCTGGCAGCGTATTTTAAAATTCAACATTTCTGACCTCAGAGTCCCCCAAACACATGGGCGGTGGGCCCTGGATCAGAAAACTCCAGCATCCCCCGCACCAGCCTCCCAGTCCCCTCGCTGCTGCTGTAGAGGACCACGGGGGGAGGCAGCTGAGTCTCATAGATAGAGTGTAGGGCTGGGGGCACAAATCCTTGGGATTTACTCCCAGCTCTTCCACTGACTTGCTACGAGGCTGCAGGCCTGTGCCTCAGTTTCCCCATCTGTAGAATGGAGTTGACAATACCTCTCTCACAGGGCGACTCTTTAGCTGATGTTTGCAAAGTACAGTTGTTAGCACGGACTGCGTTAGAGGTGGGAAATGGCCCCTCTGGCAGGAAGGTTGGATCGTACTGTGGGTTGGGGGAGCACTGAGAATCTCCTCAGCGCTCGGCAGAAGGTTTGTCCCCCTTCTACAGAGGGGAGAAATGAGGCAGCACAAGTGTCATGGCCAAGGCCGCACAGGGAGTCTGGGTCAGAGCTGGGAAAAGAACCCAGGAATCCTGGCTTTCAGCGGTGCTGGAAGCTGCCGCCCCTGCCCCCCAGCAAAGCGCAAGCCAGCGGGAGCTGTCAGCTCAAGCCTCCCCTACCAGAACACGGGGCTCTGTCCCGGCTCCTGCACCACGTAGTACTCCTTGTCCTGGGGGAGCAGTTTGGCCAGGCCAAAGTCCCCGATCTTCACGTGGGTCTCGTTCTCCACCAGGATGTTCCTGCTGGCCAAGTCTCTGTGAACATAGCGCTGGGATCCCAGGTACTCCATGCCCTGCAACAGGGACGCTGAAAGTCTCTAGCCGGAGGGAATGCACGCCAATCCCACAGCGGGCCCTGGCTCCAGCCCTGGGAACCCCACTCCCTGTCTACTCTGAATCAGAGGCAGACGGCCTGGTGCCAAGCACCCAGCAGGGCTGGGGGAAGGAAGGATGGTCGTAAGGTGGTGGGGATGGGCTGTGGAGACCTGGACTCATGTCCCAGCTCTGCTACATGCTCCCTGAGTGACCTTGGGAGAGTCACATCACTGCTCTGTGCCTCAGTTTCCCATCCCCCTTGCTGTGACTGGGGGCCACGGAGCAGAGGAGCGGCACACGGGGAGGGACCTGGGGGTGCAGCCGGGCTCCCTACCTTGCATATCTGCCACGCATACAGCAGCAGCCTCTCGTGGTCCAGGCGTTCCTGGTTCTTCTGCAAATATTCCTTCAGGCAGCCCTTGGGCAGATACTCCATGACCAGCCGCAGGCTCCTCCGCCCTAGCGGGTGCAGAAAGATTCTCACGGCCAGCCCTGGCCCGGGAGCCTGGCCCCCCACCACCCCGGCCCGGCCCTGGCCCTGGCCCGGGAGCCTGGCCCCCCACCGCCCCGGCCTGGCCCTGGCCCGGGAGCCTGGCCCCCCACCGCCCCGGCCTGGCCCTGGCCCGGGAGCCTGGCCCCCCACCGCCCCGGCCTGGCCCTGGCCCTGGCCCGGGAGCCTGCCCCCGCCCCGCAGCCTGGCCCTGGCCCGGGAGCCTGGCCCCCACCACCCCGGCCCGGCCCTGGCCCTGGCCCGGGAGCCTGCTCCCCATCGGTGCTCGGCCCTGTCCCTGTCCCCCGCCCCCGCGTCCTGAGCGGGTTTGCTCTAGTGGACGCTCTGCCGGGCAGCGAGGTGAGGGTCTCAGTTTGGCCCCAGCAGGGCTGTGGGGTGGGAGGAACCCAGGGCTGGGATAGCAGGGGGCTGCGGGTTGGGATTGAGGGGCACTGGCCAAGGGCCTGCGGGTTACGATTCAGGGGCAGGCAGAGCTGCAGACAGTGTGGGACGGGACACCCTGCGGAGCCTGTCAGTGATTTCAGTGGCTCCTCGTGGCGTTTGCTGCTCCCTCACTCAGGCTGCCCACGGCTGGTCCAACTCAATGGAGCTCCTCCCAGGCCGGGCACTGGCTCCGAATGTGGCCCCAGCCTTAGCAACGCCCCCCCGACCCCGGCTCCTGCCCCACCCTAGCTTTCACTCTTCCTTGCCCAAGCCCCCGGCTCACCCAGGCTGTAGCACACGCCCCGGTACTTGACGATGAAGTCGCTGTGTAGGGAGCGCAGGATGGCGATCTCCCGTTCGAAGTCCTGCAGCTGCTCGGCCGAGCTCTGCTGCAGCCGCTTCACGGCCACCAGCTCCCCGGTGCTGTCGTCCAGCGGGTCGTAGCGACACAGCTCCACGCTGCCGAAGTTCCCCTGGCCAGGGAGAGGGAGCGGAGCGCGTGGGGCCTGGCAGCTGGGGGGCTGATGGATACAGCCGTGGCATCCTCCCTGGAGCCTGCAGCCAGGGCCCCGATCTCCGCCATGGCACCCACTCTAACACGGCTCTTTGTCTCCCCTAGCGGGGGCTTCTGGAAACCCCACCAGCCGGATGCAGCCGTATAAACTCCTTACCTAGACTGCCATGGGGGGCAGGGCAAGGATTTGCACAGAACTAATGTGGGTGATACATCCCTGTCCTGCGGAACTCCCTGCTACAAGAAACCACGGAGGCCAAGGGTTTGGAAGGTTTAGCTGTGGAAGATGGGAGGGCGGCTGACAGAGGATTTAAATGGTGCCATGTAGGACTTGGCCCCTCTGCAGAGGGTGACTTTAGTCCCGGGAGAAGGTTCCCCATGACGTGTGGGGGGAAAAGAAAATGCACAGCCCCAAGCGCACCGTGGGGTCAGGTTGAGGTGCAGGGCCCAGCGGCGGTGCCTTTGGGGTCTTACCTTGCCCAGCACACACATGTACTTCAGGTGCCGCTCCTCATAGACGGTGGGGTCCTGGCATGCCGGGCCCGTGACGTAGCCCCAGAAGCCATCCTTGGCTGGGAGCTCGCTGGGCGACAGGTCCGCCAGCAGCTCGTAATCTGAAAGGGGGGAGGAGGGGCCTGTCAGGCTGCATGGCCAGCCCCCGCCAGTGCCCCCCACGCCCAGCCTCCTCCTCCGGCTACAAACTGGGCAGCACCATTGTCACCCCGCAGGGGCCGAGACTGAGCAGGCCGGGCCCCGGATTCAGTGGCCGGGCAAGCTGGCTGCTCTGGGCCGGCCCATCCGCTCTGCCCAGGGAGCTGTACCCTGTTCGGTGCCATGCCCTGGAGCCGTCCTGGCCTCATACCCAGCCAGGGCTGGAAGCAAGAGAAACCACGGTCAGCCTGGTAAACCGGGGACCAGAGTCATCGGTTGTGCCAACAGGCCCGCGATGGACCTCGGCCGTCACTGCCGGGCATGTGGCTTGGGAGCTGCTGGCTAGTGCCAGCCCACGACCAGTGTTCTCGGCAGCCAGCCCTTCATGCACCGGCCGGGCACTCACCGGAGGTGATCAGGCTGTTGAGGTCCCTGATGATGGCCCGGAAGGAGGGGCGCCAGCAGGGCCGGTAGTCCATGCACTGGGTGATGAGATTGGCAAGCTCCGTCCACTTGGGGGCCGGCAGCTGGTGGCTGTTCTGGTAGAACTGGAGTTTCTAGCCGGGGCAAAGGCGGAGGGGGGAGTAAGAGAGGGGCGGTGTTAGGCGTAGCGCTGCCTGGAGATCACCTGGGTCCGTCCCCCCGCTGGATCGTCCCTTGCTCGGTACCTGACACCACCCTCTGCTTCTCAGGTCCCCTTTGCCCCCAGCGACCTCCCGAGGGGCCAGGCTCAGTTTGCACAGGCTGAAAACCATCCTGATGCACGTTGAATTGTGTGGGTGGGGGGGGTGGGGGGAATAAAGGTAGGCCTGCCTGGGTAGAAGTTGTGGCATTTGAGTGTCCAAGATGGCAGTTTCCACCTGCATTTGCCCTCGGTGCAGGTGGACGCCAGGAGGAGGGGCCCAAATACCCTCATCTTTTTCCACAAGGAAACCATTGGTTTTTTTAAAAAAAATCTTTAAAAATAAGATGCAGTGGGGGAAGGGCGGATCTCCTTCCAGCAAGTCAGAAGGCAACTTGCCTACTGAAATGGCTTTATCCCAAGTCGCAGAATACTGGGAGTTTTTCATCAAGTCCCAGCTCTGGGAGTCATGGTAGTACGTGCCAATCCTGGCTTCCATTTAAAAAACAAAAATCAAATTGTTTGCCAGCCTTC
Organism: Dermatemys mawii; assembly: GCA_007922305.1. Lineage (NCBI taxonomy): Eukaryota > Metazoa > Chordata > Testudines > Dermatemydidae > Dermatemys > Dermatemys mawii. The sequence continues at coordinate 2,913,088 of ML677376.1, read as the reverse complement.
CCGATTGGTGAGGAACGCTAGAAGTGGGAACCCCAATGAGGAATGCTGGAAGTTGGGACCCCCAGGGGCTCAGACCCCACAAGGGAAAGAGAAAAGAATCCAGTGTTTTTAACTCATGGTTTTTAAGCTGATTGTGATTTTTGGGAGCCAACAAACTCATGTCATGTGAACACTTGGGGTTGGCCCAATTTCCCCAGATTTCGGGGGAGTGTGTGGGACTCTGATTCCTGTACCCAAATGGTGCCTTAACTAACCAGAGCGACCCCGACCTTCCTTCTATGCCAAGACTATGGGCCCGGTTCCTTGAACCGGATCCGCCTCCGCCCGCCAGCAGCATCAAGGAGCCTTGCATGTTCCCAATGGCGCATCATGGTCTGGTGACTGTGAGCCGGGGAGGCACGGCGAAGGAACAGCTGCTCTGGGCCGGGCCCCTCCGAAGAGGAACTTGGCAGAGACGTTGCCATGGGGGTGACAGAGAGGGACTGCCGGTCAGACCCGCTCTGCTGACACAAACCAGCACCTCTGGGCTGGTAAAACCCCAGCCGCTGCAGCAGGAACAGAGGAAGGGAAGTGACCCTTCTGGGGCCGCCGCCTGGTTCAGAACCGTGGGAGGGGGGATTCCAGCGACTCACGGACAGGGGCTCCAGGGCACTTGTGGGCATGGTGCCCCCGCTGAAGATCTCCCACACGGTGACGCCGAAGCTCCACTTGTCCGACTCGAGCGCCAGGTTCTTGGGGTCACTGATGCACTCGGGGGCCACCCAGGGGATGCGGTCGATCAGCACTGCAAGGGAGCACACGCTGGTGGGGTGAAGGCCGCTCCGCACGCGGGCCCCCTGGTAACTGCTGCCCGGCGTCCTGCTGCCCCAATGCCAGCCAGCAGTCAGGGCCCAGCCAGGGCAGCACAGGGGTTAGAATCCCAAATCGATGACACCTTTGCACCTAAATCCCATTTTAAACTGAGATGGAGGGTCCTAAATCTGCTGGGCAGGGCCAAGCTGAGCACCAAAATGCCTAAGTACCGTTCAAGATCTGGGTCTTAGTGCCCCCCCGTGCCTCAGTTTCCCCTCTGTGCAATGAGGATCGTAACCCCGCCTTGCCATACATTGCAGACTGTGAGGCGCCCAGATACTCCAGTGATGGGAGCCAGGGAAGGTCCTGTTGCGATCCCGAGGGCCTTTCCTCCGTGGAAACAAACGGGTACGTTTCAGGGGAGACTCTTCTCCTCGGCGGAAAGGCCAAAGGACGCGTCCGTCCCTCCCCAGTGCCTCGTGAGCCGTGAGTCCTGATGGAAGCTGGCAGGGCCCACTCCGCCCCAGAGAACTTACTGTCCTTGGCCAGCCTGGTGAGGCTGACCCCGGGGTCGCTGAGCTTTATGAACGGGGGGCTGCCGCTGGCGGCGTCCCCCTCCCTGGCCAGCAGGACCTTCTTAGCAGAGACGTTGCCGTGCACGATCTTCTTATCCTCCTGGGGAAGGAGCGAGGTGGTCAGTTGAAAACAACTGCAGCAAAGAGCCCAGCTTGTCTTTTTATTTCCCCATCCACCAGGCTATCAAGGTTTGGGGCTGGTCCTTACCCCCACCCCCCGCCTACCCCCAGGGTGTCTGTCTTTTACAGCAGAATCCAGGGCTTTGATTTCCAGGCTCATGCAGCTGCAGAACTACTTCTGCTGACTCACCCTGGCAGCCAGACCAGGTGGGCCCTATCACCACCCACAAAGGCGGATCAAAGGCTTTGATTGCTTGGCAGGACTCAGAAGATTTGGCTTCTATTCCTGGCTCTTTCTCTGGCCTGTTGTGGGACCCTGGGTCAGTCACTTGCCCTCCTTGGGCCTCAGTTTCCCCTTCTATAAAATGGGTTGCTGATCCTGCCTGCCTTTGCAAAACGCACTGAGCTCGATGGATGAAAAGCACTAGGTAAGAGCGACAGATTCTGATTGTTATTGAAGTTAACCATGAGGGGAACCCCAGAGCAGGGGTGACATTGGACGTGTGTATGTGTGTGGGCGTGTGAGGAGCAGTACGAATCAGTCTCAGGTTTAATAACTGCCCTGAGAATTTAACCCCAACCCAGTCTTTGGCGCTTTGTAAATAACAGGGTGCCTGACTGCAGGCCCCCAGGAGAGCATGCTGCCGTGGGGTGATCAAGGGGATATTGCCATGGTGGTTGGGGTAGGGGGCCTAGGGGATGACCACAAGTCAGCTGCCAGCTTACCAAAAAGTTGAGGGCATAGGCCAGTTGTTTGGCCACCTCCAGCTTCCAGCTGGCTGTCACCTTGCCCCCGGCCCGGTTCTTCCTCAGGTATATGTCCAGCGCGCCGAACCGGACGTATTCCTGCACCATGATACCTGCACGGGGAGGAGCAGGAATCAGCGTCTCCCGACAGCAGGTTGGGCAAGGCCCACTCAGCTGTGGCGGCAGAGTTTTCCTGACTTAGGCCAGGGAGGATGGTTTCTGTCTCACAAATACTTGCGAGGACCTGCTGGTTGTGCCTTTAGGATGTCTTGCTGGGTCAGGGGAATAGAACCCAGGAGTCCTGACCCCCAGTCCCTCCCCAGAGTTGGGACTAGAACCCAGGAGTCCTGACCCCCGTCTCCCCAGCTCCACTGCTGCCTTCCAACACAAATGTTTTAGTGAGTCTGATTCATAAATCTCCCCGTATGTATTTTGGGGGGAACTTTAACAATTGTTTCCTTTGCAGAGTTAAAAACGTTGACACTACAGGACTGGCCCTGTGGGGCAGAAGGGGGGCTAGTGGTTAAAGCAGCAGAGACTCAGGACTCCTCTGTTCCTAGCTCTGGGGGCACGGTTAGGTCTGAGGGTTAAAATGGGGGTGGGAGAGGCAGTCAGGACCCCTTGAGTTCTATCCCCAGCCCTGGGAATGGACTGTGGGTTAGAGGGGGCTGGGAGCCAGGACTCCTGGGTTCTGTCCCCAGTCCGGGGACCATGGTGTAGTCTGTGAGGATGGAGGGGGGCTGGGAGTCAGGACTGCTGAGTTATTTCTGCTCCCACCTCTGGGAGGGAGTGTGATCGAGTGGTTAGAGCAGGGGACAGCTGGGTGATCTAACGATGGGAGAAGTGAAGGCAGGACACCTGGGATCCATTCTCAGGAAGTGAAACCGACCGTGATTGACTCACGGTGAGTGTAAACCGCAAACAAGCAGCACAAACTGTGGAGCAAGAAAGCGGCATTTTGCCTGGTCACCGTCCCCTGCCCCGTTCTAATGCTCGAGGGGCCTTCACAGCCACGCGCGTCTCTGGGCAGCACGGCGGGGAAGGCCCCAGCGGGGGCTACTCACTGTTTTCCTTGATGCTGACCCCGTAGAGCAGGACTAGGTGCTTGTGGGAGATCTGGCTCATTATGCTGGCGGCTTCGAGGAAGGACTGGAAGGGAGGGAGAAGCCGGGTAAGGCTGAGCCGGGATACCTGTTCCCCTGCTTCGTCTCTGGCTTTGCCGCTCTGGGGCCAGGCCGCCCCACGCTGGGCTAGCTGCAGGCAGCCCAGGGCGTCGGCCCGTCCCCCTGACAACCCCAGGCCTCACCTCGGAGCAGTTGCCGTGGCTGCTGTCCATCACCTTTAGCAGGACTTCGGTCTCATGGCACTCCTCGCCCTCCCGGTCCTGCTTGATGCCCCGGTAGATCTTGGTGAAGGATCCCTGGCCCAAGTTCTCACACTGTCAGGAGTGAGGAGATTCGGGGGGAGGGAATAAATAACCAGGGGGAACCCCCTGCCTCCATCCGCCCTGGTCATTCACCAGCTCCCCTGGGAGTCAGGGCACAATCCTTCAGCACCCCCTGCACTAGGAGCTGGGCTCCCACCTGATGCCCACAAGCCATCGCTGGAAATCCCAGCCCTCTAGTGCCCATCCCCCTGGTGTCTGTCTCCTCTCGCAGGCAGGGGTGGTGTGGGAGTCTCCCTTTGCTCCTGCCATCGGCACTGAAGCAGCAGGGATGGTGACTGTTAGCTACTCCCAGTTTACATCAGAGCAAAAGGCTCAGGCCCTTGCCCTCAATATCGCTCATTTCACAGAGAGGGAAACTGAGGCACCGAGTGGGGGAAGGAACTCCCCAAGGTCACATGGTGAAGCTGGGCCAGAGCCCAGGAGTCCTGACAATTCCCCTTCCCCCCCGATCCCCTGCTCTAACCATTAGACCACATAATCCTTTCAGAACTGGGAAAAGAGCCTCCCGAGCTGCCTCCCCTTCTCCCCAAGAACCCAGGAGTCCTGGGCATGTCGCCCCCTTCTGGCTTTGAGCCAGAAATGTGGCTGGGAGAGGAGGTGCAGAGACTGTCCTCCTGTCCAGCCAGACCCTGGTGTGGGCCCTGCCCCCACCCCGGCCCCCCCACTCACCAGCATCAGGTTCTCCGGCTGGATCTTGTGGAACATCATCTGGGGGATGCTGTGGCGTGGCGCGGAGGGGGAGCCGGGGGGCTGGCAAGAGCTGCCTCGCACGATCAGCAGGTTGGATTTTTCTTGGCGGGGGAGGAGAGGGGAAGAATCAGCAGAGACCGTGAGGTGAGACGAGCAGGGGGGTGTCAGATGCTCCCTCACTGCTCAGCACAGGGGCTCAGCGGGAGAAGGGAAGGGGACAAAGCTCCCACAGTCAGACCCAGGGCTTGGCCCGGACGTGCGCAGCTTGAGGGGGACGGACTGGGAGACAGAGCCTTAGACTGGAGACCTCACAGTCCCCTTGGCACACACGGGGTCTCCAGCTGGTCCTTGGCAGTGCCCACAACTGGGCTTTCAATGTTGCTGGCAATTCCCCCTATTGGCCACCTCCACCATTGTGACATCACATCCCGCTGAGCTCATCCCTCCGTCCCATTGGCCAGGCAGACCCCGGCTCACGCTTACAGCTCTAGCCCGCCGTGTGCCCCGAGTGCGGATCCCGGCAGTGCCCCCGGGGGCCACGTGCGGCGTCTCACCCTGGCTTTACCTTTGGGCCGGGGCGGGCAGCAGGTGCCCAGGCGCAGAGCCACCCCGTCGGCGTGCAGGGTGCAGGTCTGGTAGGTGCAGAGCAGCTCCTGGAGGCTGCAGAAGCGCCTGGCGACCCCGGAGAGGGAGTAACTCCCGTCCTTGTGCCTCTGGATCAGGCAGCCCTTGTAATCCCGTCCGAAGCTGGTCTGCACAGCAGGGTTACGGCCCAATGAGGGGGAGAGGAGATGAAGGGGAAGGGGGCCGTTAGCCAGCGGCACCACGGGTGACCCAAAGCTTTAGCTGGCCAGTGATCTGGGCCAACAGGCTTCCCTGAGCGACACGCCTGGGATCCCTGAGGCTAACGGCCGAGTCCAAAGAGTGGCAGGAATAGTAGAGGGGGTCACAGGGGGTCCGGGCCCATCCAAGGGGTTTGGCATCATTGGCTCTGAGACTCCCAACTAGACCCAGGCCCATGCAGGGCAGTTCCCTGGCACAGGGCTGGAAGGATGAATAAACTCCATGATGCTGAACAGCTTCTGGGAAACAACCTGGCATCCCCCTGCTCCCCAGGCCACCAGCAGAGGACGGGTCTGGTCAACAGCGACATCGTACCTTGATGCAGATGGTGAGTAAGTAGCTGTCAAAGTCCTGCGGGCTGCGGCGGAGGAGGTAGGCTCCCTCGTCATTCGCTGCCAGCTTCTTCGCTGCAAACTCGGACCTGCAAAGCCCCAGGCCCGTGTCAGAACCACACCAAGGTCCCAGCCCCCAGGAATCAGCCAGACCCCTCAGCGACTGGATCCAGCACTGCTAGACTCTCTACTGTCCCTTTAAGAGCCTGCAGACTCACTGAGCATGCTCAATGCCCAGCCCTGGCACATGGTGTTGGGGTTCAGTTTGCAAAGGCTGCCTGGCGCGTTCCATGCAATGAAGGGTTTTCAGAACACGCTCCCTGTTGCCTCCCCTCCGGAGTCTGGCTCCTCCATTTGGAGGGGAGCTGGGGTACATCAGACAGGAGGTGGAAGGCAATGGGGCGGGGTGGGATCTTTCAAAAGAATTAGCTGGGATCTTTTCCCCTTGGATGGTACTTCCCAGAGAAGGTTCTCTGAGCCCTTTACACATATTAATGATACCTCGTAAGGAGTCAGTCACTGGTAGAAGCAAGTATAGAACCCAGGAGTCCTGGCTTCTTTCCTTGCTCTAGCCACTAGATCACACTCTTTCCCATAGCTGGGAATACTACCCAAGAGTCTGGACTCCAGACCCACCTGCTCTAACCACCAGACCCCCACTCCCCTCCCAGAGCTGGGAACACTACCCAGGAGTCTACATCCTCAACTTAAAAACACTTTCCCTTAAAAACCAATGTCCTTGTTTAAGCATCATCTCCCTCCTCCTATTTCAGCACAGCTCTGGTGAACAGAATAAGGGCCATGCCCTTTCAGAGCCAAAACGGGGAAGCAGCAACATTGTTCTTGTGTAGGTCCTACCTAAATGGTTACTTGACATTTCCAGCAGAGGGTATTTTTAACTCCTTGCCCCCAGGAATCTAGAGCCCGGGGCTGCCAAGTTAGCAGGGGAGCTGTTGGGTTCTAGCCAGGCAGCGCCATGGCTGGCAAGGGTCCCGTCACCATCCCCACCTGATGGGTCCATGACACTGGTTCTCCATGTTCTCCAGCAGCCGAGGGGGAGCCACTGCCTTGCAGAAGTAATGGTGGGCATCTGCTATCAGCCGGTAGTACCCATCGATGAGGGAGACGAAGGACAGGGCCTCCTGCAGCGTGAGGAACTCCACCTCCTGTGGGATGGAGCGGGAGGAGAGAGGGAATGGGGGGCACAGCTGGAGTTGGAGCCAAGCCAGCCTCCCAGCTGCATGGAGCTCTTCCGAGCCGCAAGCATCCCTCATGCTCTGCCAGGCCAAGCCGGTGGCGCTTAGCCCTGGCCTTGCGCAGGGGGCGCTGTGGAAGGAATGAGCACGGTACAAGGAAAGTGTCTTGTGTTTCTGTCATTGTGGCCAGCCAGTTTTTGGAGCCAATGGGAGGGGGAGGAAATGGGGGTGCAGTTTCTCTGAGCCCCAGGACCTGCTATGCCCATTGTGCTTTGCTCATGTGGAGGCCTGGCGAGGAGGAGAAGGCTGCCCCTGAGCGGAGGGAAACCCTTGTGAGGGGCTGGCTCTGTGATGGAGAACTAGACAGTAACAGCGGTGGCTTCATTTCCTGTGTACCATGCCTTTAAATCTCTAAGGGCGCCTGTGCAGCAGGCCATTTTGAGTTGCATCTAGTGGAGACCTCGCAGAGGAGACGCACACGTCACGCTCTCTCCTGCTCTTGCTTGCTCAGAGGGACTTTACTTTGGTTCTTTCTGCACAAATACAAAATGGGGAAGGACTGGCTAGGCTGCAGGACTGCAGAAAAGGCGGATCCCACGCTGAAGGAGTCCACAATGTGATCCTGGTGCAAAAAAGGCAAACCTGGTGGTGGGCTGTATCTCTGGCTAAGGCTAAAAGGGGCGATGTCATGGGAGGGGTCTATTGCAGGGCCCAGGATTGCTAACCAGAAAGAAGAGGTGGATGAGGATTGTTCTTCTACAACTTTTCAATGGCAATTAGCCGGGATGGGCAGGGATGGTGTACCTGGCCTCTGTTCGCCAGAAGCTGGGAATGGATGACAGGGGATGGATCACTTGGTGATTCCCTGGTCTGTTCCTTCCCTCTGGGGCACCTGGCATTGACCACTGTTGGTAAACAGGATACTGGGCTACATGGACCTTTGGTCTGACCCAGTACGGCCATTCTTATGGGCTTATGTTAACCAACAAAACCATCCAAAGCACAGGACTGGGTGGTGATGGGGGACTTCAGCTACTCAGCCAGCTGTTGGAGGGAATAACTCAGCAGGGCCCAGATTATCCAACAAGTTCTTGGAATGCCCTGGAGACAAGTTTTTTATTGCAGAAGGCGGAGAAAGCAAGTAGGGGAGAAGCTGTGGTGGATTTGATCCTGCCAGAAAGGGAGAATGGGGTTGAGGATTTGAAGCTCGAAGGGAGCTTGGTGCAAGTGCTCACGACATGGTAGCTTTCACATTTGCCCACAGGAGAGCAAGAAAAGTGACGAGAAACCATGACCCAGGAGGAAAGACTGAGACACCCGTGGAAGAGAACACTGAGGGGAGACCTGCTAACAGCCCTCAAGAACGTAAAAGATTGTTATAAAGAAGACGATAAATTGTTCTGAACTACTGAGGATGAGACAAGAAGCAACGGGTGTAAATGGCAACAAAGGAGATTTAGGTTAGACACTAGGAAGAACGTCCGCGCTGTCGTGGGAGTGAAGCACAGGAATTTACCGAGGGACACTGTGGAATCTCTGTTACTGGAGGGTTTTAAGACCAGGTTGGACAAACCCCTGCCAGGGATGGTCTCGGGTTACTCATGCAGGGGGCTGGCCTAGCTGACCTCTCGAGGGCCCTTCTACATTTCCAGAAGGGACACGGAGACCCATGGGTGCCCGAAAGGGAACAGCAGGTGGCAGGAATGAGGCAGTTCCCCCCCCACCCCAACTCACTAGGATCCTGTTATCTGTCTTGGTGACGGTGACGATCCGGTTCTCCACGGGGTTGCTATCCCGGCTCGCTTGCTTGATGCTGATGTCGGTGATTTCAGGGAAGTCGCAGAATGGCTGGCGGCTCTAGGACGAAGAAGAGAGGACGTGGGTCTCCGAACCGCGGGCAACAAGAACCGACCCGAAAGGTTTCAGACGCAGCAGGAGGGTCGATTCTTATTGGCCCTGGTTTTGCTGGAGGACACAAAAGCTCGAGTGAAGGGCTGGGGCGAGGTCTCTCCCAGAGCGCTGGTCGCGGGGGAGAGGACACGTGCACAGAGGTTTCAGGCCACTTTCCCTCCTATCTCCCTGGCACCATAGACCTGCGAGTTCTCCAGCGGGTTTCCCGGGAAAGAGAGAGCAAGACAAGAGCTGAATCTCGCAGGTGAGGAACAGGAGACGAAAACCCGTCCGGCGTTCCCCGGCGCGCTGAGCCGGGATTTCGTTCCCTTTCCCTGGAGGAGTTGAGCCCCCATTGTGGTGTGCCCCACAGCAACACCAGGCCGGGCTGTGGTGTGCTATAGGTTCTGGAGGCTGCTATTGCTTTCCAACTGATTCGCTCAAGGAGGAGTGGTTTGTGCTTTTAGATCCACGGGTCCCAGGTTCGATCCAGAAGTGGGGGAAGGGTTGCAAAAGTGTGTGTCGGGGTGTGTGTGTGTCCCCCAGTTTAAAAAGTTATGGAGCAGCAACAGCCCTTTACCCCCCCGCCCCCGGCTCCATCTCTGGTGTCGATGGTTCGATCCCCTAGCTGAGCCGCGGGGCAGAGGGCTGGTGGTCCTGCCCCATCCCCACCCCCCGCCTCACCTCGTCCCCGCTGTGGCTCCAGAAGATCCCGTTCTCCCCAGACACGTGGATGATCCTCTGCCCCTCCTGGCCCCGCTCGCAGGCACTGGGGACTCGGACCAGGAAGCTCTCCTCCACCCAGGTCCTCTCCAGCTTCTCTAGGTCCATCAGGTACTTGAGCTTGAGGGAGCAGTCGTCGGCCTGGCAGCCGCTGATCTTCTGCAGGGACTTGTGGAACTTCCTGCGGATCCGCTTGCGGGTCAGGAAGCTCTGCTGCTGGATCTGGTGCCGGAGCGTCTCCGGGATGCAGGATTTGTAGCTGGGGGTGGAAGCAGAGGATGGAGGAGACCTGGGCCTGACCTGGCCTGGCCTCCCCATCAGCCCCTTCTCCAGGTGTTCTGTGAGGGGAGGGGGGTTTGGAAGATGGCCCTTGGTAGCTCACCAACGGGGACCCCTGGAACCTGCTGGCTGGGGGCACTGGGAGGCTGGGGGGTGAGTCTGTGGGGGGACATTTGTTCTCTGGTGGCTGCTACTGGAACCCAGCAGGGCAGGGAAATGGAGGGTTTTGGCCAGTGTTTGCGGCTGCTTTGGGTCTCCCGTCCCCAGGGCAGGTGGTACCCGGGGCCAGGCACTAGGAGCGGGGGATCCGGGTCCCCCTGCCCTGCTGCCTCCCAGTGGCCGCTGCTCACCTGACGCTGCTGAAGATCTCCTCCAGGCTCCACTTCCTCTCCTTGACCATCCTCAGCATGTCCAGCACGGCCAGGCTCAGACACTCCTCCTGGATCTGCAGGCTCAGCGTCCCCTCCATGCGCCCGCTGATGAAATCGCTGCGGGACTGGGGGCCGCCCCCGGGCGCGTCACCCATGGTCAGCTCAGCCCCAGGCTGCGATTCCCCCCCGTTTCCTGGCGGGAGAGCCACCTCGCCCCACGCCCCCAGATCACCGCAGGTTCCAGATGGTGCTCTGGGAACGCCCCCACCACGGCCCCCGCTTGCAGGGATGTGGAAACGGGGCCCCAAGTGAGTAAGCTTCCAAGGGACTGGGGGGCCCTGAGCCCCCCAGGAGATGCTGGATCCCAGGGTGACTCCATCCCTGCCAGCGTCACCCCAGCTTTGCAGCCATGGACGGTTCCCAGGTTGCTGCCCAGGGATTCCCATGCTCCCGTTACACCTTGTTCATAACCCAGTCTGGGGGGCGCCGGAGCCCTTTGTGCACCTGGTATCAGGCTGGCAGAGGCCCACGCCTGCGAGCTGCCAAGGTGCTGGGCTGGCACTTTGGCAATCAGGGTGAGTTCCCAGCTCTGCCCCTGGGGCTTTGCACAGCCGTAGGCAGCTGCTTTATCCTTCTGCGCCCTTCCCTGCCCCGGCTGTACAGCGGAGGGTGCAGCCCAACCAGGACAGTGACTGGGAGATGCCATTTCCAAACCTCACAGCTGGGGGGTCGACGTTCCTGGCAGATGAGGCTGGTCCCTGACTTTAGGGGATGAACGCCCCAGGCCATCACTCACCTGAGCAAAGAGGTAATTGATGGTGGGACAGTCTAGCACGGCGCTGGCCCGGTCGTTCAGCAGCCCGAAGCGGTATGATTTCCCCGGCCCAAACCAGTTGGGGAAGAAAAACCTGCCGAGAAAAATGAGCCCAGCTCACGTCTCCTCCATGTTCGGCACGAAACTCCCCGTGGGATAGCTGCTTCGTGACGGGGTGTGTGTGAGAGAACTGACCCTCGAGGAGTGTCTGCCCCTGGGGTTACCAGTTCCCCGGCGGTGATTTTATAGGGGCAGCGATGGGCAGATATAACAGCAAGGACCAAAGAGGACCAAGAATGTTGGCAGGGCGCAAAACTTGCCTGCAGTGAGGCATGAATCCCAACCTCCTGCTAGGGGGATGGGTGCAGGATAAGAGCCTATGGAGAATATAAGACAGTATCATTCCCCGGGAGAGTCTATGGGAGGCTGGTTGTCCCATAACTGTTTCCTGTGGGGCTTCTTGGAATCCTAGAATCTCAGGGTTGGAAGGGACCTCAGGAGGTTCTACTCCAACCCCCTGCTCAAAGCAGGACCAACCCCAACTAAATCATCCCAGCCAGGGCTTTGTCAAGCTGGGCTTTAAAAACCTCTAAGGAGATTCTACCCCACCTCCTTAGGGAACCCATTCCAGTGCTTCACCCCCCTCCAAGTGAAATAGTGTTTCCTAATATCCAACCTAGACCTTCCCCACCTAGACTTTCTTACAGCCACCTGTGACCGGCCACTGGCAGAGACAGGACGCTGGACGAGATGGGCTGTGGGCCTGACCCAGTCGGGTGGTTCCTAAACCAAACGTGCCACCAAGAGGGTCACAAACCAAACAAAACCATCAGGAAACCTTGCCCCTGAGATGCACCATCCTGAAATAATGGCCCTGCCCAAGAACGGACAGACCTCCCTGCTCTGCTGTGGAGGGGCCCTAGGCCCGGGCATTGGAGATGCAGGGTCGTTACTGATCCCACAAGCTCCAGGCAGGTGGGAAGGGAGTGGGCGCGGTTCGTTGGACCAGAGGGAAGTAGGAGCTTGGACAGAGACGCACCTGGCTGGAATCCCCAGGAGCCCACATAGGCTGGCGGGGAAGCTTAGCCCCAGGTCTCTGCTGGGTGTGTGAGTTCACAGGCCTGCGAGGGAGGGTGGGGAGTCCGGACAACGCCCCAGGGGTGGCGCTCAGCGACTGGGGCAGGGGATTCACAAGCACCTGATTCTGTAGACGACAACTTGGCAGCTGGAATTGTCCACCGTGAAGAGGTGGTTGGGCGGGAACCAGCATTTCAGATCTTCCGTCACCAGGGCGAAGAGGGAGTGGCAAACGGGCAGGATCCCTGCAGGGAGGAGAGCGGCCGGTGAGGCGTTTCGGCAAACCCGGCAGGAAACCTGACCAGCCCGGGCACCGGAGCGGCTCTACCCTGGATCTCCTGGGTCACAAGGCCGGCCTCTGCCCCGCCCCACCGGACATGCCCATGAACGCTGGTGCAAGGGGATTGTGAAGCGCTGGGCGTTGGACTCCTCCCATTGTACCCACGGCAGCTGCAGCATCCGGAGAGTATCTACCCGCTGTCCGTCCCCCCTCCATGGCCGACCGGCGCTTTGGGCTGCGGCCACCAGATGGCGACATCATTGCGGCGGCTCGGAAAGGGGTGGCATTGCGTTGAGGGGGGGCGGGGCCACATCCTCCCCTCCCCCGCCCCGGATCCCATCCCCAGGCCCCCCCCTGCCCCTCTCACCACAGGCCTTGGCTGCCGCCACGCAGAGTTCCTCTGCCAAGTACTCGCCGTAGGTGAACGTCAGGACGCCGCCCACATCGGGGTCTGACCGCGGGGCGTTGGCCGGGTGGTACAGGTAGACCTGGAGGGTCCCTGACTCCATGGAGGACAGGCTGCAGGACCTGTGTCTGATCAGGGGCGTCTCCTCCCCGAGGGGGGCCATGGCGGGAGGCAGCCTGCGGCGACACCAGGAGGGAGCTGGTTAGGGGGCTCCAGGCGCATTCTCCACTGGGCGAGCCCCTTTTCTCTGCGCCCCTGCTCTGGGCTGCCACCTCCCGCACTAAACGCCGGCACAGACGAGCAGCGGGTCCGGAGCCCCGGGACACTCACCACCCAAAAGGGACCAGGCCAGGCAGCGATGCCCCTCGGCTCCCCGTTGCCCCTCCAAGTTCCTCCCCCTGTTCTCCAGCAGGTGCTGGGTCCCCTCCCAGCCACGTCACCCAGAGCGAGGCGTGGGGGGAGCTCGGAAGTTGTTTACGTGCGGCTGCAAAGGCCCCGGCCGTGGCATCGAATGGCCTGCCTTGCCAATGCGATTGCGATCAGCACGGCGACCACGAACGCAGCCTCCTGCTTTGCCGTCTGCCTGGTTCCCCGGCCTGGGGTTTGCGTCACAGCCACCGGGCTGGGTGCAGGACTCTAGGGGGCGGGGGGCACTGCAGAGGCTAGTGGAATCAGCTGCTTCCTGGCCTGCTGTGGGCATCCCCGCCCCACAGCTCTCCCCTCGCACGCCTGCCCCCGGGCCTGGCGAGGCAAAGGCCTGAAACGCGGTGGTGCAGACACTGAAATCCACCCGCCCCTGAGGAGGCAGCGCAGGAGAATTCCTCCGTCCCCCACCCCCCCGCTGGTGTCCACATCGGGTCATGTCAGCTGGGGTCACTTGCCAAGAGCGGGACGTTGTTCACGGCCCTTGGGGACATGGCTACGCCGGTCTGACGTTGTATCGTAGACTAGCCCACGGTCGCTCTGTCCTTGGCTGGCCAATGCCTGGGCCAGCTGGTGCCAACGTCACGGGGCGTATTGTGGTCTCCCGCCTGAACTCATGTCACGCAAGCCTGTAAGGAGGACCACCGCTCCCTTCCCAGCCAGCTGATGCTAATCTCATTGCTCACCTCCCTCAGAATTAAACCGGGGGAGAGGAGGGGGCCTTGGTTATGCTCCGGCTCCTGCAGGCTGGAGATGTCCTGGCTGCCCACCACTGGTCCCTGAAACTGCACTGCCCCCCAGGGCTAGACCTCTGATCGCCTTGCCCTTTCAGCTAAAGGAGAATCTCTGGTGGCTGTCTAAGGCATATGACACACAGCAGAGCGGTAAAGAATCGGGCCCCAGGCGTTCAGCTCCGGTCGTCTTTTGAACTTAGAGTCATGTGGGGCTGAAAGGGGCCTTGAGTCCAGTGCCCTGCGCTGAAGCAAGGCCAAGCGACCCCAGACCAGCCCTGTCAGGGAGGGGGATGCAGGAGTGTAACAAATGTGTTGGTTGTTTGCAGGCGGTGGTCATGTTAGTTCCGTGTACGAGGGTGTGTGTGTGTGCGTGTGTGTGTATTCTCATAGTACAATGTGAGTGCTGTAGATCCCCTCCCTCCCCACAGAGTGGGGAATGGTCCCTGTTCTCCTGACACGAGGGGCTGAGTCCCGTGACCCCATCAGACCATCGAGCCAAAGGGCCTCAGCCCACTCTGCAAACCTGGGAGCTGGGAACATGGTTTACAGATGGGGAAACTGAGGCACAGAGGCCCACCTGTTTAAAAAGTAGCCTGGCCGGGCTCTGAAAATCAGGCCGCCCTCAGACATCTGGCACTGAGCAGCCAACTCTCTCGGCCAGGGAGGGCAGCTGACTAGCCAAAGCCCCCCCACAGTAATCGGGGCAGAGCAGGGGGCGCGGAGCCCAGATCCCCTCGTGCCCAGGTCGATGCCTTGACCCCCCGAGTGAGCCTTCCTCCAGCCCTGCCAGATCCCCTGCTCGCTGGCGGCCTTCTCCGTTTGCTGGGCACGGAGAGAGCTCGCCTCTGCGGCTGGCTGGCCGCGGTCCTAAGAGACAAACAGCCGTGCACGGCTTCCTCCTCCGTTATTAGCAACAGCTCTGTTTGCCATTTCCCTCCGGGAATGCATGACCTCGGGGGAGGAAACCGACCCCCCCAGCTATGCCAGGATGGGTTCTCGAGCCCCACCCCCCCGCCCGGCGAGACCCAGGGCATTACCTCGTGTGGGGCGACGTCTCCGCTGGCACGGCTCTGCCCTTGTCCGAAGGACAAGGAGCCAGTGTGCTCAGTTTCCTCTCCCAGGGCCAGGGCAGGGAGCTGGGCATCGATCGAACTAGGCTGCCTCCATCCGCCTGGGAGAAGGTGCAGATTAAAGATGGTGTATGTGTGGGGGGGAAAATCCCCCTTCTCGCTTCCTTCCTGCCCTCTGTGTGTCTTGGCTGCGTGTGAACTTCCTGTCATTTGCTCACAGAGCCTGGGTGCGGGGGATGGGGAGGGGCCCAGCCGGGCTGGAGGGGGGAGCTGCCGAGTGTGGGGGAGTCACAGTGTGGGGGAGCCTAGGAACGAGCTGGGTTCTGCTGCCCAGGTTTGCCTGGTTGGAGTCAGTGGCTCAGTCGGGCCCCATGGTACCAGGCTGGGGGCGGGCAGGGGCGGGATGTCTGCTCTGCTAGACTAGCCCCGTGTTGGCGGCATCCCCAGGCCTGAACTGCCTCCGCCCAGCCCCTCTGGAGGGGGGCCCTGCAGGCCAGTGAGCAGCTGCCCGTGCTGGGCCCGTTCTGCTCTGATGTAGGGGCTCAGTTCTGCCGCTCCCCTCTGCGTCCCTCCCAGCCCCCCGGGGTCTGGGCACGTGGAGGGCACATTCTCTACTAGAGCCATGGTCTGGGCACGTCCCCCAGAGACCCCGCGGGACCCCTTGGGATCCGGCCACGTGGGCTCTGAGCAGCCTAGCCCTGCTCCTGTGGTGGGATTTGAAGTGGGGCCCAGGGCGTTCCCATCCAAGGCCTGAGACTCTGCAGGGAGGTGACACACGGGGCAACCCCCAAGCCCTGGCTGAGCTCCCAAGGGCCTGGTCCTGCAGCGCGGGTGGGGCCCGGGTTGGATTCTTCAGGGGCCCCCGTGGAGCTTGGAGAAGGGGGCTCCCCCGAGCTTCAGCATCACCCCCCTGCTGGAAGCCACAGCCAGAATGTCTCCCTGCACCCTGCACGGAGCTTCCTGTCGAGCTGGGACCTGTGAGCGGCTGCATGGAGGTAGCGCGTGGGAGGGCCTGACCACAGGGCATGGCAGGGAGCGTGGCTTTCCTGTCGCAGCTGCAGCCGCTCTGCTGTGCGCGCCGGAGGGAGGGAGACAGCGAGATGGGTCTGAGCCAGGATCCAGGCCCCAAAGAGCCACCGTGCGCAGGGCGAGCTGCCTGGACGGAGCTCTGCCGCACTGGGGCAAAGGGAGCCGGGGGAGAGCAGTAGAGGAGAGATCCCTACCTAGGACAGGAGAGGGTCGGGTGGCTCCTGGCCATGGGAGTGGGATTGCACAGGCTCTGTCTACACTTCGAGGGCTGCCCCCGACTGCTGGAGCTGAGCCAGCCAGCCCCAGTGTAGATGCAGTTACGGCAACAGGCGGAAAATCTCCCTTGAGTGCTTGTGAGGTCCACAAGAGGGTCCAGGTTACACAACTGGGAAAACTTTTGAAGCTGGGGATTTTTTGGTTGTTTTTTGCAGTATTTGAAATGGAACCAGTTATTTAAAAAGTAGGAGGGGTGCTTCCACGGAGGGAGCAGTACTGGGGGGGGGTAGTAGGGTGTATATGTGTTTTCCTCAGGGTTTTGGGGGGTTTTGGCCACAAGGCTGCAAAGTTTTGAAAATTTCCAAAGAGGAAAATAGGAAAACTTAATAGGGAGGGAGGAAATAGAAAAAAATCCCCTCCCCCCATGCTATTCATTCTGTTGCATTCATTGCAATAAAGGCTTGTGGGTGGGGTGGGGTATATGTTTGGGAGGGAACTGACAACACTGACATCTCCCCGGTGTAGAACAGCAAAACATGCATTTCAATACAAAACCAAAGCACACTTTTGTTCTCACATTTCCCATTGAAAAAGTGCCAGGTGACATTTTCCTGGGAGGAGGCAGAGGTGGGGGGTGGGTTACAATGGAAATCAGCCCCCCACACCTCCCGTCAGAAAACATTGCCCAGGGGCAGTTACTGGTTTGCCCCCAGCCCTGTGCAGTAATGGCTCTGACCACTAGATGGTGCCACTCTCATGCAGCTCCCCGGTGCTGAGGTTGCCCCGGGGGCTACACATAAGTGCTACAGAAGCAGCTGGCATGGGTCTGCCCTTTTGTTTCCCCTTCTCCCACCACAGGTTCCCTTGCACCCTCTGCTCCCGAGGCCTGGGCGTCGCTGCTCCACGTCTCCGGCCCTGCCGGGATTCTGCGCAGGGCGGGTGGAGGTGCTCTATCCCCACAGACAGCAGAGGCGTTCGCAGTTCTGCCCTGCTTCTGGGACCCCACTGGAGGGTGGGGGGTGAGAGAGCAGACTCTGCCCCCACCGTTAGGAGCAGTTCTGCTTACGGAGGTCACTTGCACTGGGCTCTGCTGAAACGCAAGGGGCCTGGTTCACTGTTGCCCAAGTGCAAGACACGCCCACGCTGGCTGGGTAGCCTCTGATCCCCCCCTTTGCCCTGGCAATACTGACCCCGGAGACACTGACCCTGTAGGGGCCCCCGTTGGTCCCAGGAGACTGGAGGTGGGAGCCCGACAGGGCACTCTTGGGGCCTAACTTTAAATGGTGCAGAGCTATGGCTAGGTCCCATGGTGCCCCCCGTCCATGCAGGCCCAAAGGGCAGCCAAAGGGCGTTTCCCAGGGCACGGCTCACAGGAAGGAACTCAAGGGGCGAGTGCCGTGTGCCCCAGGCAACCGCTTTCGGCGAGTGTGTGACGCGGGCGGAATGTACCCGACTGTCTGGTGCAGGAAGGGGGGGTGAGGAAGCGGGGGTGGAAGAATAGCTCTCATGCCTGGGCACTGAGTCACTGGGCTGCTGGCAGCAGGGAGCCCCTTACATAAGAAACGGGCTTTGGGCTGGGTTTCCCCCTGGACAGGTGTGTCAGAGCTGGGCCGAGCCGGGGGAAAGGGAGGCACTGCAGGTGTTTTGACTCTGCTGGGAGAGACAAGCACAGGGAGCCCTGTGTACGGGCAGCGGCCTGCAGAGATGGGGATGGGCCTCTGGCTGGTTCTAACCTGATTTCAGGGGAGGCATTGTAGTCTAGTGGCTAGACTAGAGCACAGGGCTGGGCATCAGGACTCCTGAGTCCTATTCCTGGCTCTGGGCCGCACCGTGATCTGGGGCAAGTTGCTGCCTCGCTCTGTGCCTCAGTTTTCCCACGCGGAGGTAGTGATCTGTAGCTGCATTGGAAGGCACTGGGGGGCCCTCCGGAGAAAATGTGCCCTGTCAGAGCCGGGGCGCACTCAGTCCCTAGCCCAGTGAATTCTTCACTCCAGCCCACAAAGAGTGGCAGAAAGGCATGGTTAGTGGGCGGAGGGGAGAGCCCGCAGGTGGGTATAAGCTCCGTGCGGCTCGGTGGCTGACCCTTTAAGGGGACAGGAGCTCAGTTAACCCACCTCCCCAGGTGGGGAAAAGGACGATCATGTGCTAGGTGGGTCATGTGACCCAATCAGGCCCCTGGCGGCGATAAGAGACAGGGCCGGGGGCAGATCTTGAGTCCCCTGAGTTGTCCAGTGGCCCCAGCTCCAGCTCCTCTGTTGGGGGCACTCCAGGTAGGACACTTGGGTGTGGCTGTGGTATGACCCAGGGGTTCCCAGGTGGGTAGAAGGTCCCATGAGCTCCGTGGTGGGGGAGAGATCACCTGAGGGTTACCTTGACCCGTTCACATTAATAAACCAGCCCTGGCAAGGCTGCGAGAGCCTTTGTGTTGCTCAGGGGGTGCCCAGAGGGTCCCTCTGGACCATGGTGAGTGGTCTCCCCTCTTACACTCCTGCTTCCCAGGCTCAGCTGTGAGCGCTGGGCCAGGCTGCTGAGGGGGCTGTGGAAACCCGGCCAGGGGAGGTTTTTAATCCTGCTCTTGGGCTTGCAAACCTCACTTGGCACAAAGTTGGTAATAACAACACCTGGCTAGCAAGACAGACCCTGAGAGCTGACTGTCTCTGGCCATCTAGGGATGTCCTGGCTGCCCACCACTGGGCCCTGAAACCGCACTGCCCCCCCAGGGCTAGACCTCTGATCGCCTTGTCCTTTCAGCTAAAGGAGACTCTCTGGTGGCTGTTGTCACAGGGGGTGGGGGAGTCCTGTTCCCACACCCCCCACTTCCTGGAATTCCCAGTGATTCTCAGCCAGCCTGTGGATCAGAAGGTTTATTTGAGATGCCAGGAACACAATCTAACTCAGAGCTTGTCAGTACAAACAGGACCCCTTAGTCAGGCTCTTCTGGGGGGCAGGGAGATAAGACCCCAAATCCAGGCTCCCTTCTCTTCCCCAGCCAGCTTCTACCTCCTCCAAACCCTGCAGCCATCTCTCCTCCTTTGTTCACTTCCCGGGCCCTAGGTGTCAACTCCCCTCCCCCTTCTCATCTCAGGTTACAGCTCCAGGTATCCTGATCAGAGCAGCTTCCCCTCAGAGTCATGTCCACCTTCCTCCCTGCTTGTCACAGCTGTCTAGGGCATATGACACACAGCAGAGCGGTTCTGATTCTATTCAGCAGGGGCCATTGCATGTACCCCCTCGGTACATCCCTGAATCACTAGCTACCCCCCAACCCCGGACTCCCTTCTCTTGCAGTGACCCATGGAGGGGGCATTAGAAATGTGCTTTATGTGATCCCAACAGTGCCTTCGCTGAAGCACTAAGACTGGCTGCCCAGGGGAAGCAGGAGGTTGATGCTCTGAGAGCTGGAGCCCCTGCGGCTCCTTGTGACTTTTGAGTGTCCCCAACTCCTGTAGCATCAGGCCCATGAGAAGCCAGATTCCAGGGAGAAGCAGGTTAGCTCTGCGGAGCTGCTTGAGTGCCTGGGCCGGTGCCATTGACCTCTGGCTCGGCAGGCTTGAGCGCAGGGTGTTTATTGCATGTCTGCTCAGGAGAGATGCTGGGCTGGGGGGCAGCTGGGTGAGGGGGAAGGTCCCCCCAGGCGTTTGTTTCTGAAGCATAAGACACTGATTCAGCAACAGCCCTCTGCTCCCGGAGTGATGTCCCTGCGCCAAACAGCTGCTGGGTGCTGATAACCCCTTGAGCCCGGGCGCTCAGCAAACATGGCTCCATCCAGTCTTTCCATCTCCCCTTTGCAGAGGCCACCGGGTCCGGTCTGGGCGATCCCCAGCCAAAGGGCAAAGACTTGAACACAGGTATCCTGGCTCCCGGAGCAGGGCCCTGAGCCACGGGAGGGACGGGTTGGGGCCTCAGAGTGACAATCAGCCCCTGCAGTGAAATCATTGCCACCTGCTGAACGAGCTTCTCTGTCTCTTTGCTGTGCGTCTCCTGGAGAGCGGTGCCGGCCCCAGGGAGCCTTGGTCCTTTCCCTGGTGACACATGCACAGTAGATCAGGCTGTTTGGAAGGAGACTGCGGCCAGCGGGTTTATTAAAAGCCCGTTTGCAACAGGGACGCGTGAAACTGTTTGCACGGGTAGCCGATTTGGCTCCTGAGCTTGGGGCTGCAGCCAGCCGAGCTGGGCTTTTGTGTGGCTGCGGGTGGTTAATTTTCGGAGCTGCTGTTTATGTTGTGTGGTTGCCACCTGTTCACCGGGGCGCTTCCCATTCACATGAATGTCTGAGCCTGGGTTCTGATCTTACTCACAGCTGGTGTAAACCTACTGAGGCCAGTGGGGCTGAGGAGGAGTGTTGGCGGGGGTGTGGAGGGTAACGCCCAGCAGCCTTGGCCCCAGAGCAGGACCCTGCTGTGCTCGGTGCTGTACAAACAGAACCCAAAGTTTTCATACGCCGAGGGAACGATGGACCCACTGAAGTCAGTGATGTTGCTTCCTATTTACACCAGTCAGTGGGAGCAGCCCTGACCCCTCAGAGCCCCCTGCCAGGCAGTGTCCTCTCCATGGCTTACATTGATTATCCTAAATCCTTCCACTCCTAAAACAAACCACTGAGTCCCAGGGCCTCCCAGTCCCACCCAGGGCCAGTCGTTCTCTTTGAAATGCGGGGATTTCTCCCCTCTCTGTGTCCTGGCTGGGGTGGCTGAAAATACCTCGCCATCGTGGGCCAAATCCAGCCTTGGGATCCCCCTGAGGGTGCCCGGGCTGTTGCATACGTGCCTCTAAGTGAGGGAAGGACTAAGATGGGCATTGGGGAGTGATCGGAGCTGGGGTTAAAATTTCAGCAGGTGCCCAAACCTCATGCTTCAGGGCTCAAAACAGTCACCAGCAGGGGGCAGGAAGGAATTGTGTGTGTGCACCGGGGCTGGTGCTACGCAGCTGGATGAATGATGGAGTTTTCACGGCTTCCTCTGGCCAGCTTCAGATGCACTCTCTGCAGGTGGGGATCCGAGTCTTTGGGCCCTCCTGGGCAGCGGAGGCGGGGAGACCAGCTCCACATATTTGTACGTGATCTGTCAAATCAACATTTTATTTCACTTTCTCTTCCGCTCCTCCTGTGTCCTGGCCAGGTTTCTTCCTGCCAGCCCCAGCGAGAGCCAAGAGGGTAAACTTGGAGCACTAAGTTTCATGCCACCCTTAATCTTACCCATATAGAATCATAGAATCTCAGGGTTGGAAGGAACCTCAGGAGGTTCTGGTCCAACTCCCTGCTCAAAGCAGGACCAATTCCCAAATCCCAGGCCAGAGAGAGGCACGGGCTCCTTTCATGGGCTGGTGGAACTGAATAGGAGAGGGCTGTGGGGTCTGTTAACCCCAGACTGGCTCACCTGGTAGTAGACTGTCGGGGAGCTGAGGAGAGCCACAGCGATGATATTATGGCATAATTCCGATGTATTTTATGGAAGATAGGTCATGTGATGGATCATTGGAAAGGCTACGATTTACTCAGTACGATTATCCTATTTGTACATGTCTCATTTTTGCACCTGAAGTTAGGAATCTTGCCTGTGGATCTGTATTACAAATGTGTTTACACTTGGGGAACGCCCAGTAGACAAAAATAAATAGGAAGGGCCCGTTCAAGTTAATGAACCATTAGGGGGAACAATAGGCCTTAGAAGAAGCTTGTCCTCCCCTGGGGGTCTTCCTGAGGACACTACAGACAGCCCCCGCCCCCCTAGCAATGGCTGCTGTGACACTACAGGGACATGTGACCAAGTCACCTGGGGCTGAACTCCATCTTGGGATGTCAGTGGTTTTTCCAGAGCTGGCACAGGAATCAAGCTTTGAAACAGAGGGTTCCTGCCACCTGCCAAAGCTATTTAAGGCAGGGGAGTGACATTGTTGGGGTTCTTCACTGACTCCCCCCCGCAGAGGGACTCCTGGAGCCACCTGAGGACTGAGCTGGGAGAAGAGAGACCCAGGCTAGAGGGAATTTTAGCCGGTGGAAGGGTTTTTAAGGGGCACACCGGTGTGGCTGGCCCCTGAACAATCTCTACAGCCTGCTTGAATGATTATTTCAGGGGAGGCTCTGCTACTCACAGCCGATCCATGGAGTATATTGAGCTTAGTTTGCGTGTTTTGTTTATTTGCTAGTGTAGCGGGGTGGTCACCCTGCTCTGGCCGAAAAGGGCTTAAAACAGTCCAGGAGAGAGTTGTGGCTGGGGGCAAGCAGCTCCCAGCCTGACTGGGGGAAACAGCCACAGCTGTGGCTGAGTCAATCAGGGCCCGGCTGGCCCTTATGGAAGGCCAGAGCTAGGAGCTCGGAGAAGGCTCTCTCCAGTCTTGGAGGGGGCAGGGCCTGGCTGCTGTCCGAGGAAGGGTACTGGAGTGAAGCTGGGTTGGAGAAAGGTCAGGGGAGCACCAGGCTGGCAACTCCCCAGGCTGCAGGGCCTGGTCCTAGGCCCACAGAGGTACTGGGTGGTAGAGGAAGGCAGCTGGTCCAAAAACCCCTTGCCTGTGATGACTGGCTCTTACACTGCAGTCTGCCCAGGGAGTGGGGGCTCGATGATGACTGGCAGTAGCCCAGGTGGAGATTAGAGGGTTAGGGGTTCCCCAGGGAGGGGAGGCCCAGAGGCAGAATCGGGGGGTATTGCCAGGGGGCAGCACCCGCAGGTAAGAGGGCACCTGGGGCCGGGAGGGGCACGGTGCCAGCAGACAGCGAGACACCAGCCTGCAGAGGGTGCTCCAGCCTGGAAAGAGCTAATTCCCGGGTGACTAGCAGGAGGTGCTAGACGGGTGAGTTGTCGCTCTGCCACAGCTAGGTCATCTGCTCTGATTGGTTTTCTGTCCCTTATAATCACGTAAAATACATCTTTTGTAGTTCATAAGCTTATTTTTGCCTTGTCTAAAACCAGTGGCGGGGAGACATAACTTGAGGCAGAAAACTGTTTCCTAGCCGTCTCCATGTGGAGGGAGGGGGCGA
Source organism: Dermatemys mawii (assembly GCA_007922305.1). Taxonomy (NCBI): domain Eukaryota; kingdom Metazoa; phylum Chordata; order Testudines; family Dermatemydidae; genus Dermatemys; species Dermatemys mawii. Next base: position 2,890,061 of record ML677376.1, on the reverse strand, counting down.
ATTTCATGAGGTCACACTGTACAGATCTCTATGCCCCACAAGGCGGTATCATTTTGGGTTTTCTCTCTGGGGTAGGGGAGGAGTAGCTGGGCAGTTCCTTAGTGGCAGCTGTCTGTATCTCAGCATCTGTCTGTATTGCAGCTGGATGTGTCTTTACCTGTATGGGGGCTGGAGCCTGGCAGAGGCTGGTCACAACCCAGGCTGGTGGGTCAGAGGGCCCAGTGGTCCCCCAGTTCCAGGTGGCACTCCAGGGGGAAGCTGTCACAGCCCCCTCAGTCCTTTGGGAGCCCCTAGAACGGAGAGAGCCGCTGGGTACATCCCTGTGCCTGCGTATAGGGAGGAAACGCGGTTCTCTGGAACCTCGCTGTGGCCCGGCGGCTCCCTCCTGCTCTTTATATCGTGTACAGAGCGAAGACTCACTGGCTGGAGGGAGAGACCCGAGCTCGGAGCCCATCTCCTGGAGTCCCCAGCCTTTCCTCCTCCAGGCAAAACCTTTCAGTGGTGCCCCAGTGCTGCCGATGAGGATCCTGGTGGAATGGGCCAGCGGGAGGTGCCGAGAGCTGAACCTCACCTAGAACTAGCAGGGGGCACAAGACGGGTTAAGCCCCTCCTGGTAGCCAGGCCAGCACTGGCGCTGAAATGCATCGCCTAGCGTTCGGCGTGGCTGTGACCACTTCTCCCAGGAAGGAAAAGAACAGAGGTCAGGACTCCTGGGTTCTGCCACTGATACACTGTGTGGCCCTGGGCTAGGGACTTCTTTCTGTGCTTCATTGGGCTGAGCACACCCACAAGAACTGGCCGGCCCCTGCCCCGAAGAGCTAGCTGGCTCTGTAACAACGCTGACCTATTTTACAAAGCACTTTGAAGTCGAGGGGCGGGGGAAATTACTGCAGGGAACCCGGCTCCAGGGCTGAGGTCCAGCTGCTCTGAGAATACAAATCTTATCAAAAGACTGAGGCTTGTGACGAAGAATAGATGCCCTTTGCAAAACTGTTCCTGCTCTCGGTCTACATTTCCGCTTTCTTTACTGTGTCCCATTCCTCCGTCTGTCAACACCCACTAAACTCCCTCTCCCTCCTTCAAATATTTGATCACTTAGTGGGTCAGGGTCATCCTTCCTGTAACTCTGCTGCAATCTAGGGCCCTGCACAAGAGATCTAATTGGCCCTCCCCTTGAGTCATAATTGAACTATGTATTTAGCATTAAACCTTTTTCCTCTTAGTTCCCTGTGTGAACAGATCAGTTAAGCCTCTGGAAAATCACTGCACCCAGCCAAAGCACACACGGGAGACAAACTACCAATTGTGCTGGAGGAACGAGAAACCTGCTTGTGGTTTCTCTTTAGTAATTGAGAGCCTTTAAAGGGCTGGGGACGGAGCCAGCTGCAGTGTCCAGTTCAGCTGCTGAATTCAGCTGATGTCATGCGGAGCTGGGGGAAACACATGCGCATCCACTGCTGGCTTTTACAAACCACCAACTTCTGCCTCCAGCAGCAGGACTACGACTCGCTCGCTGAGCTGGGACCAGAACTCAGTCGGCCTGAGTCTCGGGCCTTGTCTCCAACCACTAGAAACCCTGCCAGAAACAATCCCAGGAGTCCTGACTCCCTGTTCCCTCAGTTAACCACCCTCCCCGCCACTCTGTTGTTATAGTCCAAGACGGGGTGACCCTCCGGACCCATCAGCTTCGTGCTCTGGTGGGACACAATGTTATTTCAATGCCCCCGGGCACAGTGATGCAAAGATCTGCCCGTGTCTTGCAAAATCACTCTTCCACCCTAGGCACCCTGAACACAGGCAGCCCTGCTGACGAAGGCACGTGGCTTTTCCCTCTACCACATCTCTCTCTGGATGGGAAGGATTTGGCAAGCAGTCACGCTGGCATATTTCTGGCTACAGGAGCGTTTCTATGTGATCAGACAGAGATAATTACACAAACGTCCCTTCCATGCAAATACCTGAGAATCCCGCCTGATCCGGTGAGGCAACGCCCTACAATAGGGCCGTCTTATCAGCAGAATGTTCTGCGTTGTTTGCAGCTTTGCATGATATCTACAAGGGCCATCACAAGTAGGGTGGTTAGCATTGTGTTGCTTAGCACCCCTGCCCCACCCCCACCTGATATTCGTATCAATACTACTAACCAGCACTCGCCTACACCCACCAGGAGTACTTCTCGCTGCTTTTTGTAGCCCTCAGCAAGTCCTGGTCTTGTACAGAGATGAAAAAATAGGGGGAGTTCCTTGTAAGAACGGACTATGGGCAGTCCTAAAAGCGAACTCTTACGCTAGACATAAACCCAGATCCTTTGAAACAGGAGGGGCTTGTTACAAAAAATGAGGATGACCACCATGCAGCCACGCTTCCCCACAGCTCGAATTCCAGCTTTGTCTCTCTTGTTTACCAGACGATCTATCTGCACAGCCCCTCTGGGACAGATACTGTACCATTTCACTGCAAAAAGAGCAAGTGCAAAGTACCAGATGTTGGTGTTGGAGCTTCAAAATTTTGCCAGCCACAAAGGAAGCTAGAGAAATGCTGAGAGGAAATAAGGTGTACGTTTTAACAGTGAGGGTAATTAAGCTGTTCCCTTCATTACCCAGGGCTGTCATGGATTCTCTACCACCACATTTTGAAATCCAGACTGGATGTTTTCCTAGGAGAGCTGGGATTAATTCCGGGAAATCCTGTGATATGGAGAAGGGCCGACTAGATGATCACAGCTCTCTTTAGGCTTTGGAGTCTATGAACGCTTAGGACGTGTGTGTCAGCAACTAGGGAGCATGGGAGGTGTGAGGTGCTGGCTCCATGCAATGGGGCAGGGGAGTCCCACATCCTGAGGCACAGCTCAGAGGCAGGGCTCTGAGCCTGGGGCTGTCCCTTAGCAACCCAGAGCATGAGACAGTGATCTGGCTCTGCTCAGGCCCAGCTGGCTTAGAAGCAGGGGAGATCCAGCAGCCAGATCCACTCACAGCAGACCGGGCGAATCCCGAGGAGGCCAAGTCTGGGTTGGGCTCATTAAAGGGCTGGTCTTCACTAGCGCGGGGGATGGACTGTAGATACGCAATTTCAGCTACGTTAATAATGTAGCTGAACTCAGCGTATCTACAGCCGACTTACCTGCCGTCCCCACGGTGGCGGTGGTCGGTGGTGCGCTCCCCCGTCGACTCCAGCTTGCGCCTTTTGGCGAGCTGGAGTTACGGAGTCGACGGGGGCACCACTGGCGATCGATTTATCGCATCTTGATGATACGCGATAAATCGATCGCCATAAGATCGATCTCTCCCTGCTCTAGTGAAGACAAGCCCAAGAATCATTATCCCTGTTCTCTGAAGAGGGGAAAGGGACCTGCCCAAGGTTAGCCAGGGAATCTGTGCCAGGGAGTCCCCTAGCCCCTGCATTTGGGGTTGGACGAAGCGTTAACCAGGAATGCATGCGTTTGTGGCAGACGTAAACCCAGTCTTGAGGGAACGGCTTGGTTGGCACAGCTGCAAGGAAACAGCTCTGTGTTTCCCCAGCTGTGTGTGTTCACAGGGGCTGGCACGATGCCACAGCACATCCACCTCTATTTAATATCTCCTTGCACAATAAGACGCATGTTGAACGGCTGCTGTCTTTGTGCCCCACGGCTGTAAAGTAGGGATGGGCAGCACTGACAAGGCGCCTACTCTCCGGGAGGAAAGAGGCGAAAGTATTTACGGGATCTGCAGATGTTGTCCACATGAAGCCACTCCCCAGCGAACCTTGCTGCTGAAATGCATCCACTTCTGGGGTGGCGCTAGGTAAGGGAGCTCAGCAGCCCTGGAAGACAAGCAGTGAATAAAGAGCTGCATCCAGCCGAAGGCACAAGGGAGATGTAGGGAGGGAGAATGTAACTGCATCAGCTGGAACAGGCTTCTGTTGCTTGGGAACACTCTCTTCCTGTTTCTTTGATGATTGCAGATTTCTAGGCTCTGTGTTTCCATAGATTGGAGTAATGCAGCCTTCTCCCTGCCTCACCCCACTCCTGAGGGGCTGGGAAGGTGCTGAGCTCATTAGAGCAGCTCCAGGTACAGGCTACAGCAGAGTGAAAGGTTCTTTAAAAAGGAAATGGGGAATTTCTGGGCCCAATTCTCAAGGAGGCTTGGGCTACTCTGACAGCATAAAGGGCTGTAAACACTGTCCCTGACAATCTTCCAGCTGTGACAGGGGCTTTGCTGCTTGCAGCCCTTGGTGTAGGGGATATGTTGGGTGTGTGGCCAGAAAGCATTGCACTACAGCAATTCTCTGCTCTCCAGGGGCCATGGGATGCAGCGTGTAAGTTAGAGCAGTCCTGGCGCTGCTTTAAGTTACACTGGAGGCTGGGAAGGGCCCTGCACAGCCCTGGAATGCAAAGTGGCTTAAAGCCACCTTAAACCACATGCTCCACCTCTGTTCCCAGCAGAGGAGATGAGTACCTAGGAACAAGTTCGCTGACTCAGCACTGGCATTTGTTGGAATCAAAGGGGGCAGGTGGGCGCAGAAAGGGTTAATCACTGAGCTGCTTACACTTGCTTATCCGAAAGCTGGGCTGGTGTTTCTGCACAGACAAGGCCTTTGGGTTGCTCCTTGCTGCGAGGTTAACCCAGACTCCCTGACCTCCTCAGAGTCCAAACACAGATAACCGCTCTCCAGTGACTTTTAAAAAACCAATCTCTGTCTCTCTCCCTTTTCACCCAGTTTTCCTGTAGCTGCCATGAGGCCAGACCCGGCTCAGATCAGGAAACCTCCCCCACCAGTGAAAACACTTCTTAAAAGGGACAGGCGCCCAATGTCACAAAGCAAAGGGCCCGACAGAGGCAGGGAGATGATGGGAGCTGCGGGGGCTAGATGCACTGTCACAGAGGAGGGCCTGGAAGGCTTGTAATGAGAGCTGCCTGGAAAATGCGTATTTGTCATGCAAATGTTTGGCTTTTTATGGAAATTTTTTTTAAAAAAAAAAAAGGCCAAAAACTGAAGAAGAAGGAAAAAAGGAAAAACATTCAGGTTTTGTCACAAATTTAAACTTTCCAAGGAGAGCATCTGCTTCCCTGGAGAATTTTCATCCTGTCAAAACCCCCCAGTTCTCGGGGTAAATGAGGATGGGAAATTTTCGCCCAGTCCTGCTTATTCCACCCGCACCGTGGCGGCTGCGGCTATCTTGAGCAAGTTGCAACACCTGCAGTGCAGGAGGGCTTGAGCCGTGGGCCTGTCCTGCCATCATCCACCGAGGCGCTGCCCGTGTCCATGCACAGGGCAGCCCCCTGTAGAAACCGGTCTATCCGGGGCTGGAGTTGCTCCTTGGATGGACACTCGCTGTGATGAAGATCTTGGATTCAAGGGATGGTCAGTTTCCATCTCGCTCTCGCTCTCTACTCAGTTTCACTCTCTATGGCTGTGCATGGAGCTGCACCAGGCTGCTGGGTTTCCTCTCTGCTCCCTCTCTAGTGAGTGTGCCTGTCTCCCTCTCTCCCCCTCTGACTGGGATTTACTGGGTGGTGGAGGGGTGACATTTTGACTCCTGCCCCCTCAGGGTGCAGATGCGCAGCAGACCCCTGATATCTGTGATCGAACAGGGAGCACCCGCGGTCACTCAGCCTCTCTGCCTGTGCTATGGCATTGCAAGCAGAGCTTTGGCCTTGCAGGATTAGGGGTGCAGCAGCTCCCCTGGGGAGGTAGGCAGCCATTGGGCCTTTGGGGCATTCTCCATCGCGGCTCACGGCCTCCTGAGGCTGCGTGTGTGTGTCCCTCAGTGCCTGATGGAGCCGCACAGCTGTGCAGAGGGAGTGGGGACTTCTCTGCTCTCTTCTCCAGCAGCAACACTTTGCAGCCCTGCTCAGCACAGCTGTAAACCACTGCACCAGTGCAAGGTGGTGGAGTCACCGGCTTCTTTTCCCCCACTCACTTATTTGTCTCTTTTCTCCTCTCCCCAGTCCTGCACTCCCTTACCAGGAAGCACCTCACACTTCCCGCTCAGAGCCAGCCCCAATTCCCCTAGCAGGTCCCTTCGCTAATTACACTCTCCCCACTGCTGGTGAGAAAGTGCTGACTGTCAATGCATTGCTCATAACCTACCACCACGCCCTGGGCCCTGGGCTGCAAAGTGCCTTTAAAAACTTCCTCCTGAGGGCTTCCACCTGCCCTCTTAGCACCAGCACTGAAAGGGTGGCTGGCATTGGACACACTCCTTTAGCCAAGCCTGGATGACCTTGGTCTCCCATCAAATAAATCAACACCCCTCTGAGAAACTCTAAGCAACCTCCTCCCTTCTCGCAGACCTGCTGGCTAAGTGACTCCTGAAAAGTGCTCACAACCCAGAGCTGCCCAGGTAAACTCAGAAGCTGCTGTATCCCAAAGAGGTCCTGGATCAGCAGGGAGTCTCCCAGGACATCCCAGCGCCTGCTGACAGCAAACTAATTTCTCCGATCCTGCTCTTGATTTCCTAGCAGTTTAGTGGGGTTTGATTTAGTTCTTTATTTATCTGCTTACGAAATTGACTGTAACACGACGCTGTCAGGAATCTTATATTTTTAGACACAGGAGAACATTTTGCTGAGCACAACACAGGTTTGGAACCTGCTGCCTTTTGAGCTGCTCACCTGTATCCCTCTAACCGGTCGCTCTTTTTTATTTTTTAAGCTGGGTATTTTTTCTCTCATGCCATCAGCTTTCCAGGCACTTGGTGGGAAGTGCTCCGAGTTGTTGGCCCGGTTTTGAATAGACAAAATAGGTTTGGTTTAGTTTTTTGATCAGCCTCAACTGGACTCCCTTTAATTTCAAACCACGTGTTTGGAAAGATTGAAGTTCTCGTCCATTTCAGTTTGTAAAATATTTTGATTTTTCAGAAAGGATCCAGGTCAGATGTTTTTGTTTGGTTAAAAAATATTTGTCCCCCCGCTGCTACTGCCACTGGGAAGGTAGAGACTTCTCTGCAGCGTGAGTCTCTCTGTGTCTCGGATCCAAGCTGTGAATTTCAGTTTCAGAAACACTTTGATTTTCATACACAATTTGCTGTTTTTGTTGGTTTAAATAATTATTATTTGTTCCTCTCTCCCACGGTGAAATTCACGTGGTTAATTGTAGGGTTTTTTACAGCCTTGTGCTGCCTCTCTGTGTGTCTATTTCTGCATTTGTCTGTCTGTCCGTGGCCCCATCTAGGCGCTTTCCAAACTGCCCCTGCTTTGCTAGCGGAGCTCTCAGGTGGCTGTGTTGGGCCAGCAAGTTACGGCACGGGGTCCCGTTGCAGGCCTAGCTGTTGATTTGCTTGCGGGGGGAATATTGTGGGGCTGAGCTCCGTGCGTGCCTGAGGCAGGGCGTTGCTTGGATAGCAGCTGGACCGATGTCCCAGGTGGGCAGCATGGAGGTTTTCATGCCAGAGATGCTAACGTTCAACCTCTGGGACTATGGAGTATTTGGCCTGATGCTCCTGATCTCCACGGGAATCGGGCTTTTCTACGCCCTCGCCAAAGGCGGGCAGAAGACCAGCGACGACTTCTTCACCGGGGGGCGCCAGATGTCAGCTGTGCCTGTGGGGCTCTCGCTCTCGGCCAGCTTCATGTCGGCCATCCAGGTGCTGGGGGTGCCAGCGGAGGCCTATCGCTATGGCCTGAAGTTCCTGTGGATGTGCCTGGGGCAGCTACTCAACACGGCACTGACTGCCTACCTCTTCCTGCCCGTCTTCTACCGCCTGGGGCTGACCAGCACTTACGAGGTGAGGGAGCCTGGCGGGACACAGGAGGGAGGCTTGGGCAGATGTGCGTCCGGCCTCCAAGGGGGCTTCGCTGCGGGTGGGTTTGTTCAGGGTCACGCTCAGTGCTCGTGAATTTGAGGGGCTCCTAGGATTGGCAAGGGGCATTTATGGGGCAGCAGGAGCTGGGTGACTTTCCCCTGCTCCGGAACACAGCTCTGGTGGTGCCCCTCAGTCCCGACCCCGCAGCCCCCTGCCAGCCCAGCCTATGGCTCTGCTGACAGGGAAAGGTCAGGAATCGCCTGCTCTCTGCTGGCCATGCAGACTCTTATCATTAACAAACACCCTGGATAAGAGGAGCTGATAAATCCAGTGTCCCCAGATCTCAGGGGGTGGAGGTGTCAGAGGGTGCCTCCGGGATCACAGTATTTCCCCTCTCCTCCTGTGGCCTGAAAGGCAGGCTTATCTCATGGGAAGACTCAGGATGCCTGGGTTCTATTCCCTGCTCGGGGGGCGGATGTGGTTAGAAGAGGGGACCAGGAGTCTGGGGTCTGTGAGTGCCGAGTGCCTGGCCCCCGAGAGCAGCTGTCTGGATTCCTGGCCCTGCAATTATCCCTGACAAACTCCAGGGCTCCTCGCTGCGGAGTGCAGCTGCCGGGGCCCTGGTGGGGAGAGGTCCGAGGTCCGGCAGTGGATGCTCCCTCTGAGGGCTGGGGAAGGAGGCAGGGGCACTGATCACCTGCCAGGGCTGGATGGGGGCAGATCGCAGCTTCCCCAAAGCCTGGAGCTCTCTGGCTGTCCGTCTCTAGCTCCGTGACTTGTTCCCCTCGACTACCGGCTCCAGCCTGGGGAAGCAGATGGGGAGAGTCCTGAATCAGCCCCCCCCCCCCGCCCCCGACAAATCTCGAAGCTCAGTGCCAGCCTGGGAATGAGCCTCTCTCATACCCCGGGCTCTCCATGCCCAGTCTGCAGGCACCACAGGCTTTGGGGAGCTGCCCGACCGCATGAGCACCCTGGAGGAGGCAGCCCTGGGGGCTTAGGGGTCACTCAGTGCTCCGGGTGATTGATTCTGGGTCTGGTTCCCACTGGCTGAGCATAACAACCAGAGCTTTCCTGCGCCCTGCTCAGACTCCGCCTGGGAAGCTCAGCCCTTAAAGGCCCAGTCCTCAGTATCACAGGCCCCAGCTGAAGCCCTGGCATGGATTCCTGCTCTTGGCTCGCCAGAGCGTGTGCCAGGACATGTGTTCGCTGGGTCCCTGAGTGGTGTTAACAGCGTGTCTCGGGAGGGGGCCATTAGCGAGCCATGCAGTGACGCGCATGGCGGAGAGCTGGAGCCGCCCACAAGGGGCAGCGGTATCTGGGGAACCTGAGCTCCGCCAGCCCCTGCTCTGTTTCTTGGGGGTGGAGGCTGGAAGGAGGCCTTGGGGTTCAGAGGCTGGCTGGGGTGCCCGGGACCGGCTCAGCTCAGGGACGTTCTCTCCCGACTCACGCACGTTTAGGCTCTGAGGTCCCTTCTCTGTGGGACGATGGGAAGGCGGCTGCTCCCCAGAGCTCCAGACCCACCCCCGTCCCCCATGGCGCCCTTGGGCAGCTAAGCCCCAGGGGCGCTGGGTCTGTGTACAGAGCCCCTGAGTGGCCGGTGCTAATCTCATCGGAGGGGTCAGAGCTGTGGTTTGAACTCTGCTCCCTCCGCCTCTGTTGCTCTCCAAACCCAGCAGTGCTGTGAATCGGGGGGAGAAGGAGGAACCTGCTCGGCGAAGAGCAAAAGGGGTTTGCAATTCTGCAAGGTGTTGCGCGGGGGCGGGGGGCGGGGGCTGCATCGACAGACTGAGACAAATCCCCCCCAAAGGAAGGAAATGGGTTCGCTCGAGTCCCCTGAGGAACCGGACTTCTCCAAGACCTTCCGCTGCGGCTGGCTTGGGCTGGGGGCAGCCAGGCGAGGCTGGGGAGCTGCCCTGAGATGTGTTGCCTTGCTGAGCCCCCTCCCCTGGAGATGAGCAAAGGGGTCAGCAGCCCCCCCCCCCCGGTGTATTTCACTCCCCGTTCTCTCTTGCAGTACCTGGAGCTGAGATTCAGCCGGAAGGTTCGCCTGTGTGGGACTATCCAGTATATCGTTGCCACGGTGCGTGGTCCCGGGGCCTGGCTGGGGGGGGGGGTTTCGGGGGGGTGCACCGGCAGAGAGGTCTAAGTACAGTGACTCCACACGGACAGACGGTGGGGTCTGAGCAGACGCCTCTCCCGGCCGGAGCTAAAGGAGCCGCTCCTCAGCGTGGCCTAGTGGGTAGGGCACAGAGTTGGGAGCTGGGACAGGGGGACCTAGCCTCACCCTAACGCCATGGGGCAGGTGGCGTCCCGCTGGGCGCCTCTGCCTGGGGGGTGCCCACGTGACCAGCATGAGAGTCAAGCGCTGAGCAGAAGCTGGGCCTCCAGACCCGATTCCCCATTGTGTGATCTCCGCTGGGGGCTGAGCTCTCGCTGACGGGGGCTTGGCGGCTCTGTGCTGACGGTGGGCTTGGGGCGCCATTTGTTCTCCCTGCAGATGTTGTACACGGGGATCGTCATCTATGCCCCTGCGCTGATCCTCAATCAAGGTACGTCCCATCCCCCACACGATTCCCTGTCTCAGGGGCCTTGGGCCGGTGCCTCTCGTCCTGGAGTGAAGCCTGGAAAGAGGAACATGCAAATAAAGGGGCCTGGCCAGAGTTCTTTAGTATTTCTGTTCCCAGAGCGCCCAGGTGCGGCCCGGCCCCCCGTCGCGCCAGGTGCTGCACGCTGGATCCTGCCCCAAGCAGCTTACAGTCAAAGCCCTTCCTCTATTGCCTTTGCTGCAGCGGCTTTGCCCTCCCAGCCCACGATTCCCACTGGCCCTGTTGACTCCCACGGAGCTCTGGCCCCACTGGCTTAGTGGGGCTGCGCTGATTTCCACCAGCTGGGGATCCGTCCCGCTATCTCCACTGAGCACCATGACAGCCCCCTGCTGTCTGACGGGCTGCAGACTTTGGCCCCGAAGTTTGGGGGAGGTGTCTGGAGTTCTGTGCCAGGCACGTCTCCCTGCAGGCCGCACGGCTGAGTCAGGAAACGTCTCCCCTCTGCTGATTGGCTTCTTCTCTGGTGTAGTGACAGGGCTGGATATCTGGGCGTCTCTTCTCTCCACTGGGGCCATCTGCACCTTCTACACCACCATAGTGAGTACAAGCGTCCCCCACCCCCACCCCGGCCCATGTCCTCCAGCTGTTCGAATGGGTTCAGTAGAGATCCCAGAAATCGGAGGGTTGGGTGGGCGGGATGGGACTCACCTGGGATATCCAGTGCTGTGTCCAATCAATGGGGTTTCCATCCTGTGCCCTGTGGGTTCCTTCCCCAATCTGCTGGCAGGTCAAACCAGCCCTGACACGAGGGGAATATGAGCTCACAGGGCCATGTCCCTATCCTACTTGGGGCCATGGCCCCAGCTGATGTAAATCGGTATCACTTCACTGACGTCCATGGTTTACTCCAGCCCAGGCTCTGAGCCCTGGGGGCTCTGTGGTGTCCCTGGCCGTCCAGGGCGCTGACCCTCCTCTTCTCCCTCTGCAGGGTGGGATGAAGGCTGTTATCTGGACAGATGTGTTCCAGGTGTTGGTGATGCTCTCTGGGTTCATCGCCATCTTGATCCAGGGGACGCTGCTTGTGGGAAGCCCCGGTGCAGTCCTGGAGATCGCGTCCAACCACTCCAGGGTCAACCTGGCTGAGTATGTGTCTTTCCCCCCAGAATCCCACTAGCCCAGCCACATGGACCCCTACCTCCAGGTTCCACTCCCTTCCCAGGGCTAGGAAGAGAACCCAGGAGTCCTGGCTCCTAGCCCATCTGCTCTAACCACTAGACCCCACACCCCTCCCAGAGCTGGCCTAGAACCCAGGAGTCCTGGCTCCCAGCCCCATGCTGGCTACAGAGGTGTCCCCAGGGCTTTTCCCAGACTGTTTCTATTTTTAGTGGGGCGATTCTCCGGGCTGGCCATCCGTGTTCCCCACTGGGGCCCTGTGGGATATTCCCACAGCTGGGCGGGGTGACCCTTCCCGGCCATTCTGTGAACTGTCACAGCACCGAAATGCCAGCCCGGGACACCGGCCCATCCCAGTGGGACTGGGATCGGAGGTGGAACGGGCAAGATGGTGGCCTGGTCCTCTCATCCCCCAAACCCTACACACTTACTTATGGGGCTGGGTACATAGTCCATGTGGGGAGACTCTCCCACTGCGTGACAGGCTCAGTCTGTGTCTCACCCTCCCCTTCCGCCTGCAGCTTTGACCCAGACCCCCGGCGTCGCTACACCTTCTGGACCTTCACCTTTGGGGGCACCCTGGTGTGGCTGTCCATGTACGGCGTGAACCAGGCCCAGGTCCAGCGCTACGTGGCCTGCAAGACGGAGAACGAGGCAAAACTGTGAGTCCCCGCTGCCTGGGGAAGGGAAACTGAGGCAGGGTGTCATGTCTTATGGAAGTGGGAACCTGGTTGCTGGAGAACTCTGCGCAGAAGCAGGGAGGAAGGCGGACCCTGATGGAGTCACCTCACGGGGGCTGTGACCAGTGCTGGAGGCCGCAGGGTTGTGTTCCAGTCTTGCCATGTAAAACAGCACCCATGGAGCATGTAGGACTGGAACCCTGGAGCATCTGTTCCAACTGCACACGCCTCTATCCCCTGAAGTGGGCTATTGCCTCCTGGCTGGCATGGGAAAGCCTAGGGTGCAGTTAGGAAGGAAGTGCCTTTGTCCCTCCTGCTCCACACTGTGCCAGGGACGATTCGCCCGGGGTTTATTGGCTCATACATGCTACTATCTGCCCTGACGCCGGTATCTCTAATATCAACATGGCAGCTGCCCCCCAGCCTTACGTGCCTTCCTCCTACATGAGTCTATAGACACAAGCCGTGAGCCGTCAGACACCGATAACCCACCTTGGCCTTCTCCAGTGCTCTGATAATGGCCAGGGGAGAGTTTAGCCGCCCCACCCGGCTGGTCGTGCCAGTGCTGGGACCAGCCCGCACGTACTTATCGGTGGCTGAGGTTGTGCCTGTTTCACGAACCTCGTTTCGTGCAGGGGTAGAAAACCAGCAGAGATTAAAGCGCTTGGCCGCAGCGATGTCTTGTGGCAGTGAGTTCCCCAGGCCATTGCAGTAAAGGATGAAATGCAACCATGGGGACTAGCTGGCTTGTGGTGGGGCTTAGTGAGGAGCTGCTTGGGTGATGGGGAGAGGCCTTGCATTTCCCCTGCTGCATGGTGTGGGGCAAAGGTTGTGGGGAGGAAGCCTTGCCTGGAGCTGTTGTCAGACTCTGAATGGGGAGTTGTGGGGAGGAAAGTGACTGAGCTAACCAGAGCTCGTGTGAAGGCCAAGAGGGGATTGGCCCAGCCGGAGCGTCAGGGGAAGAGTTAGGGGAAGGACCCATCCTGGCTCAAGGCAGTGGTCACAGAGTTAAGTCGGTCAGCACAGACACGGTGCCCAGGGAGCCCACCCGCCCCAGGCTGTGGGCCAAGCCCTCGGGGATCACTCTGAGCTTTGTGCAGCAGGGGGGCAGCCGAGGGGCTCTGCCCAGTGCAGAGAGCTGGGGCTCTTCTTGGAGGTCGGGATCCCGCCCTCGAGCTGGGGCACGTTTTGGGGAGAGCAAGCAGTGCCCTGTGCTGAGGGGAGAGCAAGGCGGGATGCAGTCCAACCCGCTGTGCCCAGGCCCTGATCTCCAGAGGTGCTGAACCCCTGGGGTGCCTGCTGGCTCTGGCTGGCCTGGGGGGTGCTCCACCCCTCTGCAGGTCAGGCCAGGGGCTCCTCAAACCTGGCGAGTGCCCCAAAGCACTAGGCTCTGTCTGGCAGGGTTGGCTCTAGTGCCCCTTCGGGGTCAGGGTGAGGAGGGCATGAGGCTGGGGACGCTTCGGCAGAACCTCTGGGAGTTAGGCACCCAAGTCCCCTGGAAATAGGGCACCTCCATCCCAGCCTGAGCGGGTGGGGGGATGAACACGGAGCACTGGGACCTGCCCCAGCCCGGCGGAGGGGAAAGCCGGCTCCTGGCCGGACGTCACTGGGCTCTGTCCCGCTTGTGATCTCTGCCGCCTGTGTGTTTGCAGAGCTTTGCTGGTCAATCAAGTGGGCCTCTTCTGCATCGTCTCCAGCGCGGTGGGCTGTGGCCTTGTGATGTTTGTGCTCTACAAGGACTGCGATCCCCTCCTGGCCGGATACATCTCTGCCCCTGACCAGGTACCCGCAGCCCGGCTGGCCTCCATCCCCGCTGCAGGGGAGCCCTGCTCCACTGAGCCGAGGGCTGGGGGAGCAGCCAGGGGGAACTGCCCTGTTAATGACCCGGTGGAGGAGATCCAGGCAAGAGGCCAAACTGAGGGAGCTTGACTGGCCGTCTGGTGAAGCCCCTGTGTGGATCGTTAATTCTTTAGAGGCTGTGGGCAGAGCCTGGGCCTGGCAAGCAGGACACCTGGGTTCTTTCCCCAGTTCTGGGGGCAGCCACTTCTCCGGGGCATCACCTTCCCTGTGTCCTGTTTGATGGGTTTAAACCCCTCTCCGAGGAGGGGGCAGCAAGTGGGAGGAGCAGGGTCCTTTCCCCCGCCCAGCCCCCGCAGCCTCTCTCTCTGGACTAACCCCCTGGGAGCTGCCCACTCCTCTGTAATGTGGCCCTCTCCTCCCTGCAGTACATGCCGTACCTGGTCCTGGATATCTTTGAGAAGTACCCGGGCGTGCCTGGTCTCTTCCTGGCCTGTGCGTACAGTGGGACCCTCAGGTAAGGGGCAGAGCCCAGCTCCCCCAAAACATGGCCAGAGTGGCTGTAGCCCTGGGCTCCATTTGGGGGCCCAGCCACCCTGCCCCACTCCCCTTTGTTATTCCGTGGCTCAGAGCTGGCTCTGGGGTGGAGCGCGTCAGCTCTTTAAACCCCCACAGCCGTTTGGGACAGGAAGTGAGGAGGAAAGTCACTGGGCCCAGCTGCAGCCAAAGGGGCAGTTCCGGGTGCAGACTGGGGTTGCCGGCACTGGGCATGGATAGGACTGTGGGGCAAGTGCCCCATATGTTGTGGCATGGGTCTGGCTCCAAGGGGGAAGTGCTCTTTACCGAGCCACCCACCCAGCTCCCTGCGCAGTTGGGGAAAGAGCTCCTACCCAGAGGGGCGCGTGCCCTCTACTCCTCCCTCTCCATCGCGTCCCTCTAGGCCTCCCATCCAAATATCCCCCCGGCCTGGAGGATGACTGTCCCGTGGGCCCCGCCTGCCTGACTCTCCTCCGCTCCTGCCCCGTCTCTCCCCAGCACGGCGTCCACCAGCATCAACGCAATGGCGGCTGTCACCGTGGAAGACCTGGTCAAGCCCAACATGCCCTCCCTGTCGCCGCGGAAACTCACCCTCCTCTCCAAGGGACTCTGTAAGTGGGGGGCCGGAGGGAGCCTTGCATTTGGCTGCAGGGCGACGGGGCAGCTGCCCGGGCCCTCAGCCCTGGGGTACGTTTCACCCGGGCTGCTTAGGGCTCCATGGCTAACGGGGGGACACATCAAGGGGACCAGCCCCAAGCTGCCCCCCTGGACCCCCCACGATTCCTCAGCCCCCTGCAGGGGGCGGGTCCCATGCGGCTGCTTCCCCGGCCTGAGGCTCTTTCTCCTCATTCTGCAGCGTTGATCTACGGCACCTCCTGCATCACGGTGGCAGCCTTGTCTTCCCTGCTGGGAGGCGGCGTGCTGCAGGTAAGTGTCTTCCCCCGACACCCAGCCAGATGGGGCCACGCCCTGGGGTGCCGGTTCGTCCCGGGGCTGAGCACGTGCGGCACCTCTTGGCTTGGAGACCTCGATATCTGCAGGCTTTGTCCCCAGACCCCGTCCAGCATCCGCTGCACTGGTCCTCCCTGCTCCGGCTCATTTCACAGGAGTCGTGGAAGAGCTGTCAAGGGGGCAGTGACATAGGGGTCTACAGGCAAGGGATCTGTATCCTGTCGCTACCCCCGCTCCCCGGCCCTATGGTCCTCCGCCCCCTCTCCTGTGGAGCAGCCACCGCTCCAGCTGACGTCAATGGAGCTTCTGCAAATCAAGCTCCGGGCGACTCCCAGGGGGCTTCCTAAACTAGAAGTTTCCCAAAGTTTGGGAAAACTTTGGGGCTGCGTCAGCACCGGTGATGAATATGTTGGTGCCAATGCTCTGGAGTTTGGGATCGTGACTCCCAGGTGCCTCTCAGCTAGGGTGACCAGACAGCAAGTGTGAAAAATCAGGATGGCGTCGGGGGTTATAGGATCCTGTATAAGAAAAAGACCCAACTATCGGGACTGTCCCTATCAAACTGGGACATCTGGTCACCTTACCCTCAGTGGCAGGATCCCACAGCAACTCTTGGCTGCGGCTCCATAGCCTGGAGATGGATCCAGTTGAAACTTAAGCCCCCTCTTTCAAATGTAAGAGGTTTTTAAGGCAGACAGACCTGTGACTCCTGGCCAGACCCTCCTGATGGGAGCTGGTGAAAACCCACCTGTCCTTTCCCTCTTCTCTTGACAGGAAATGAACATTTCCACAAAACCCAACGTTTATATTGTGATGTGGGGGGGAGGGGAACCCACTTTTTGGTTTTCCATGAAAATGGAAATTCTCTCCCCAAAACTCCCCTTTGTCGAAAAAGCTATTTTTCATTTTTTTAAAACAAGTTGATATGGGAAACTCTTGATTTGTTCTCCTGGGACCCCGAGTGCCACACCCCGTCCAGTTCCTGGCTGACCCCCACCCCTTCAATCCCTCCAGGGTTCCTTCACCGTCATGGGAGTGATAAGCGGCCCCCTGCTCGGAGCCTTCATCCTTGGGATGTTCGTACCCGCCTGCAGCACGGTCGTAAGTCCCTGCCGAGGAGAGGGTTTGGGGCAGAGGTGGGTGGGGAGGGGAAGGAGGCTGTTTTGGTGCATGGGAAGTGGGGAGCTGGTGATTGGCTCGGCTCTGGAGCAAAGTGAGGGGGAGATCAGGGGCCACCATGGGCTGTAGGTGGGGTGTGGGCTGCCTGTGTCTCTCTCAGGTTGCTCCCGAGAGACGGGGAAGATGCAGGCACCGGCTGTGTGTGTGGAGATACCCGAGAGCTGTGGGTGGGGAGCGGGGAGGGGAGGGGGAATGTCTATTGCCTAGGCTCTGGCTGAATCCTTGTTTCTTTTCTGTGATTAGGGGGTTTTTGCAGGCTTGGGGGCTGGTTTTGTCCTCTCCTTCTGGGTGGCCGTGGGGGGCACAATCTACCCACCCAGTGAGGCCACCATGGGAGTGCTGCCCTACTACGGAGACCTGTGCCCGCTCTACAATGCTACCGAGGGGATCAACAGCACCATCGTCCTGGGCCCCCTGCCCCCGCGGAACATCTCTGCTCCCCTGGACAGGTGAGGCCGGGAATGAGGGAACCAGTCCAGCCGGGGCTGGGTCCCGGGGTGAATATTACCAGGGCTGAGGGAATTGCCTGGATCGGAGGCTGTCCCAGGGGGTCTGAACGCTCCCGCAGAGCTGAGGGTTCGGTTCATGCCCATTGTCCGCTAGGGTTTGAATGGTGGGGCAGGTGGTGGCGGGCGGTCACTGGGTGGCGCTGCCAGTCTAGCTGGGTCTTTTCCTGAACTTGTGAGCCGACACCAACTGTGTTCTGAAGCCCTCCTGTGTGGGCGTTTGTTTCACAGTGGAGCTTCTTCAGGGGGAGCCGTTGCAAACAGCAGGGGAACTTTCTCCCTGCCTGAGTCTCTCCAGCAGGAGCCGGGTTTGGGGACAGAGGTGTATGGGCAGTGGTGCATGGGCGGAGGGGTTTGGCTGCATACAGTCTGTGATGGCTCTGGTCCAGGACTGGGGTAGATCAGGAAAATAAACCAACAAAGTATGGGGGCTGCATTTCTCCTCCTGCAAAGCCCCGACCTCATCAGATGGGCAACTCTGTCATTGGCGGTATTTGTATTTCGCGCTGATCGCGTGGTAGGACCTACTGATCTCAGGCATGTTGGGCTCACGGAGCGAGGCTCAGTCCGGTCCCAAAGACGTTCCCTTCCGTGAGCCCCGAGGTCACCGGGGACTGAGACAGGCTGGTGGGCTGAGGGGAGGCAGGACAACCAGTATAAAAAGGGGTGAGCAATTCTCAGCCATGGTGACCCCCAGGAACGGAACCTCCCTTAACCTGCCTCGATGTACCTGATCGTGGCTTTCTTTAGCCAATCACAATGTGGTTTCCTCTGCTTTACTACGATGTCACTTCCTTTGCAGGCCGGCTATTGCCGATGACTTCTACGCCATGTCCTACCTCTACTATGGGGCTTTGGGGACGCTGTCCACTGTGGTGGTGGGGGTGCTGATAAGTTACTTGACAGGTAATGCCAGCTGCAAGGTGCCAGCTCTGTGCCAGCCCTACCAATGGGCAAGGGGGCCATATGTTGGGCTGGCCCCTGGCATCCCATGGAGCTGGAGACTGGGCAGAGGGCAGGAGAGAAAGGGGCAGATTTGGATGAGCTAGTGAGAACATGGCCCTGGTGCAAAGGGCCGGACAAGGCTCCAGGACGTATGAAGCCCACAGCTCAGGGATAATGAAGGAGCCAGCTTCCCCCATGGGCTGCCCCAGCTGTGGCCTCTTGCAGCAACCAGATAGTTCAGTGTCTGTGGCCAACGAGTGACAATACTATGGACACGTGTCCATGGGGAGCTGGGCTGAGCCCCCCAGTTAGTGTCCCGTAGCCCACCAGCTGGCACTCGGACAGCAACACCGGCAGCCTCTGAAGGATAGGATCTCTGTCCTGTCATCCCCACGGCTGGACCCAGCCCCCACGCACGGAGAGGGTCAAACGAGCTTCTCCTGGAGACTAGCAGAATGTGGACGCCACAGGACAGCAAACTGACCGCAGGCCTCCGGCGGGGGAGGCAGGATACTCTTGAGTTTAAACTTGGTGGGGGAGTCAGGGCTCCTGGGTTCTATTCCCAGCTCTGTCATGAATCCAGCGTGTGACCTTGGGCAAATCTAGGGTGTCTATGCCTCAGTTTCCCCATCAGTGACATGGGGAGAATGCTCCCTGGCCTCATCAGTAGGTGATGCAGTGTCCCCCAGGGCTGGAGGGCGTTGGAGGTGGGCGAAGGATGGCACAGGCACTCCTCTGCTCTGTCCCTGGGTGTTTTGTTTAGCCAGAGTTGTCATTAGACAGGGACTTTGCCCATCTGTTTTTTCATTGTTTTTCGGTAGGTCCTACCAAGAGGAGCCAGATGCCCCGGGGGGTGCTCTGGTGGGATATTGTCAAGGAGAAGGCTTCGCCAAAGGGTGGGAAAAACCCTTTTGAGGACAGTCTGATTAAGGTAAGGCAGGAAGGTTCCTTGTCCCTGGTCCCTGCCAAGTTTCCGCCAGCCCAGCTCACAGCCTAGTGGCTGCCTGGGCATCTCTGGGCAAAACCGCACTTCGGTGCAAAGCAGGGAGCCAGCGTGGCCTTGGCCAGACCCCAGAGCCGGGCGTCCCCAGCAGGGATCCTCTGCCTGTCCTGTGGGGCGTCTGCTCCTGGGTGTCCCTGGGGCTCCCTTCAGGGGAGGCAGCTTTTGCTTGAGGGGCTGAGTGGGTTCCCCTCCCCCCAGAGGCTGGGCTAAGCACGTGGCACAGGGCACGGCCGGTTCACTGGCAGGGCTGGCGATGCTGCAGCAATCGGTCGGGCAGCCCGTTGGTGGCTCGCACTGGAAAAGGGCGAGGCAGGGGTGGGGGGGGTTCCCGGTGTCAGCCTCACCTCCTCCATCCCCGCTCTCCCCCCGCAGGACTCGGAGGCCTCCCTCGCTCTGCAGAAGAAGCCGTTCAGCTCCTCCACGTTCCTGCTGGCAGGGCTCACGGGCAGCGAGGAGGCCGGACGGGCGCTGCTGGCCAAGCAGGCGGAGGCGGGCGCCCCCTTGCAGTGCGACTCCGAGGAGTTCCTCTGGCTTTGCCACCCTCTCGACACCAGCTGCTGCCACCTGCTGCGCGAGACCAACGTCTAGGGCCGGGCAGCGCCGTGGGGCTGGGCCAACACCACTGAGCTGTGGCCCGAAGTGGAGGCTGTGCTGGGTTTGACCAGCCACGATTCCCCCGCAGAGCCAGCACGCGGGGAGGGGAATGAATCCAGCCCCACCCCAGTAAGGGAGCAATGGACAGAGCAGCCCTGCGGTGCCCAACCCCCTCCACATTCTCCCAGCAAGGACATTGGGAGCGGTGGGGGCATTCTCAGCCTAACCAGGTGAGTAGGTACAGAGCCCCCCCCCCCCACCGCACCGACCCCCTCCAGGGGGTGCCCGGGACTCTGACTGGCTGGGCACAGGCTGACCCTGCAAAGCGGCTGCACTAAGTTATCTGGATGCTGCAGGCGCCAGCCAGGCAAAGCCTAAGTGGGAAGTTTGGGAAGGCAGTGGCCACGTGGAGGGGGCAAGCTGGAGCCGGTGCTGAGCCCTGTGGCCGTGACAGAGCAGGGCCTTGGCTATAGCTGCCCAGCCCTTCCTGGCTGCTAACATAGCGACAGAGGGAGCCCTGGGATTTAGGTCAGTGACTTTTGGGGGAAACTGAGGCAGGGAGCAGGCAAGGGGCTTGGCAAGTTGGAGAAAGGGCCGTGGAAAGAACCGTGGAGTTCTGTGCTGAGCACCGGAGCAGCGCTCGCCACCTCTGAAGGGCACCGGGGGGGGGGGGGGAGAGCCCCACGCCGCCTGCCTCTCTGTTCTGAATCCCTGTCCCAGGCTGCCCCCACCCTCTGCACATGGCAGGAGATCGTCTATGCTGTGGATCTGATAAACCCCTGCTAGGCCAGCCCCCAGCCAAATTCTGCCTCTGCCTCCCTGAGCCAGGACCAGCTTCTCTGTCCCCTCAGCCCCAACCGGCAGTTCATTTTAGCTGGGATGGAGGGCAGGGTTAGGCTGAGCTCAGAGGACAGATGGGGTCAGGTCAGCTCTGCCCAGGCCAGCGATTAGGCCACATCCCCAGCTGTGGTAAACAGGCGCTGGCCCCGTGGACATCCCCATTTCTGGCTGGGGCTGGGGGCTGATCTGTCTCCTTGGGCAGGCTCATGCCCGACCCGGGGTTCTTCGGGAGGGTTTGGAGTTAATAGTAGCTCGCTCCAGGCACTCGGGCAGCGCGGGCCTGGATGCGAGACGCCTGCTTCTTGCGTAACTCCTCTGTGCCCGAAGTACTTTATCGACTCACCGCAGCCCGGCCCTGCTCACACATCCGCGTATCTGCCGGCGGTCTATCTTATCGGACACGCAAGCACCTGTTGACTGTAAACACCTTGTTCCAATAAAGACTGGAAAGGAAATAAAGTGTGTGTGTGTGAGTACTAGGGGAGGAGGGATGCTGTCTCTAGCCAGAGCAGGGCCCAGGGAAGCCCCAGGGGGAAGGCTATGTGCGGATGGGGTTTTCCTGAGCCCCTTTGGAGATGAAGCCTGGATCCAGACAGCAGGCTGGTCCCTCTCAAGGCCTGTGCTGATGCTAACGTGCAACAATGGGTTCAAGCAGCTGGCCTCAGTCCCCTCCCTGCTGGGGCTATGACCCCTTTGCTGCGGTTCTAACAGAAGGAGCCCCAGTCCCCTGGTGTCTCCCAGCCAGGACTGAAAGCACAGTGCTGGCTGGGTGGTGTGGCTCCGGCAGAGAGGGAGACCCTCCCGCTCAGGCCCCTTGGTGAGGTCCCAGTTCTGGGGGCCGTGGCATAAGACAGGTGACTGGCTGATCTCAGTTACTTCCACGCTCCTCGGCTGCCCAGCTAGCCGAGGCTGTTCTGTGGTCCCCATCAACATAAGCTCTGGGCACTTTGCCAGCCTCCGGGTGTGTGCCCCTGGGAGGCAGGCCAGTGTTCAGATGTGGAAACTGAGGCAAGTTAGTCACAGACTCTTTTGCACAGCAAGGAGTTGAACCCGGGTCCCCTGGGTCAGGGGCACAGGCAGTAACCCCCCCCCCCCCCCGGCACTGTCTTCTGCTTAGAATGGCTCAGACATTGAAGGGC
This sequence comes from Dermatemys mawii, assembly GCA_007922305.1. Lineage (NCBI taxonomy): Eukaryota > Metazoa > Chordata > Testudines > Dermatemydidae > Dermatemys > Dermatemys mawii. Next base: position 2,868,445 of record ML677376.1, on the reverse strand, counting down.
CACAGGGCCACATCCTGTGGCTACACCCTCACTCCCTAATAAGTACCACCCTGATAGGCCCCACCCCTTAGCCCAGGGTTTGCTGGGGAAGTGCATCATGCAGAGCTGGGTTGAGCCGCAGTGGGGCGCATGTCTGGGGCTGTTGCTTTCTGGGGCAGTGCTCATGGGTGGTGTAATGGGGGTGAGTTACACTAGGGCAAATCTGGCCCAGGAGCGCTGGCGGGAGCCGTGTCAGGCCCTGGCACCAGGGGAATCAAACCCAGCTTAAAACCCAGAGACCTAAAAACCAGCTGTGTGCAGCAGGATCAGCCACAAAGCCCCGGTTACTCGCTCCCTTGGAGGTCTGCCGGTGTGGGGTCCCGGGAGACCCAGCCGTGCACCCCTCAACGGCGGGGGGCAGCCGGGATCCAGTGCCACCCAGCACTAGCTTTGCTTTGGCAGAAGCTCTTTGCCCCTCTAGCCTTGTCCGTATGCCTCATGCACTCACCCATGCGCCAGGCCTAGCCTTTGACGTGGCCTCGGCAGGATACCCAGAGGGAGCCATTCACCCAGCGCTGTGTATTGTGTTTGGTTAAATCTCAGGGAGCCAGCTGAAGGTTTCCCTGCGCCCTCATGCGAAGGAAAACCCAACCGTGCCACTGTTCACCAGTGTGACAGGAGCACGGACTTGGCTGATTTGAACAGACCTTGGTGAGGACCCCTTACAGCTTCCCAGCAGTTCTAGGGCCTCTCTGTCCATGTCGCAGACACCTCTGCTGTGTTGGCTGAGAGCTGACCGCTGGGCGGCCCCCTTTGCTCCAGCTCTGTCTCTGGCTGGGGACTCCGCTAGAAGTGCCCGGTGACCCATCGCTGCCGTCAAGTGTCAGCCGCCTGCCTCTGGTGAGTTATTGCTGGACCTGAGTAATCCGCCTGCTCCATCATTGCACAATGTCAGGACTGCACTTCCTGATCCTCCCCACCCCCGCCCCCTCGGATCTCTGCCACCGATGCGCCCTCATTTCTTCAGATGGGAAAACCCACCCCGGGGCAACTCCTTGATTTGTCCTTATCGCGCGGCAGGGGAAAGGGGAAGTGATGCAAGTGTGGGAATATCAGCTGCTGGGTGTCCAGCCCTGCTAAGTAACTAAACGATTTGAATCCAATCTATGGGGAGCTCTGAGCTGTGATTTTATTCCACCTGCTCGATAATCTGACATTCAGAGGGCTAACTGGGACACGCTTGTCTAGCGCCACTGGGAGCTGTGTGCTTGAAGGGAGCTCGAAAAGGGGGGTGGGGGTCTTAATCTGGAAGCAGCAGCTTTGGTGTTACATGCTTAAAGTGTGTTCCTCAACAAGGAGCTCTATTTAAATGTGGGGTTAGTTGCTGGATCTGGGACCCCTTGTGACTCCCCCGCCCCATGTTAAGCACTGGCGGGGAACTGAAATGGGTCATGGAGGGGGATTCCGCAGCTGGCATGGCATTAGGAAACAGCGTATAGGGGAGCATGTGCCAGGGGACTGTGCAATCTCAGACTGGGTTTTGTTAGCAGATAAAGCTCTGTAGGGATATGGGGTGTGCCCAGCCACTGGGCAGTCAATTGCCGGCTGCAATGACCCCAAGCGGGGGCTGTTCCAAGGACAGGGAAGTCAATACTAGACCTGTCTGGGAAACAAACTCCCTTTTAAAAAAAAGAAGTCAAAGATGTTTTGCGTCACAGTGTTGAACATGAATCGACTTCTCCTTTTCTTAAGTTTAAACAAACTTTATTGATTTACTATTTCTGGTTAATTTTTTTTAAAGGCACGAATTTGTTTGGCATATCTTTGGACAATTTTCTGCCCCTAAAAAATGAAACTGACTCCAGAGTAAGACCCCAAGGGGGCAGCAGCGAGCAAAGTAAGATTAAATCCAAACCATGTTACTTTTCAAAGCCCCACCTACAAACCAAGCCCACCCACTCATGACCTCAGAGTGAGACAGGGCAAACAGCAGACTGTGTAGCTGTCTGTCCCTGTCCTGTCTACAGTACACGGCTTTTGGTGACACAGTAAAAGTCGCCCAGTGTAGGCCTGTTTGTTGGCTGTCCTGCCGACAAAAAACTTCTACCCCCAGCAAGTGGCGTTTGTGCTCCTGGCGACAACACGCTGTTCACACTGGCATCTGTTGTGGCAAAAAGTTTGTTTTTTAAGGGGGAGGGGGTTAACACCTCTGAACAACAAAAGTTTTGTAATTTAATTGCCAGTGTAGACATAGCCTTGCATTCTTTGATCAGTGGTGAAATCATTGGCATTTACGTTGTCATCACTAGGGTTCAGGGTAAACACCCCCATTGACATGAAAGGGACACCGCGTCCCTCAGAAAGAGTTTTAAACTGGCCACAGACTCAGGTGCACGGCACTGCATCGGTTGTCTGAGTCACGCTGAAGAGGTGGGTTTTTCACATCCACAAGAACTGGAGAGAGACTTTCTTTTTTTTTAAACCTGAAAGCAGATTCTGAAGCAGAAAAAGTAGCCAGCAGAAAATAGCCCCGGACGAATGAACTGGGGTGTCGCACACTTGTGCTTATTACTAAATTGCAACCTAGGCCAGGAGGATGGCAGGTGGCGGGGAAAGCCTATGGAGTCAGACTGTGCCTAGTCCCCCTAAGGTGTATTGTGGCCGCCTCTAGCTCTTGTGATGCTTTCACCTAAGTGCACTTGGGCTTAAACAGCCACCATCAAAAGGCAGGAAGGAACTGGAGGAGCTGCAGACTCCGCCACAAGCTCCTTTAGCTCCCAGACAGGCAGAGATGCTGCTCAGAGATGGGGCCTGTGGTGGCCAAGCCCCCTCTGGCCACAGTGCAGGGATCTGCTACTTCAAACAGAGCTCAGCTGGGGTTCTCCAGTGGCCCTTTCACGCTGATCATTCGAGTGGCTTTTGAAGATTCCTGATGCATGATTCCATTAAATAAACCGTCCCGGCTCACCCATTGCGCTTTGCCTCTCTGGGAAAACATCAAACAGACCAAAGCTCCGTCTGGTTTAACAGCAGAGAGAAGAAACCTGACCTGCAGCCGCTGGCTATCCCCGGCCTGGACTCCTTCCACGCAAAGCTTTGCTGATGCCCTGCAATCCTGACCCCCAGCCCCCTATCATGCCCACTAGCTCGGTCTTAAACTCCCAATAACACTGCCAGTCCATGGCAAGCCTGACCTGAGGTCCCCCCCTTGCCAGTGAAATAAGTTCACGGAGTTACCTCAACTTGTGTAGCATCTTCGCCAGAGAATGGTGAACTCCTGGCACACAGGTATGAACGCAGATTTCAGAGGGGTTTTTTGCGGGGGATGGAGGGGGAATTTGGGGTCAGTAGGGAATTGTCTGGAGCAGGGGTGGGCAAACCTTTTGGCCCGTAGGCCACACTGGGGTTCAGAATTGCATGGAGGGCCGGGTAGGGAAGGCTGTGCCTCCCCAAACAGCCTGGCTCCGCCTCCTAGCAGACCCCCACCCACTTCCCGCCCCTGACTGCCCCCCTCAGAACACCCTCCTACTCCTTCCCTGATTGCCCCCATCCGGAGACCCCCCACCCTAACTGTCCCCCCAGGACCTCACCACCTATCTAAGCCCCCTGCTTTGTCCCAACTGCCCCTTCCTGAGACCCTTCCACCCACTAATTACCCCTCAAGACTTCATCACCTATCCAACCCCCCTGCTCCCTATCCCCTGACTGCCCTGACCTCTAGCCACACCCCCGCCCCGACAGGCCCCTGGGACTCTCACACCCTATCCAACACCTTCCCCCAATTTTCTGTCCAACTGTCCCCCCAAGACTCTCTGCCCCTTATCTAACCCCACGCCCCGGCCCACTTACCACGCTGCCAGACACGCTGCCGGGATTGATCGCCGAAGCGTGCAGCCTGCCCCACAGAGCGCTGCTCATGCGGCACGCTGAGGCTGTGGGAGAGGGGGACAGCGTGGGAGGGGGAAGGAGCAGCCTCCCCAGCCAGGAGCTCAGAGCCGGTTAGGAGGAGCCCATGGGCTGTAGTTTGCCCACCACTGATCTGGAGGGTTTTCACCTTCCTCTGCAGCAGGAGGCGTTTGGCACCTGCTGGGATCGTTTGGGCAAGTCAATTCCTTGCCATAGCTGGAGCCTCAAGCCCGGGTGTACCGCAGGGCTTGTCTACACTGGACATGCTGCAGCAGCGCCACCTAGGCTGGCACGAGGCAGAGGCAATAAAGTCTCCTGTTTACCCAGCGCTCTCCACATGGGGGATAGGTTCCGCAGACCCATGTCACTTGGGGGTGCAGGTTTTTCACACCTCTGAGCACCGGAGCGCTCCCGATGTAGTGCCAAGGTACCAGGTTCAACAGAGGGGTAGCTGGGGAAAGGGCCATGCTCCCGAGGAGCCTGGGCCCGTCTGGCCTGTGGCTGCTAGGGCATTCCTGTCTCCTCTTGCTCCATTTCTGTAGGTCCGGGGATCTTTCGGAGAGCTGGGATGGTGAGACGTAGCCTTTATCGCCCCCTGGTGCCACCACGGCCATTAGCCACACAAGCGATGCCCAAATTCTGTTCAGCTGGGGCGCCGGGAGGACCATCACCCACACCACAGCCCGAGATGGTTCCAGCAAGGTGTGAATTACGGTCAGTAGCAGGACAGACACCTTGGGCCGTGTTACTGGAAGGCAGCACGGTCCCGCAGCTAGGGTTGTAAGCACCGTGTTATAGGTGCCCATGGGCCCCACTAATATTCTGGAAAGCAGGCCCAGCCCCTCCCCCACAGTGTTTACACCAGGGGAACAACCAGAATTGGGCTAAAGAGGGACCCAGGTTACCTGCCCAGCTGCTCCAAATTTGAATGGTGGTGTGACCTGGTGCACTGAGTCATAATGCTGCTCCAATTTAGCCTGGCTGCCGCTCCGTTGTGCCATGCCTACCTGGGAGGCTTTGCACCATTGACCCCACACTGACCCTCCAGGTTAGGGGCTCTACCTCTTACACCCACACTTTGGGCTTGACCCCCATCCAAAAAAATCTACAAACCTGGTGCCTATGGCTGGGGCAGTGGGAGTCAAGGGACCTAGGTTCTATTCCCAGCTCTGCTATGGACAAGCTGGGTGATCTTGGCAAGTCACTGCCCTGTTCTGTGCCCCAGTTTCCGCTCCTTTCCTTTGTCTGTTTAGCCCGTGAGCTCTTCAGGAAAGGGTCTGTTTCTCATTGTGTTGGTGCAGTGCCCAACACCATGGAGCTCTGAGCTCTGTTAGGTTCCCTAGCTGTTTAAAATACAGAATAACATTATCACATTTCTGTCTTGGTTTTTCAGCCTCACCGCATGGTGTTAATGCTGGGGGGGAAAAGCACAGTGGACTGTACTCAATTTCCCTGGGGTTGGGTGGACTTTATGTGGCCAAGTGTTAAATTACGTCCCCCCGCCTTCCTAGGTTTAAATCACCTCTCCTAGAGTAGCAAAGAGCAGCTGGTTAATTTTAATGACCCCCTGCTGGCCTCCCCACACCAGCTGTAGCTGCTTGGATCCTCTCATTTCATGCTCCAGTGCGTCAGCTGATCTTCACAGAGGCCAGGGAGGGAAAGGTCAGGGGTGCACAGAACTGCCCAGCTGGCTCTTTGCAGGCTGCTCCAATCCTGCCATGGAGCAAAGGCCCCTCCCGCGTTGCTCCACCACAAAGCCAGTGGGAACACCTCCTCCACCCCGGCCCCAATTCCCCACCTGCGGATTTGACTCCCTGTCCAGGTCGGATGCTCAGGAGGAGCTTCCTCTGGTGGAGGAAGAAGCTAGCTAAGCCTCTGACTCCAAAAGAGGATAACAGCCTACTACTGCTACTAGGGGGACAGCAGATCAAGGTCTTTCGGTCCCAGCGGTAGAGGGGGTCAGGGGCTGTGAGGTCCAGGCGCATGCGCAGCAGGCCGGCGCTCCGGGCTCACTTCGCCATGACCAGACCGGGTCAGACCGGGCCTCCATCTCCATGACGGCGGGGCGGATCCCGCCCGGAGAGAAACGGGGAGGGCGCAGCCGCCATGACAGTAGGGGGCCAGCTGGCGGCGGCCATCTTGGTGCGGGGCAGCATAGTGATGACGTAGTAGAGGAAGCGTTCACCATCTTTGTGTAGGGCACAAGGTGTGAGGAGGAGGAGGAGGGATGGGGAATGGAACGGGATCTTACCCCATTAGCCGCCCCTCGGCAGCCGGCTACGATCGGGGTGTTGGACGCGTTCCCTGCTTTCCAGAGGTGAGTGGGCGAGAGGGGAGGGAATGATAGAGTGCCCCGCACAAAGATGGCGCCCGCCTGGGAGCGCGTCGCGGACGTGGAAGGACCCAAGGGGTGGAAGGACCCAACCGGGCCCCACCCACGGCCCTCCCCCTCCCCCTCCCCCTCCCCAGGCCTCCGTGCTCCCTTCCCCCAACCCCACCCGTCACGGCGGAAGGGGCCCGGCCGCTGCCCCTCCCCTCAGGCGGGGATAAGGCGCCCCGTGACGTGCAAAGCGAGCGACAGCCGGAGCCGGAGGCGGTAGCAGGTCAGAGCAGTGCGGGGGGTGCTTCTTCCCCCGGGGTGGGGCTTGTGGGACTATGGGGGTTACTCGCCCTGGGCTTGGACGTCGGGGGGGGGGCTCCTATGGGGTGTCAGGATGGGGGGCGGGGTGTGGGAAGGACAGTTGTCTGAGTTTGGGGGTTCAGCGTATCGGGGATAGGGGTTTCTGGCAGGGGGCGCAAGGGGTGGGGTCAGGGGCTAGGCCTAGTCCATCGTGGGCCAGGCCTGGGTCAGGTTCCTTGTACCCATTATTTCAAAGCAGTCTGTACTTCGAGAGGGGCGAGTGGGCGTTGACCCCCGGGGGCCGGCACCTGGGCAGCGTGAGTGCCGCCGAAAATCCGCTCCTGTGCCGCAGGTTGCCCACCCCTGCCTTAGAGCATCTTTGCTTCTGCTTTTCGGGAAGACTCGCATAATATCTCTGCAAACCCTGGTTTTATTTCCACTTGCTGCTCGTGTTTCCTTTGTGCCGGTAAATGTTTGCACAGTGCATTGGAAAATGAGAAGTGATGCATATATGATGACCAGGTAACCGGCTTCACACCCCTCTGTATGGTTGTATTCTCTTTGCAGCATGTTGACTTATGTGCTGCATAAGTCAATCTGTCTGCTGACTCTTTACCTTGCAAATGTATATAAATTCTGGCAGGGCCTGTGTTAGCAACAGACTCTGTAACTGACACAATACCATTGGCTTGCCTAGACTGAGATTTAAGTTGTGATGTTAAATATGTTGGGTAACAAGCTGCTGATATGGTGAAGTCATAGGAATGTGCCTTAATGTGTTAAACTTTGAGTTAAAGCGTTCCCTGAGAGTTCACCTTCTACCAGGTAACACATGTTAAAATACAACTTGTCTTCTCTAGAGTTTTAACGTGTTATCTAACATGACTTTAAAAACCATATTTTATTCTAGTGAAGATGAGGCCTGTGTGCATGTGTAATGCTTCTTTTAACATAAACCAGGGTCCCTGACCTGAAGAGATTTTTCTTTAAATTAGACATGATAGTGACAAGAAGTTAAGTTGGCAGGAAAGAGGAAAACAGGGTTATGCAGAAATGGTGGCTTTCTTGGGATTTTGTTTATATGCCACTTATTCCTATTTGTACTTGTGTACAAACCTAGATTATTTATGATATGTGAACTGATAGAGGAACAGGCATTCAGGACTTGAGAGCTAACCTAGACACTTGTCTTGTGAGCTTTCATAACTTTCCTTTGTTGCATAATCTCATTTTTGTGGAATCCTGTTAAATTCACTTGAGGCAATTAATAGAAGCTTCAAGGTTAATTTTGACTTATGACGTGGATGGCATGAAGATATAATGAACATTGTCCGTGGCAGACCTAAGTTCTTTAAAGGCTATGAGAAAAACCATGATACAGTGGGATAGGAGGGAGAATGTGTAGGACAAAGCAGTTGCTCCTTCTGTCTGCTCTACGTCCCAGAATGCTAAAGAGGTGTGTGTTAAAATGCAAAGCATGTGCATTAGCTGTACTATTATTGAATCTTGTTTTGCTTCCACTTAGGAATTCTTGTAGAACAGGAAATCTGTCCTGCCAGTCACTCTGTGAGTGACTAAGAGGGACAATCCTCACTACAGATGCTTAATAGTCATCAGTGGCTACGTGCTCGTACGTCGGCGGAGATGCACTGTGTCTGTCAGTTGTATCTGAATGACGGGCTAGACTCAATCCTTTTGTTGTATTTTGGAGGTTATAGTTTGCTCTGAGAGGACACGCTGTTGTTCTTCAGAATGCACAAACGGGACCTCTTGTGGAGTAACAACAGCTTAGATAAAGAAAAATCTTTGTTTTTCCAGGCCTTTGGCTTTGTTGGATAATTAAATTTTCTCTGTAAGGGTCAAAGGCTCAAAGGAAGCCTAGAATTTAATTCTGCAGTTATAGCAGACTGTTTTTATAATGTATGTTTGGTGGCTTAGTGGACAGGAGTAAGGCCAGCCTGTTGATCCTAAATCTAAAATATGATGGAAACTAAATATTCTATAAATAAGATGAAGAAGACTTTGTAGCACCTTTAGAGACTAACCAGTTTATTTCAGCATAAGCTTTCATGGGCTATAGCCCACTTCATCGGATGCTATAGCTCATGAAAGCTTATGCTGAAATAAACTGGTTAGTCTCTAAGGTGCTACAAAGTCTTCCTTGTCTTCTTTACAGATACAGACTTACACGGCTGCTAATCTTAAACCTGTAAATATTCTATGTGGAGGTTGCTCCACAGGTCAATCAACACTAATGTTGGACATGTATATTGCACTTTTCATCTCCTAAGTACTTTATAAATCTTAACTAACCCTTGCTGCATCCTGGCAAGCAAGTTAAATGGGGACAAGCATCCATACTTACAGATGGTGGGGGAGGAACAAAGGAAGAACTGGGGTTGGACGTTGAGTTCTTGGCTCTCAGTTCTACTGTCAGCCACCTGTCTGGCCTCTGTGACTTCAAAGCAGGCTTGGTCTATGCTTAGAAGTTATGTCAGCGTAGCTAGGGGTGTGAAAAAACCCACACCCCTGCCTGACACAGCTATGCTGACAAACCCCCAGTGTGGATGCAGCTGTGTCAATAGGCTTCTGCCAACGTAGCTAAGCTGAGGTTCCTACACTGACAGAAAAACTCCATCAGTCAATGCAGGCTGCATCTCTACCAGGGAGCTCTACCAGCCTAGGCTCTATAGCATAGACATAGCCACAGCTGGAAAAAGAAACTTGCTCTATGGGATTTGGGCTTAGAACTGACTCTGTCAGGGGTTGTCACCTGAACTCATACCCAGGGAAGCACTTTAGCAATGCTTTTTTCCCCCTCCCCTCCACAGAGCACCCTGAGGGATGCCCAAGAAGTTCCAGGGCGAGAACACCAAGTCGGCTGCTGCCCGCGCAAGGAAAGCTGAGGCGAAGGCAGCAGCCGATGCCAAGCGGCAGCAGGAGCTGGAAGATGCCTTCTGGAAGGATGAGGACAAACACGTCATGAGGAAGGAACAAAGGAAGGTAAATGGATGAGTGATGTGGTGGGAGGGGAATGTGTGCCTCCGGGAACCTTGTGGCCAGTCCTTGCATTCACATCTGGGAACCTCTACTTACCATGCAGGGGCTGCTCCTGTTCTTCTATTCCAAGGCTACCTTTGGTGCTAGAAGCAGTTTCCTGTACTTTTTCAGGCACGATACCTAGAGTTCATTGCTACCTTAGGAATGAACAGAAGGAGAATGTAGAGGGGAACACTAGTGTTAATGCACAGCTCAAAGCTTTATTAGATTATCGAGCCGCTTCCTAAGGGAAACGGTGAGAGCCTCACTGGAATAGTTTAAACTGAGATGGGTAAAGTGTTATAGGAAACAATCCTGCAAGAGCCTGGAATACGTGGGCCCTCTCATGGCCAGCCATTGCTGCCTAACAGTGTAGAGCCTAGTGGTTGTGTTTACCCTGAGATCAAGCCATACCCAGGTGTTGGGGAGTGTCAGGGTGGGTAGGTAATAAAGCATAAGGTCACTGAGTGAATGTCGCTGCACTGTGTTAAACCCAACATGCAGCACACGCTTGCAAGGTGGTTGAGCTTGACTGAAGTAAAGTCCTGGGAAAACCAAGTGAAGGGAACAGTCCCATGTTGCTGAAAGAGACGGGCTAATTGAGAGGAACCCAGTCCCTGGTACGCATGTTGCTGCTGTGTATTCGAGTTCACCAGGCACTGCCCAGACCCACTGGAATAGACTCCAGTCCAAAGAGCTGACAGTCTAAACTGGATCTTTACGTTTTTACGGTTGGTGTTCTAGGCTTCCTCTTGTGAGCTGATGAGCCGCTGTAGTGATCCATCACAGCCAGCTTCCTATTGGGCCATTGCTGGGATCGTGAGAGTGAGGGTTGGAGATCTGTGCTGGGTTAGAACATGCACAGCAGACTGGGTTGCAAGAGAGAGTCCTTGTTTGACAAGGTTGAGGATGCCAGGACCAGTGGCTGGCTGCTGTAAAAATACCTAAGAGTGAATTTCCATTTCTAGCGTCTCTGATCTGGAGATATCAGCTTTTGGTCTTCAGTGCCCGTCAGTTCATCTCTGGTTTCTTCCCTGCTGTCTTCCCTGGCATGCTGCACATTGGGCAGCAGAATGAGCAATAACCCACGTGTTTCTTGGAGCAAGAGACTTGAGGAGCCTGTCTATAAACACTGTTTCCTGTAAAGAAAATGTTGGCAAAGAATTGTTTGACCTTCTCAGACTTGGGAGCGTTGGCTGCACTGGGCCTGTGTAGTTTGCTTCTTTTCTTCCTCTGAAGACAGAAAATTGTTACTGAAGTAATCACAGCTTAGCGAGCTGCTTGATTCAGCTTCCCTCTGAAGTCTTAAGGCTGCTAATGTACTTTGACTGGGGACGTGGCCACTAGATGCAAACTTCCTCAGCTGAGCTGGGAGAGCATTAGACCAAATGTAATATTGGAGTCTCTTGGCATCTTTCCCCTGTCCTCTCGTCTCCTTTCCTTCACCCTTCGAAATGGTCTCTTTGCTGAGCTTCATTTAATCTCGATCTGCATCACATCTTAATATGTGCAAGCATAGTCTGAAGATGCCCCCTGGCCTCGGTCTTAGGAAGCTGCTTACCCGTTGTGACAGTCTAACCTAGTGCCTGACTTCATGAGAGTCTGAAACTTGTGGAGGCATCAACCTTCTGGCTCTCCTTAGGGAGAGTAGACAGTGCACTTTGCACAGCTGCAGTCCTCTGCTGCTGCTTTAAGAATGTGGGGAAGTATTCTGTGTGCACTTGGGTTGTAGTCTGCAGTCACTGCACATAAAACAGACCCTGCAATTTCAGGGCCTAGGCATGCGCCTCTGAAATGTCATGTCTTTGCTTTTTATTCCATGGCCTTTGATGGATACTTTGCCCTCCCCTCACTGCCTTGCTCTTGGGGACCCTGGAAATGTCCCATGAAATTCGTGGTGCAGCTGAAAACAGAACCTACACTTCTGGAGTCCCTGTCCAGTGCTTTCATCGCAAAGCCGCCTTCTGCTCTCATTGTGGCTTTGTGGAGACCTGTCCACTGGGAGCTGGACTGAGTTCAAGGACGGCCCCGTGGGCTGTAGTTTGCCCACCTCTGCTTTAGCATCTTGTTCATTCAGGACCAAACCAACTCTCCCCGACTCTGTCCAGGTGGTGGCAGTGATGCATTACTGCGTGGGGCTGGTACAAAGACTGATTATCTCCTGATTTCCTGCACAATAACAAACTTCCTGCTACAGAAAGAATGAATGAAAGTTTGGGGGATAGAACGCTGCAGGGTGGATGGGTTTTTTTGTTTTTGTTTTAAAACTTCCTGCTCTTGTCAGACGCTGACCACCAAAGCCCTTGTGTTGTGGATGTAACATGCTATTTTCCTCAAGCTGCTGCCTCCCTGAGTCATTTCAGGGTTCAGTGACTCTCTACACAAAACAATTTGGTGGGCTTGTTTACGCACTATAGACACGGCCCTTATGGTGGCACCTTAATATCTGGACATTAGGAAATTTAATGTCCAAAAGGCAACATCAAGGCTTGGCTGATAGGCTGGCGCCTGTCATTGGATGACTCATCTGTGACATTTGCTCTTGCTGCATCTCTAAATCTACAGCCTTTTGAGATCTCTGCTAATGGAGAACAGTACGTATCTCCTGGCTCTGCCGCATAACAGAGTGTCTGAGCTAACATCAGGCGTTGATTTCTATTCTCCAGTATTTCTAGCAACAGGCCCCTTCCTGCCCTTCGCTATAGGGGACTCATGCATGAGCACAAAACCCAGAGGGGCAAATCGTACAAGCCAGACCCAGGCAACAGAGCCCAGTGGGTAGGGCACTGAACTGGGACTTGGACTTGAGCAGTGTTCCACTCTGCGGCTGCCCTGTTGTATGACCTTGGGAAGTCCCATCTCTGCATCCCTTCCTCCTTTTGTCCATTTCAGTGCAAGGGAGCCTGTATATGCTACTGTCCATGATCTAGCTTGTGCTAGTGCCCTTAGCCCTCTAAACACCGCTCTCTCCGGTGCCTTCCAATCTTGACCTGGCTCCATAGCCTGCCATTCTCGATCAGAAGGCCAGAAATGGAAAGGCCCATGGGGCCAGGCTGGAGTGTAAATGTAGACAAATCAGGTAAAACATGTCTGTTTTACGCCTCTCTGTCGTCCTACTCCTCACTTCCCCTGCTCCCAGCACAGGCTTCCTCATATACACAGCCAGCCTGCTGCCTCTGGGCATTATGTTAGCCCCACCCTGCTAAAGTGTCCTGTGTTAGTTAATTGCAAGAGAAAAAATTAACAGGCAGTCTGGCTGTGGAATACCCTTGAATGCTGAAGCAACACGTGAGGTGAGTCTGCAGGGAGCTCTGAAGGATGACAGATTATCAAACAGATCTACCAAGTATTAGAGGAAGAGTCATCAAATTGACTAACTGTCTAGGGCTCCTGTGATGTACACAGCATTGCATTTGCTGAAAGCACAAAGCTAATTTTCAAACTGCTGTCCGGATTAAGACGTTCTCTCAAGAGATGTATTTTAGAAAAGCCGTCCTTCAAAGAAAATTGTGATTGGGATGCAGAGACAGGGCAAAAGGGAAAAGTAATGTAAGAATAACAGCGCTCATCTCATTTACAACTTTATACATCCAGCACCGCAAAAATGCGGCTGCTTCTGAGGTGGAGGATAGCACATGGCAGTGCTGCACCACCGTTGAGAGTGGGGGTGGAAATACTAGCAAGAAAGCCAGCTGCCCGGAATCCCTTTTCTGCTCTCCCTCCACAGATCGTGTCTGGCAGTGAAAGTACCATGCTGTTTCCCTCCACTTCTCACTCTGCTTCACAGGCTCCTTCAAATGTCAGGCTTCAGGAGGTCTCTCCTGTTAGCTTCTGCACCCCAGATGGAATGGAGGGAATCCTTTAAGGTCTGTGCATTTAATAGACCTCTTTCCAGTGATGGATGCAGTCATGTGTTAGGATGCAGCTGTCTCCCAAAACTCTGCAGCTCTGCTGGCGTCTGAATGCTGTGACGCTCTTGGTCATATTAGTCTAAATCTTGGAGTACAGGTTGGCACCTCTGTACATTAATATCCTCAAACTGGAGTGTTCTCGCAGGCTGGCGAGTGACAAGTCTTCCCTCCCTCCCTCCCTCAGCTCTTCTGTGCAGCACCATGCCTTAGTTAAAGGAGGCAATGGAATGATAACTAGGCTCTGTGTCCGGATACTAAGATGGATGCTCACTGCAGCTATAGGCATGGCACTGAGTTGCGGGGTGAGTGAGAAATGAAGCGGGAGAGGGGTCTGGTGGCAAGAGCACAAGAGGAGTAGAACATCTGGGCTCAGGCCTAAGTGCTAATTCCAGCTTTGCCACTGACTTGCTGTGACTTTACCTCTGTTCCCCCTCCTCATCTGTAAAATGGATCTACCTTGGGAGTTTTGAGGACTGATCAACGTGTTGGATGTGGAGAACCTCAAAGGCCCATATGTGCGCTCAGTATTATTCTTCCAGCTTGCTCATACACCCTTCTCTTGACCATGTCAGACTTTGCATTGTCTAGTTCCTCTGCTCTGTGAAAAGCAACGACTCTTTGCCCTTCCAGTAGAGATCTCTGTGGTGTGCCTCTGAGTCTCCTGCAAAGAGGTTGATTGGGAGCACAGCCACTTCATTTGACCACTTGCTCAGAGCCACACAGCTGCGATCTTTCGCCCTCCACCTAGGAGGAGGGAATTCATTGTGAAAGTTTAATGAGTCTGTTCTCGCTTGGCCAGTTCTTTGCAAGGCTGGAAATTTTATTTTGAATGGCTAGAAAGGCGTGTGAGCAGAGTGTCCAGCTAAGGAAATCTTTCTTTCCCGTACCCTGTTGACTCCTATGTTGCTGGGGGGTTTCTGTTCCAGCTGGCTGATCTTTGCTTGTATGTTTCACTTATAAAAACAGAAGTGTCTCTTTTTCATTAGAACACTTGGGCTGATTCATTGCGGTGACGCACACAACTAGGAGTTTCTTCTGGCTCAACCTGATGAGGAAGTATTTAAATTCCTTTCTTGAGGAGCTCCAGAAATATAAATTATACATATGGTCTCTAATGTCAGAAAAGCCCCCTCAGTAGAAATGAGATGGCCCCATTACTGCTTAAACACTCATTCTTGCCATGGAATTTCAGCTGTTCCCAATATGTAGAGAGCTGTTCCCCTGGACGACTGACCTCTGTGCTGCATCAGCCCATTAAGGAGATTAACAGCAAGTTGCCAAGTGTACAAATGTCAATTTGTTTTTAAATACTGGTCCTCATGTGTCTGCAAGCCACCTTACTCACTGCCCACAATTCAATCCCTGAGGTCACTGCTGTTGCTGCAGACCTCCCAGTGCTGCAGCAGGGTCTTCTAGCTTTGAACCCTCGTGAAGGCCCAGAGCAGGCTGGAAAGCCGAGTGCTGAGAGTGAAACCTGATGGTGTATATTTTGCCTGCCTTGTGACAAATTAGTAATGATTTGCGCTTGGTTACTTTCTGCAAGTGGAAGCCTCAATTGTAAGCATTAGAGAGCAGGGAGTAGTGCTGTCTAGTGGCCTGAGCAAGGAACTAGGAGTCAGGATTCCTGGGATCTATCCACTTAGCTACTAACTTGCAGTATGAGCTGGAGGGAAGAGAGAACAAGTTGCTTCCCTTCTCTGCCTCAGTTTCCCCATCCTGTAAAAAGTGGGTGGCTTATTACTGAAAGATGCTATTTTGAAAGGGGATCTAGGAATGCAGAGTACCATTCCCTGGATTTCTGTAGTGTGGGATGTCAAAGTGTAGAAATACACGGCTGAGCTAGTGGTTCTGTAAAACAAGTTGCTTTACTACCGAAGGGAGTAAAAGAGAATTTTTCTCCAACTGCAAATAATGTTTCTGTCCTGAAATGTCATGAGTCTCTCCCTCAGCTCATTAGCACTTGTATATCCGCTTCTTATCTGCCTCTTGAATTATTCAAACCTACAGCCAGGCATGTAGTATCACAAAGGTGCTTACTGTGCCAGGGATTTCTTTTGGTTACCTTGTCCAGTCACACTTGCGCATCAGAGAGAGGACAAAGCGGTATGAGAACGGTTTCACTTTGCAGTAATCCGTGTTCTGGACACACAACACCAGTATCATGAATACACTGCTGGTTCTCCTCTGTTCACTCTAGGCCTAACTAATTAAATTGCTTAGGTGCTCTCTCAGGGGTTGTGTGCAGTGATTTCTTCTGCCTCCGGTGGAATGTAACACAGTGGTTTCTGTGAGTGTCATATTAATGGGGAGCAGAGGGTACCCTTGAGGAGTAGTTGAGGCAGGCAGCAGACAGCACAGGCTAAAGCTGTGACAGACTACTGCTGTGTATAACCTGCACTGCCATGCACCCACCTGTCCCTCTGGGTACGTGACGCAGGGTTTGAGGTTGATCCTGCAACAGTTTGCCAACCCTAATCCATATTCCTGGACCTTTAGCCTGGCCAGACACATGCCTCATCCAGGGATTCTCCCCTGAGTCTCTGCATGAAAATAGTGTTTAGAGACCTTGAAGCTGGTGCATGTGGAATGAAGAGCTAGGAAAGAACAAACACAAGTTACATCACCTCTTAAAGAGGAGTGTCACTAGAGTCTGCTGTCTCCTGTGATACCATTGCTGAATCTGCAGCCGTGCCCAGTTAGCTTTAAGAGGAGCAAATGTCTTTTGCTCTGCTTTTAGTAGCAAGCGCATGAAATTGAATTGCAGCACTTGCTGAATATGAAATATAGACAGACTCCGCCAGTCTGTGCCAAATGGGGAGTATGCATGGCTCTTCTTTCTTCAGAGCAAATACAGGGATGAATCTCTCAAGTTCGTGGTGTCTCCAGATATACGAACCTTTATAAAGTGAATTGAAGGCTGTGAACAGGCTGCAACTGATTCTAGCAGGCTAGTCAGGAATCCCGACTTGAGGCAGCTGTCTAACATAGCTGCCTTACCCCAGAGCCGTGGAAAGATGCAGCTGGAGACGTCTGTCTGTGATTACTTGCTCAGCTAGGCTTAGGAAGTGCTGTGGGGGCAAACATCAACGTTGCAACCCAGCACATGGGGTAGCAGTACAGCTCAGGTTGGCCCCGCACCTTCTCTGTCATGGTGGAGGGCCATGGGGTCAAATCTCAGTGAATGGTGCTGTGACCCTGCCTTCCAGATCACAGTGCCACGGGGTTTGAGGCCCTCTCAAATGAGGGACTGGGGTAACCCCCTTCCCCCCCTCCCCCCTGCCTCCAGGCTGCTTCATTGAGAGGCACACAAGCACCAGGACAAGGGTTTGAGAGATGCATTTCATATGGGATCTGCTCATTAGAACTGTTCCCTCCAGTTAAAGTTCCAGATTGCTTGTGGGTTTTACAAAGAAACGGCAGCTGTAGCTAAGCGGGATAGGGGCTGCTGGATGGAGACCAACGCTGTCTGTTCTCACACCTGAGGCCCGAAAGTGTGGCTTTTGTTGTGCAGTGTTTCACCAACAAACTGCTGTGTCAGGATGGAGAGCTCTGCTTGTGTTTAACGGTGACCATGTGTGGGGGCTTTAAATCCAGCTGCAAGTAATATCGCCTATGGCGCAGAACATCAATGGGTAGTAGACTCTTAGCTTAATCTGAATTTGTAATGGCTTTAAAATCCTCCATTGTGGCATGGCCAGGCTTCAGCTTTGTAGTAAGCAACTGGTACTAATAGGAAAATCTGCTATTAAAGTCAGAAGTTACTTAAAAATCTCGTTAAAGCTTTTTTAAAGAAAGAACACACACAACCCCATAAGGCATCCCTGCAGTGAGTTCTTCTAGCTGCCCGGAAATACAGGGGATTGGGCAATAGATCCTCAGGGAAAAGGAGGGCATATTGACTTCTGGCTGGTGAATGGGACTTGCGAGAGAGCAGGTAAGAATTGAAGAGATTTGGGCTTGCAGAGGAAAGGGCAGTATTGGGGCCAGAGAGAAATATCTGCTGGCTACTGCCACAGTCCTCCTTAGCCGTGTCTGCTCTGCAGTGGTCTGGTGCCAGGAGAGCTGGGTTTCATTCTGCCCTCTGTTAATGGGTTAAATGCTGATGGTGAATCTGTTCTTGCATCAGAGCCAGTAAAAAAAACAATGAATGGCTTTTGGTTATTCACCCTGAACTTAAAACATTAATGCAAATGATCTGGAAAGACCCTCCTATCTATGAGACTCTTCCCTCTTTAACGAAGAACCCGCTCATCTAAGGCAGTTGATCAAATAAGATCAAGAAACTAAATGGAGAGATCCAAGGTAAAGCAAGTGGGCTTATCCAGCTCTCGTGGGAGCCGGGGAATCTGCTTAATGTGTTGGGACAGGCCAGGACTGGCAGAGCCAAGTGCTGAACAGTGGAACGTCCTCTCCAAAGGCATTGGAACAAAGCACTTAGTGAGCCGGAATTTGAAGCCTGCCAATTGTCATAAACTTCATCCCCATAGTGGCTTTTTTCCATCCTGGATTGGAGGTGTGCTAGTATCCTACTTCTCAGCCTGGATTGAAAGGCTTAGTCCTTATTGCATCACACTGCTACGGTGGCTCCCGGGGCACATTTTTATATTGTCTGATCTGAGCCTCGTTAAATTCCCAAGTTGAGGACTGGCTTAATGAAAATTATTTTTTCCAAAGTAGCTCTAAAACCCAGCCTTACTCACTCTCTAAAGTGAGCATACCTAATCCCATACTCCTGAAACACAGCGAACAAGGGTGCATTACCTCTTCCGTTGTTCTGCTCCGCAGCTGCCTTTCAGAGCAAAACCCATGGTGATAACGCCCAATTACTTAGCTGTACCATCCCCGTGAATAATGGATAAGACCCGTAATTAAGGGTGGCCACGTAACTGACTTAAGAACTGGGCTGCTATTGGGACTGGAGTCGCTTTGTGACCCTGGCAGACAAAATCAACCTGGACAGAATGACGTTGCTATTTGCTGTGAAAATCTCTGGGGCTTTGATTCAAATATGAAAATAACTCTCAAGCTGCTAAAATCCTAGTGAATGATTACACTGTCGTCTTCTAGCTGTGCCTTTGCCAGCAAAATGGAGATTTGATATCTTGGGTTAAATTGACAGTGTTTCTTGCTTAAGGTCTACAATAATTGCTTCAGTTTAGAGATTCACATTAGCCTTTTTATCCTCCCTTTAAAAAAGGAGACAGCTGAGAAACTGCACAGCCTTTCGATCTGAATGTCAAGACTTTTTCTGAACTTTCAAACTTTGACCCTTTCACTCTTATTAAAATTAACAGTGGAAAACTTATCCTGATTAACAGTCTTGGTCGGCATTTCTCTCCATTGGTGGCTTATATTTCACTATGCTGACATCACAATGAACCAGTACACGATTACAGATGAAGGTTGGGCAGCGGGGGGGAAGAATTGGCAACAGCATGGGGAGTGTGAAATTACCTCATCTAATTACTATTTTGAGATGGGCCTTGAAATCCCAGGATGATGGGCAAAATTCCTGGCCCACTGTTTGTGAGGTAGCCGAGGAAGGCTAGAATATAAGTTTGGCAGGCCTTCAATGAAATCTGCTGCAAACACTGGTGGGGACCTTGTGTGCCATCCCCTATTGCATGTCTCCTTCTCATCATCGGGTGGGCAGAATGGACTCTGTGCCCTTCAGAACTGCTACTTCTGGACAGTCGGGAGGGGTTGCTGTTGAGTGCCACAGGTCACAATGGTGATTCAGCAGAAGTTGATGGGAGACTAGAGTTTGAAACTAAAACATTACTGAGCAAACACAAAAGCAGCAGTGTGCTAAAGAGATGCGCGCACACACACACCTACCTCGCACTGGAGGTGATGCACTATTGTAATGCTCTCTCTAGTGTACAGGCTTCCTACTCTATGTTCCACTCTATGCATCTGATGAAATGGGCTTTACCCAACAAAAGCTTATGCCCAAATAAATGTTAGTTTCTAATGTGCCACAAGCACTTCTCGTTCTTTTTTAGTGTAAAGGCTGGGAACCTTTGTGTTTCCATGTTTTATTACTTGTCTTACATGCAGACTGGTGCCACCGCTCTTTCAGCATGGTGTTCTTAATTCAAATGTAGCGTGTGCTTGGTGGCATGACCACCCAGCAACTAAGGAATCTCTGGATATAAACAGGGGATCTCTCATGTTTCCGCATGTAGCGGAGCTACCCAAGTGCCTCTCAGCTTCTGGCTTTGCTGTAAAGCTGCTCTTGAGCATCGTGCTCTGGGAAGATGACTCAGTTGTCTAGGCTTGGTGGCTCTGGTGTATGATTTTGGAGTGAGCTTATGAAGAAGTTAGATGCCCATCTCCATGCAAGTCACTTTCTCTCCAGCTCTAGCAGGAAGGTGGACTTGATTGAATCAGAATGAGTCTCTTTCCTCTCTGTGATCCTAAGTTGCTTTCGAGTGGCGGATTGGATGGTGGAAGTGGGCATTGGGACAAGAGGATGGGGGCAGGAAGTGACCTCGCCTTCTCTCTCCCTTCCAGGAGGAGAGGGAGAAGCGCCGGCTGGAGCAGCTGGAGCGCAAGAAGGAGATGCAGCGCCTGCTGGAAGAGGAAGACGCGAAGCTGAAAGGGAAGTTACCAAAACCGGTCACCCCAGGCAAGATCACCAGGGCTCAGATTGAAGAGACAATCCGGAAAGAGCAGCAACAGAAGGAGACCGGAGAGGAAGGTTTGCTGCTTCCCTGTCATACCATTGAATGTCCCCTACTAGCGCTAGGGTTTGATATGCTGCTCAGGCCCAGAGAGCAAGCCGTGGCTGGCTGGCTGTCTTTGGCAAAATGCAAGATGTCCTGGGGGCCAGAGAACCCCTAGTTCCCATGTCCCGATGGGGCACCCTTGTTGCATCCCTGCTAGGGACCCCTAGCTGCTGTCTGTATAACTCATCCCAGTACCTCCAAGCCCCAGAGAGAGGAGGGGTTCCAATCCTAGGATGCTAAACTAGCATTTTACTCCCCAGGAGCCTGGGTAAAGTTGCTGTTGTCGCTCTGGACACCACGCTTGTTAATCCTTGAGGTATTAGGCCTCTACAGAGCGCCAGCCAAATGAATGCTCCCGCCCTGACATATCTGAGTCTCGTAAAGGCTTCATCTACCTGGGAGCTGACTGTTTGTTTGTTTTGATTTTTTTTCCACCTTTCTATTCCAGTGGAGAAGCAGAAGAGTCACTTGGATGTTCCCTTGGAGGAGAACATCAACAGACGAGTGCTGGAGGAAGGCACTGTGGAAGCCAGAACCATTGAAGATGCCATTGCAGTCCTCAGGTATTTGGCCATAGCCTCATGCTGTTTCTCTGGGAGAGGCCGGCTTCCTTAGAGTCCCCAGAAGCAACCCTGCCCTGAAGGTGGCAGCCCAGGCACCTTTGGGTGTTTTACTAATTAAAAAATGTAGCTGTCCACCTCTGATGCAGCAAGAACAAGGCAAGTCCCCCAACCTCCTGCTGCACACCCTCTAATCCCTGCCCGAAAGCTAAGCTTCCTAAAAGCATGTAGTGGGTCACAACTGAGAATGCCAAATGCAGGACAAACTGCTGAGAAGTGGGGCAAACATAACCCAGAACTGGGGGTTATTCTTTAATAAGCTCTACCTAACCAGACACAAAATAAACTCCTGATTCACCACACTAGCTAACAAGAAAACAAAGGCAGTTTCCTCAGGTATTCCAGTTCTTATAGCACCACCAAAAACACTGGGTTCAGAAATGAATGGTTCTTTACAACCAGTCTCATCAAATAGGTTCCCCTGATCCCAAAGGGCCACACACCTGAGTCAATCTATAACTCAGATCTTACCCAAAAATCAAGCTGATGCCAATCCCTTAGTATATAAAATGTAAAGGTTTATATAGGAAAAAAATGAGAGTTAAAATTGGTTTAAGGAATCAATTTCATACAGTAATGACAAAGTTCTTGGTTCAGGCTTATAGCAGTGATGGAATAAATTCTTAAGTCAAGTCTCTGAAATACATCCACAGCGTGGATAGATAATGCAGTCCTTTATTCAAAGCTTCAGTTTGTAGCAAAGTTCCCCCAGAGGTAAGAAGCAGGACTGAAGTCCAAATGGAGATGTTTCCAGGACGTTTTATAGCTTTTGCCATGTGCGGGGGCATCCCATTGTTCTTACTGTGGAAAATTACAGCAACAAGATGGCATTTGAAGTCACATGGGCAAGTCGGATGTGCATGCATTTTGCCGAGTCACAGCAGGAAATTCCGTTAAGTGTAGATGGATGTCTCCCATGGTCCATTGTCCATTAAATGTTTTTTTCGATGGGCCACTCGATTTGAATAGTCCCTCCAAGATGTGCTGGGTGCTACCTTGTGGGTGGTACCCCCAGGAGCCAACACTTGAAATCCAGGTATAGAGACAATACTAATAATTCCACATACAAAAATGACACATGCACACACATAGCATAATCATAACCAGCCAATCAGAACCTTTTCATAGACACCTCACTCAACAGCCTTTGTACAATATTTGCTGCAAATATATCCGTTGTTGCAACAACCTCTAGATAGTCCTATTGTAATCCGATAACGTCACACGCGGTCAGTCAGAATGACGTGGGGGGGTGAGGGAGCCTTTTCTTTTTGTTCTTGGTGTTCAATTTGCTGCATTTACTAATGGGGCTAAGGTCTCCTTTTGAAACTCCCCTGGGATCAGAACAGCCAGCTATCCTCATTCTGCTTCCAATGTCCTGGGTGGTGGTGATCCCACCAGCTGAACTCTGCCAACTCCCTTTGATGCCGAAGGCACAAACGTCTCCAGTTTGCTTTCCTTGGGCTCTGTCTACTGCTTTGCACAGGGGTTAGAGCTGGTATGTCTGAGTGGGCAGACTGGAGATGCCTGTGGGGAGCAGAGCCGGCATGTCAGCGGGTGCCTTTCCAGCACCACTCTTCTGACTGAAGTATCCTTCAGACATTCACTGCTAAAGCCACTCAGCTACCGATGACGTGGCTAGAACTGGAACAGGCCAATGATCTAGCCCAGCCTCTGACCGGGACAGGATTATTCCCCAGGGCCCAGGCTGAGCTGGGGCCAGTTGAAAGCAACTAAGGCTCTTATTTCCAGGATATTTCCCCTCTTTTAATTCTTCTCACAGTGTTGCTGATGACCTGGACCGTCACCCTGAGCGCCGGATGAAAGCTGCCTTTACCGTGTTTGAAGAGATCAACCTGCCACGCCTGAAGCAGGAGAACCCCAACATGCGCCTCTCCCAGCTCAAGCAGCTCCTCAAGAAGGAGTGGATGAGGTCCCCAGACAACCCCATGAACCAGAGGCACATGACCTACAACAGCCAAAAATAGAACTGGAAAGAAGCCAGCCACCCACCTAAGGACAGGGCCGCGCCCTGGGCTTCCTTCGAACATAAAACAAAGCTACCCAAGGAATCTTGCCTCATTTATTCCCTCCACCCCCCTCCATCTCTTCTGTGCTCTGTTGTTGGACTCCTAATTAAACATGAGGCTTCTTGATCCAAACAGCTGTGTGCAGCTCTTCTCGGGGCACCCCAGGGAGCCTGGCTCTCCGATCTTGGCTGGCGCCTTGCCCGCTGCAGGGTATTCTGAACTGTCCGTTGCATAGAGACCTTTCCAGAGCAGCCCTGTGTTTATATCCTTAAGCAGCTGGGCCAAAGCAACCCAGATGGATTAACTCAGTCTCTGACTTCTAAAATCATGGTCATCCTTTTAGAAAAGTCACTCCTGCCCACTCTGGAGAGCTGTGAGTATTGTACCAAATCTGGCACTGCCACGTGGGCACTCCCATGACTGTGTAGACACCTGAGCTGCCTAGTACCATGTTTGACCCCCTCTCCCATTCGAACTGAAGTGTCCTCTTTTTATCCCTGTCTCTGATGTAGCTCCCCTAAGACCTTCTTTGCAAGAATCCTCTTGCAATGCTGAGCTGGTGATATGTGGCAAGAGAACAGTGCGAAGAAGGCATCTGCTCTGGGCCACAGGTCAAGCAGCGTTAGGTTGTTCTGGGAGGAGGTAACGGCTAGGGGTGGGTTTAACCCTCGTTGCTAAACCACCATCCTGCTGTTGCTGCCCACTGCTGTTCCCTTAGTGGCAGTCAGTCAGCCAGCACGGGGGCAAGTGGACTCAGAATATGGACAGTATTAGATGAAGCTCTTCCAATGCAGTTACTTGTCGTTCTCTGCCTTCCCTTTAATCTCCAAGGGCAAAACAAAGGACCTGGAGGAGCTAGCACAGTTCAGTTGCCTCCAAAACTGTGGAATGTAAGGTGCTATCGCTTCTCTACGCTGCAGCCCGTGTGCGGGAATCCTCGAGCTTCACCGCAGGAGATCAGAACAGGACTTCAGAGAACACTACTCCTGAAGAGCAATCTCAAGCAGGGAAGGCTGCAGCCCCTTGTAAGGGGAATGTGGATCATGCACCATAGCAACTAATGCAAGGGGTCAAAATGACTTTCTCCCACCTGCTGCGTGAAGGCACGAATTTGCCACCTTGCTCTGTTGCCCCAGACACAGCCCTTTAAACTCTGCTCACTGGCCCAAGCTGCAGTCCATTGTGTTTTGTTAATGGTTCTAACCCTCTCCCGTCTGCGGTATTGGAGCTAGGTAACAAAATAAAATATCCACCCTGAAACACAAGGCTGAGAATTCCCCTGCGAGAGTTGCAGTGCTCCTGGAAACACCAGGCCTGCAGCTAAAAGGGCTTAGTGGTACGGTGGAATTCTAGCCTCCCATTAAATGTCCAGTTCTTACCTCCCCACAGGTCTGCCAAACTGGGTTCTAATCACCTCCTTGTGAAATTAAAACCTAAGAGGGTTGGGCCATGGCCATTACCCTGACTTTGTGCTTATGCTCTATGATTGCAATTAAATCCAGCTCTTCCCCCTCCCCCCCCCCCCCGGCGCGCGCCGCCCCCCCAGCCCCAGTGCCATGTCTTTGGTGTGTCAGGCCTATGCTGCTGTAACCTGGCATTTAATCTTATCCCGCTGTTTGGGTGAGCGAGGAGCCTGTGCTCAGCGGGTGATGACGTTCTTTGTAAAGCTGCTCCATGAGCCAGCTTATGCCTTGACTTCCATCGCTCCCCATCACAAAGCACTCAGCTGTAGGCAGCTTCCCCTCACGTCTTGGCCTGTTCAATTGGTGTCTGCTGTGGATGGAGATCTGACCACAGGGGTCAAGGTTAGGGCTGGCCTCCACTGCGGGGAGGGAGGGAGGGTTTTTACGGAGCCAGACCACAACTAAAAGGGGTGGGGATTTCTTTGAATAGCACTAAACACAGCGGGTGAGCTCCCTACCCACCACCCAGATTAGGGGTGGCCTAACATGGGCCTGCTTGCTGTTGCATTTGCACTTGGTAGCTGTGAAGAGGCTCTGATCTGAGCTTGGAGAGACAGGAAGGTTTGCATTGAGAACCCTTTTCACTGCAGCTCACTTATTGCTTTGGCTTCATATCCAGACAGGTATTCGTCACATTCACCTTTGCCCTCTTCACACTCTCCTCTGACTTGCTTCAGAAACCGAGGATGACAAAAACAGTCCTGCCCCTTCCCCTATCCCCAAGCGTTCAAAGAAATCCAGCTGGTGCAAGGGCAGGGAGAAGTACAACATAGCGTCTTTCCCTCTTGTTTGAGTGCGAAAAGCTCCTGTTTTCGTTTTAATCTAATATTAAAAATGGAAATCCCGACCTGTAAGCTACTGAAGAAATAAAACCTTTGAATGGTGCTGGTGTGTTTTCCCCCTTCCCTGCCTTTGTATGTGTCTGTTCAAGTAAGCAGAAAAACACTTCACTTCCCCCTCAAGAATCACCAGCATCAACACTGACAGCTTCCTGCCTGGGTTCTTTTAGGGCCAAGCACCACTGAAATTCTCTTGTCTTATTCCTCTGTATACCATGAGGCATCCAGTGCCTTCACTGCTGCATTCCAGCAACTGAGATTGGTTATTGGAAAAAATTGGGGGGTGGGGCGTGAAGGGGTTTGAAGACGTTTCTCTGTTTAATGAGCCTCCTTTTAGAGCTACATTCAGGGGCAAGTTTGCAGCCTTCCCCCCAGCAGTGATCTTGACCAGGGATGGGAAGAAGAATTCTAGTTCCCCTCCAGCACATGCATGGCACACATCAAAGATTGGTTCCTATTTCAGCAGCTGTTCATGGGCTACTGCTCTGAGCTTTACCAGCAAAGCAGGAGTTGCTTTCTGAGGGCCAGAGAGAAATGTCCCCATTTGCCTGTCCTGCCCTGGAGGGGGAAGGAGGAGAGGAGGCTCCTGTATTTACACCCTTCACTCAAAGTTTAGCTTCAGATGCCGCTTTGGTTATGAACGAAAATGAGGTTTGTTTCCAAGGTGGGCCCTGGGAACCTTTGTCCTGGGTCAGAAACCAGAAGGGGAGGAGTGGGTTTGGGTCAACTAAAAACTGCCTGAGCTGATCCGCCTCGTTGCAAAGGTCTGAGTAATGCTTCCCTCCCCCTCTCCCTGCTTGTCTGGCTCTGCCGAGTAGCAGAAGTGCTAAGCTGCACCCAAACCAGCTTGTTCTTCCTGTATTCCTGGCTTGTCCAATTCTGCCTCGCTGAGGGGTGTGGAGAAAGGACTGACCTGGCTGAGGTCTGGCCCTGACCCGGGGACGTGGCAGTCCCTGCCGCGGCGTAGCCCTGTGCTAGGAGGCACTTGGGATTGAGGAGCATTAGCGAAGGCATGGGGGTAACCCTGGCCTGGACTGGGGGTGGGTGTAGAATTAGGGTGCAGGGGAAGGGTTGCAGAGAGGACTGACGCTCACACGCTCGTTCCAGTGCTGCCCTGGGGCTCCTGTCCATCTGCCCCACCATGGGGAGGAAACTCTGGGGGGGGGGGTCACGTAGGGAAGGGAGTGGCTCTGCTGTGCCTGGGGAGAGATGGAGCTGAGGCCACAAGTGCGGTGTAAGAGGAGGGGGATCCCCCCTCAGCGGGCCCGTTAGCAATCACTGCCGACCTGCTTTGCTTTGCAAACTCAGCAGAGCCAAGCGAGTGGAGAGGAAGCCACGGTGCTGGCCTGGCCTCCCACATCCCTCTCCTGGGGCTGATCTCCGCTGGCTCTGGCTGTGCCCAGTGAAGCAGAAACTCACTGGAACAGCGCTGAGACTTCGTGCTCCTTATTCATTGCAGTTTATCGAGGCGGGTGGACGTGCCAGGGAGAGCGAGGGCTGAGGCTGAGGGAAGCTCCCCCTCGTTCAGCTGGGGCCCCTGCAGCGCCTCTGGCTGGACTCGCTGCAGGTCCTTGGAAGCAGTCATCAGCCGGTGCACTTGGCCCGGAGGTGGAGTTGTGATGGAGTGAGACTGTTCCTAATGTTTCCTCTGGATAGTGTGTGTGCCTCAGTTTCCCCTAGGCATTTCTGAAGTCTCTAAGGGTTGGGGGAAGAGCCAGAAAGGGCTAGTGTGATGGCAGAGAATGGCCACAGTCTGTTTCTTGGCAACTAATGGCCTGGGCCTCTCCTCTCCTGCAAGCTGTTAGCTGAAGGTGAGAACAAAGGAATCAGGTGACCTGGCCCGGGAAAAGAGACAAAGGAAAAGGGGAGGAGGGGCTGGAGAGTGAGTTAGTTTGGAGCTGGCTGGGGTCACGGAGTGAAGTGCAGATGAGGTGTTTGGCTCACTGCTCCCCAAAATGGATCCGGCTGAGGGGTCCGGTTCTTTGTACCTACAAGCCCTGTTTTAAACCATGTTCCTGTTGTCTACTAAACCTCTGTGTTACTGGCTGGCTGAGAGTCACGTCTGACTGTGGAGCTGGGGTGCAGGATCCACGGGCTTCCCCAGGACCCTGCCTAGCTGGGCTCGCTGGGGGAAGCGCACGGAGGGGCAGAAGGTGCTGGATGCTCCGAGGTCAGACCCAGGAAGGTGGAAGCTGTAAGATGTGAAGCTCCCAGCCCTGGAGACAGGCTGTTCACAAAGAGGAAGCTTCCCCCCAGAGTCCTGACTAGCTTCGTAGGGGGCAGTTCCAGAGCATCGCCCCAGGGACTCCGTGACAGAATCACCACAGCTTGGCCCCTGCGCGGAGCCAGTCAGCCCCCCTGCCCCCCGCCACACCAGCACGGAGCCAGTCAGTGCCCCCCACAGCATGGAGCCAGTCAGTGCCCCCCGCCCCTCCCGGCATGGAGCCAGTCAGCCCAGGCTGCACTCTGTCTGCTGCTTAAATAACTTTCAATGAACTGCCAGTCGACGAGAGCAGCTGCCCCGGCTGCTTGAAGGAGCCGGGCTCTGACCGGAGCCCCCTGTGCCGCCTGGAGTGCCAGGCCCAGCCACGTGCACCAGGGCACAATGTACTTGGGTGCCCTTTCAAATGGGGGGGGGGGCGCTGCCCCTTTTGCTGCCCCCACCCAGCAGCCCAGTACTAGCCCCCTTCATTTCCCTGCGGCTCTTCAGACTCGGCCGCCAGGCCCTGTCCTGACTCAGGTATTTCTTCCCTGGTGATTTGATCCTTAAATAATGTTCAGTAAAGCACATGACCAGCGCCCCAGCCCTGCTCAGTCCCCTGCGCTCCAGGCTCCCATGTCTCAGCCTGGCAGTTACTTACTGACACACACACACACACCCCATTATCCCTGGGCCCGTCCCTAGAATCCTACCAGAGCTGAAAGCACAAGACTGGAGATCTGGGTGTTTGTCGCAGTCCTGGCCCCCTACCTCCCAGCTCTGCCGATGCCCATCAGTGCCAGGCTGCATCTCCTGCCCCCCACTACCCCAGTCCTGGGCTCCACACCTCACCCTCTGCTATGCCAGGCTGCCAAACCCCATGGAGATTCAAAGGCACAGACATGCCCCACTGCTAGGGTGATAATTATTTGATATATTTGCTACATCGGCATGTGGGGCCAAGCGGCATGGTGGCGTAACTGCCTTGAATACCGAGCATAGATGAGGTTCTGCAGCTGGAAATCCGCAGGGAGGTGGGAGTTTATCCCCCTTCCCTAGCAGCTGTGGTTGCCTAGATGACCAGCCCTAAGTCTGCCCTTAGCCTTTCCCAGCATGCTCGCTGGCCCTTTAAATCTGGGAGACAGGAGCAGCTGTTGCCCTTAGGGTGTGCTTTGATTTCCCCGGTGCAGACAGATTGCAGCTCCCTGCTGGTGAGTACTGAGTGTGTTTGTGTAGCTGTTGTCTCCCGCTTTGCTGCCTCTCTCCAGCCCTGTGCAATGCTGGGGCCGCGTGGGAGGGCTGATTAATGTCTCCTTTTGCCCGGTCCAAGCTCTTGGTGTCTCCAGACTTGTGCCCCATTGAAACCGATGCCTTAGCAACAAAGGGCACTTGTTCCCCAGAGCTGTCGGAGCCCTGAGGTTGCAGAATTGTTTCCAACCACAGCAGGTCTCCTGCAGGGCCCTGGTCTTCTCGGTGCCTTTCACGGCATGGTTTTAACTGGGCTGCACTGGTGGGAAGGTGGACAAAACCCGAGTGGTTCCAATGGACGAGAGACTGGCTTTGGAGGGAGAGCCCTGCCTACTGGGAACACCACGGGGTCCTGGGATGGGGTTGGCCCAAGGGTGCTTGGGTAGGGTACCAATGAGAGCCATGTGGGTACCAGACTTGGCCATCCTTTGCCTTTCCCCTCTGGGATCTATCAGCCCCATTTAGCAACCTGGGGTGGACAGGGTGATCCCTGCCCCCAAGATCTGAACAGTTAAGGCCCTGATCCTGCAATGACACCGGCACTGTGTTAGAGTTAGGCACAGGCACTGGGGCTGGGGCCTGCCTAGCCTGGGGGAAGCAGAGGAGGCTGCATCTCATGCAATGTTTAAAAGCTACCTAGGGAAAGTCCCCCTGACCCGATCGGGGGGCTCGGATCTCATGTGGATCCCGGGACTCTGATTGTCTGCTTTGGGTTCTATTTCCCACTATGGGAAGGAGTGTTGTCTAGTGGGTAAAGCCAGGGACTGGAAGTCTGGACTCCTCATTCTCTGCCCAGCACTGGAGGTGGGGGAGAGATTTGGGCTGGGTGCTTAGAACAAGGGAGACGAGGAATCAGGATTCCTGGGCTCTAGCCCAGGCTCTGCTACCGGCTTAGTATGTGACCTTGAGCAAGTCACATCCCCCCCCGTGTCTCCCGCTCTTCTTTAAAATCTTTCCCCTCCAGCTGAATTTGTTGTCTGCATGCACTGAGATTCCCCACTGGCGGGGGTTGGGGCAGGGTGCGCTAAGGTCAGTAAACAATTCGGGGGGGGGGTGTCTTTCAGAGGTTGCTGCCACCTTTGCTCTGTGGCTGGTGTCTTTCAGCAGCCACCCTCCACCTGCTGGGTTTGTGCAGGAGATAAGCAGGAGGAATCTGATGCAGAAGCGATAACGATGCACCAAAAGTGCCGCGGTCCCAAAGTCAGGCCAAGGACATATTCTAATCCTGTAGCTAGACCAGGAGGATTTAGAAGCCATCTCACACTGGGGGCTAAGGGCTGCAAGGGGTTAAGGCCCTGCCTCCTCCCACCCCAAGACCCGCCTTCAAATCTGGGGGGAAATGGTGCGAGTGAAATGAGTTTGCAGAGTCTCAATGGACTTCGGTGCATGGCACGAAAGCAGCACTGGGGGGTTTCAGATGAAGCCCCAGGGCTGAGCTCATGGGGCGGCTGCGGGTTGGCACGGAGGGGTGTCTGCAGAGCTGTGGTGGGGGGGAGTCTGGGGCAGGAATGTGGTTCGTTGGCAGGGCTGCGGGTTGGGATTGAGGGGCAGGGTGTGTGCAGAGCTGGGGGGACAACACTGGAGCAGCAGGGTGGGGATGGGGGCTGTTTACTTATCCTCTCGCAGTGCGCCTATTTCTCACTTCTCCCAGCCCTCAATTGCCTCTAGCTTGAAAAATCCGGACAGTCTGAGCCTGGGCCCCGGGCGTCAGAGAGATCAGAGGGCGACCTGGCTGTGGGGCGGCGTCCGCTGCTGGAGGAGGTTCCCTGCACCTCCCTACGCCCTTGCCACGGTGCCTGTTCCGGGAGCTGGCAGGTCCTGGCAGGCGGGAGCAGCCCCGCACCCTCCTGCCCCTCTTCCCCCCAGCGTCACCTTGTAGCTCTGCTGCTTGTGCCAAACACTTCAGAGCCCGCCCCGGGGGGCCACAGCCCAGCACCCCAGGGGAGCGGCCTGGAAACAACCGGCTCCGGTGCAGCTGACTGGGGCAGGGGACTCGTTAAGCATCGCCTTACCGGAGGCTTTGAACATTTCTGGCCTGTTGCTTGAAACAAAGTGGCAGGTGGGAGCTTGTGGGGGGGAGCGCAGGATGGGCAGAAGAGACTGCCCTGCGGCGGGGGTGGGGTGGGGACTGTATTTCCCCTGCCCAGGCGCCTGGAACTGAAGGGGTTAAACTCTGCAACACCCTCCTCCCTCCTCCCCTAGTGAATGGCTTGTGAACTACAGTGAGATGAGCAATGGAAGGGTCCTTTGACCCTGATCCCCGCCCCCGCCCCAAGCACTGTCCCTACCCCAGGACTGGGCCCGGAAGCCCCGTTATCCCGGCCCGGGGCTGGGGGCGGTCGCTGTTCTCCACCTCGTTCTCCCCCAGGTGAGCTGCGCCTCCGCCGCGCGGTTGATGGGTCCCGTGAGGCTTGGATCCCCCTTCTTGACAGCAGTGAAGGGTGACCCAGGCCTGGGAGTGGAGAGCAGCCTGCCTGGCCTCCCTGCTCCCCCCACGCCCTGCTGTACCCCCCCCCCCGGGGCAGCAGGCTGCCGGGAAGGGGCCCGGGGGGGGGGGTGGGACCTGCGTGGGGGGCAGGGGGGCGGCGGACCCCTCCAACCCAGTATCCCCCCCCCGTGGCACCCCCAAGTCATGCGGCTCCTCGGGCTCTGATCTGGCCCAGCCCTTCTCCTCTCTGCCCCCCCCCAGCCCCGGGCCATCCTGCAGCGAGGCGTGTGCGGCGCTGTACTGTAGGGGGAGGGGGAATTTCCTCCCGATTTCACCCCCCCCACTTCGTCTTCTGCAGTGAGAGACCTCTGCCCCCCCCCCACATCTCCCTGCAGAAACGTGTCCCGATCCACCTGCGGAACCAGATTGGACTATTCCCACCCCCCCCCGAGATTTCCCTTCACCCCCCGCCCCCAAACCCCCCTCACCCCCCATCGGTCAGCTACTTAGCAGTGGTGCCAGTGGAGTCCTTTTCGCCCCCCACCCCAGTAAATTCCAACCCCCGCTCTCACTGCAATTCCCGGGGAATCCCTCCGCGCTGGGGACGTCCCCCGCCCCCGCCCCGCCGGGTTTATTTTGGGAGGGGGAATCCCGCCTGCCGGATTGGAGATGCCGCCCCCGCAGAACCCTGCGCTCGCGCCCCCCCCCCCCCCCGCAGCTCTCCCCCGCCCCGCGTCGGAGCCGAGCGCGGGGATGAATTATTGATCGCCCGGCGTCTCGCTGCCTTTCGTCGTGGGGAGGGGGGAACCGGGGGGGGGGG
>ML677376.1:2820897-2836511 GCA_007922305.1 Dermatemys mawii | reverse complement strand
CGCCCCGCGCACACATTCCCTGGGGGCTGCAGGGCGTGGGGGTGGGGGTGCAGGCCACTCTCGGGGGCTACAGGGCAAGGGGGTGGGGGTGGGGTGTGCAGGCCACTCTGGGGGGATGCAGGGCAAAGCTGGAAGGCAGTAGGCATGGTTGGGGCGGGGGAAGGGGTCCTTTATTTCCCAGGGGAGCTGGGGTGCTGTGGGTGGGAGCAGACCAGCATGCACAAGGTCCAAGGGTGTGGGGGGGGAGGGGGGGTGTTGGGTCTCTGGGGAGGGTTCTGCCTCTCGAAGGGGGGTTCGCTCTGGATACGCAGAACCGAGGGGCTGGGATCTTGGCTCCCCATCTCTGCACTTGGGGGTAGGGTGGTGGGGGCTGGGCCTCGCTGCCCCCCGGCCGTGCGGTGCTCTAGAGCCTTCCAGGGCCCTGGTCACCCCCGGGATCAGCAGCAGCAGTGTCTCGGGAGCTGCCTGCGCCCAAGGGTGGCTGGCCCAGGGGCCGGACATTGACTATCAGGCGGCTGAATCTCTGTACAAAGGGTGATTGAGAGGAAAGCAGGGCAAGGCTCAGGGAGTGGGGTACTGTTCCCCCTGGCAGTCCTTATGGGGTGCCGAGCATAGGCTGACCAGACAGCAAGTGTGAAAAATCAGGACACGGGGTGGGGGTAATTGGAGCCTATAGGAGAAAAAGCCCTGAATATCAGGACTGCCCTATAAAATGGGAACATCTGGTCACCCTAGCCCTGCACCCTCCTGGGAATTGCCTGAGAGCTGGTCCCTGATGCGTGTGGTCCCTGCTGAAGGATATTGACAGACTGGAGGGTGTTCTGAGAAGGGCAAGAAATACGGGGAAGGGGCTGGAGGCACTAGCGGGGGCGGGGGGGACGAGGTTTAAAACACCTGCACAGCTGCAGCTGGCCTGAGTGTGCCCTGCGGGGCTAGGGGATGGGGATGGTCAGACAAGGGTCAGCACCAAGGGTCAGTGGTGCTCTTCAGGGTGGGGGGCACACGGGATGCGTTTGAAGCGGGGGATGTGTAGGCAAAACACCCAGCCTGGGAGATCTGCCAGACTGCAGAAGCCACCCTCTGGGGTACTCAAAGCCCCCCGGCCGGCCGGCAGAGCTGGGAACAGAGAGTCCCCTTCCAGCTCTGCTCCTTTTGCAGAGCAGAGGGATTTGCTGCCCCATCCACCCCAGACTGTGTGCAGCGCCCGCACTCCCCCTAAGCCGGTTGCTCAGAGCCGCAGGGCTGGGGGCGAGGCCGGAATTTGGCAGCCGGTCACAGGAACAGGCGGCCCGAGCCAATAACAATAAGGATGTGAGGAGAATGACTCCTTCTGTCTAAAAATAACCTCTTCCCCCACCCCGCTCTAGCGTGCCCGGGTGGATTCGGGGGAGGCCTCAAGGTCACCATCCAGAGAGCACAGCAAGCCCTCAGTTTTGGGGAGGGGACTGGAAGGTATCCTCACCCCTCACCCTGAAGATCCCATGTCCTTACAGCTCCCAACAGGATCCTGACACTAACCCTGCAGCGATGTTTTAGAGCCACCCCTGGCTTGAAAGCGGCTCCTACCCAATGAACTTTTGAGTCTCCCCTGGGCTGCCCACCGGCTGAGACCCACGGCCAGGACTGCGAGTGAGCCCCGGGCCCCCCTCAGCCCGTTCCAGGCATCGAGCAGGAAAAGGTTTGGCCCCACGCTCAGAGCAAAGGCCTGGAGCTGAGCTCAGGGGCTGGCAGGTAAGGGGGGCAGGTGGAACATTTGGCTTAGTGGGATGCATTTGTCTCTGGTCACATTTTATGGGGATCTGAGTGCGGTGGGGGGGCTCGTCAGGGCTTCCCCCCCCCCAAGCTGTTCTGCTGGCTTTGCGTTCAGAAGACGGGTTCTGGCTGTCTGGGCAAAGGCAGAAGGAAAATCTCTCCCCTAATATTGGGTTTGGGGTTTGCAGATTAGGCGACAGCTGGTGGCCTGGCCTGGGATGGAGTTTGGGGGTAGGTGGGACTGGAGGCATCGAATTGTCCTGACAGCTAAGAAAAGTGCATCAGATTGGGGGTGGAAAACGGAGACGCCATTTGGATGCTGCCCTGTGTTCTCTGCTGGCGCAAGAGTCGCAGCTCACTCAGCCAACGGAGCTCGGGAGCTTGGCAGCAGGAAGGAGCCGGTCCTTGCAGCTGGGCTAACCACAGGCATCTTAAAGGGATTTGGGGTGGAATACCCTTTAAAGTGGGTCTTTACAAGAAACGTTTCAAACTGTCGAGTGGGATTTTTCGGCGAGGGTTACAGTGCTGGGACCCGCAGCCGTGCATGCGAGGATGACCAGATGTCCCGGTGTTATAGGGACAGACCTGATAGTCAAGCTTTGTCTTGTATAGGTGCCATTTATCCCCCACTCCCGTCCTGATTGTTCACGTTTGCTATCCGGTCATACTACGCCAAGTACAGAGCCCGCTGACCTCTGCCTAATGGCTGGGTTAGGCCCGATTGGCAGGGCCCGGACACATGTACAGCCAGCATGTTTAGATCTCACATGGCGCAGCTCATCCCTAGATCTTCAGGTGCCTTACAAAGCAGCTTTGTGTCATCATTGCTGTTCTACAGATGGGGAAGCTGAGGCAGCGAGAGAGAGAAAGTGACTTGTCCAAGGTCACCCAGCAGGCCAGTGGCAGAGCTGGGAATAGACCAAAGGAGTCCTGGTTCCCAGCCCCTCCTGCTTTAACTACTACAATACATACCACGCCTCTCCCCAAGCTGGGGATAAGCAGCAAGGAGCTTTGACTCCCAGCCTTCCTGCTTTAACCACTAAACCCCAGCGCCTGGCCCACAGCTGCTGCTTTCACGGTATTTGGTGCTTAAAGCCCCAGTGGCTGGAATCATGTGGCAACACAAGAATCTCAGCTTCCATTTAACAAAGAACAGCAGGTTTCTAACTCTCCTGCTGGAGAAGAGCCTGAAACCAGGAGACAAATTGAAAGAACCCAGCACACGTTGCTTTTGACCTTATAGTTTTAAAGCCAGTCTCAGAGATTCATTCCTGGATTCATAGAGTTTCAGGCCAGGAGGCGCCATTAGAGCATCTTGTCTGATTTTCTGTACCTAACAGGCCCAAGAGTTTCCCCCACAGCGAGCCCAATGGCTTGTGTTTGGCTAAAGCATCTTCCAGGAAGGCTCCAGTCTGGATTTGAAGGCAGCACGGGATGGAGAATGGACCTGCCCTGGGAGTTTGTCCCAGCCGTTAGAAATCTGGGTGTTATTTCTAGTCGGGATTTGTCTGGCTTTGATGTGCAGCCATTAGCTCTCGTTCTGCCTTTCTCGGCAGGTGAAACCGCTCTTAGCTCCTGGGATTTTCTCCCTGCGGAGGTACTTCTGTGCCGTCATCACGTCATCTCTTGAGCTTTTCGGAGAAGCCAGACAGCGGGAGCTCTTGAAGTCAGGCATTTTCTCCAGCCCTCCAAGGCCTATGAAATTCTACCGGACCTGAGTTCCCATGCTGCCTGCCTTTACCCCCAGCCCCCATCTGCTTTCCCCACCCCCAGGATCCTGCACTCCTTCCCTAGGCAGGAACTGGTCAAAGTATTCAATAAATCACCGGCCCAGATCCTTGTACCAGCCGAGTCTATTTTTAGCTGCAGCCTCTGCAGCAGCTGTTCTGTCCAAACCCAGAGCCCCCCGAGGGGCCAGGGCTACTTTCCACCCAACAAGGTCTGGGAATATTTTGGATTTGCACATCAGCCGGCATTTTACAGCAGCACCTGCGGGATAGTTTAACCCTATCGGGGCCGGGGCCCTTCCCCCACCCCAGAAACGCTCCCCTCCTCCAGAGCGCTGGACAAACAACACAGGCGGGGATTGATGTGCTGCACCGCTGTGAAATGCAGCCGCCTCTGGGGTGGAGCACAGCAGCTGTGTGAGTTCGTGGCTATGCTGGGGGGCCTTGCCGTGTCAGGGTAAAATCACAACAGGGGAGTTTGGGGAGGAAAAGTAAGACAAAAGCAGCTTATTTATTAACACAGAGCCTGCTGATCTGCCATTGTCATGGCTTATGACTGGGCGGTCTCCCATCCATCCACCAACCTAACTGCCACCTTGAGAGGTGCCAAGTGCACAGCCAGTGCTGGTACTGTGCTAGGCTGACCTGCATTTCTCATCCCCTTTCTGGGCGCAGACGTAACCCATGAAAGATGGTCCCCATTGGCTCTCTCCCGGGGGATGGGGAAGCGGGAGACGTGATGGATCTTAATTCTAGTCAGGCTTTTGACCCAGTCCCCCATGATATTCCCATCAATAAACTAAGGGAAGTCTGCTCTGGGTGAAATGACTCTAAGGTGGGCGCAGGACTGGTTGAAAGACTGTACAATACTCAAGGCGTCGTTATCAACGGTTCGCTGTCCAACTGGGAGGGCGTCTTTAATCAGCAGTGCCCTGTTTCCTGGCCATGTGGCCAGGCCAGCCGGCAGCTGGCTCCCAACGCGATCATTTCTTGGCTTCCAAAACTCCACCGCAAATTCCGCCAGCGGCACTTCCCGGCCAAATCCGCCCGGAGCGAGGGGAGCCCCAGATGGCGGGCAAGAGATGGAGCCGTCAGCAATAGCCCCACCCCTTTTCTGCTGCCAGCCAATCAGAAGGCCAGAACTTGCTATTCCCTGGGATGTTATAATGGCAATATCTGAGGTTTCTAGGGTCCCCAGGGGCTTAGCAGACTGTGAGTTGAATTTTACCGCAAGCTGCCCCATGTGCAGTGCCCACTGGCCACACGAACTGCAGCCACCTCTGGGGTGGGGCACAGCAGCTGTCTCAGCAGTCACCGAGACATTCTGCATCTCAGCCGGGAACCTCTGCCCAGGTTTCTTGAAGGATTTTAGGGGCCTAACACCCCTTGAAATGCTAGAAACCAATGGGAGTTGGGCACCTAATTATAACTGAGAAGCTGGGTGCTCTCCTACGAGCCAGCCCCCATTGGCGTGTTGTCCAGCCTGGCAGAGGTTAAACTGTGTTTGCTGAAATGAATGCCAGGCCCCGGCAGCCACCCACATTGTATTGGTGCCCGCAGTTCGTGACGGGGAAGGAACCTGAGACGCCCCTGGCAGCACATGCAGAATTTTCCATGCAGCCCGTGCCTGGGGGCAGAGCGGCCCTGAAGGGGCAGGCCGGCCTCCTTCTGCCATTCGCCACTCCCCTGCCTGGGCTATCCAGCACTGCTCTGGGCCTCCCTCTCCTAAGGGTGACGCCAGGGAGCAAGGTGGCCCCTGGGGTCCCCAGCACAGACCCCTCCCACCGTTCAGCAGCTGCCTCCAAATCCCATCCCTGGGAAACCCAAGCGGCGGATGCATAATTTACTAGCGCTCCCTGGCAAAGAATAGCCGCTGTCTGTGCGTGGGCAGCCGGGGGGAGAGAGGGCAGGGGGGTTCCCTCGGCAGCGCGCTCCGGTTCAGCTGATTTCCCCGGCCTTCCCATGCGGCAATCGCCAGGCCCCTGTGAGTAACCTCGGCCTCGCTGCCCAGGGAAAACCTCCAGACAACCCGGCGTGCCCTGTCTCTCTCATTGTCCCTTGCGCCTCTTTGTCTGTCTGATCCTAGTGTGTCCATTTCTTCTTTCTTCCTTTCTTTCTTCCTTTCTTTCTTTCTTTCTTTCTTTCTTTCTTTCTTTCTTTCTTTCTTTCTTTCTTTCTTTCTTAATCTCTGTGGAATACAGAAGGGTGAAAAATCTTACAGGGGAATCGAATCTGGGAAATCATTTGAATGCAAAAAAGGAGCTGGGACCCCGAAAGGACAATCCACCGACTACTATCCTGCTCTGACAGAGGCTGCTGTAAATCGGGGGTAACTGCACTCCAGCTAAGGGGCAACAGAGGCGAATCCAGTCCTGGCATTTCTGGCCAGGCGAAGGTGCCTGACCTTGACAGCGGGCGGCACCCCCTTCTGTTGGATCTCTGTGCATTGGGCCAGGGTCCCACTCTCTGGGTTGGGATCACCTATGCTAACCTGCCCATGGGTGACTGATCCTTCTTCAGCCTGGCTGGGAGCTGGGTGAGCCCCAGGGGGCGTGTGACCACATGAAGCGTCCCCTCTCTGCTAGTGAGTCAGGCACTACGAGGAGTCTGTCCCTGGCATGCTCCTATTTAAAGCCCATGACCTTTCAGTGCTCACCCCGGGGTAGGAAACCATCACGTGCTCTGGAAACCTCCAACCTCCCCAGCCAGGGCGCATCACCGCCACTGACATTCAGCAAGGGCTTGGGGAGGGGAGCAAAGGTCCCCTCTTTGACATGTGGGGCTGCCAAACGGATCTCTCCAGAGGCAGAGATTGGGGGTGGGGGACGGGAACCTTAGTCCGTCTCTGGTCACAGCCCCCTCCCACCCAGACCCTCTTGTCTTTTCTACCACACGGGACGAGAAGCATCTCTGGGATGCCGGCCTCTTGGGGACCCAAGAGGTCCCTCCCCATCCACTGCTTCCTTGGGGAGGCTGGGGACAGAACCAACCTACTGGGGGAGGTCAGGACGTTCCACCATGATCTGATGTGTTTGCGCAGTGCCTAACACAACGGGGGTTGGGGAGGGAGATTTTCTGTCACCAAATATGCGATTAAAAATAATGATTAATAATAATGTTATTGGGGATGGGGTGACACCTTCTGCTGGGTCACAACTGGCCACATCAGTTCCCCTCTGTTTGGGGTGGCTGCCCCACTCCAAGGTAAAAGGGATTAAGAGCGGCAGAGGGAGGCTGGTGAGGTAGTTGGCCCCAGGTGTGTCTGACTTAATCAGGCCACAACTGGCCTGGATAAAAGGGCTGTGGGGCCAGGAGGCAGGGGCATCTTGTTCTAGCCCTGGATAGGCACAGGCAGAAGTTTCTACCCCCTTGCCAATGATGAGTGGCCATGACAGACTCCAGTCTGCCCTAGATGAGGACTGGCAGTAGCCACTGAGGCAAGGTGAGAATAGAGGGTTGGGGGTTCCCCTGGGAGACCCAGAGGGTGAGGGTACTGTA
Organism: Dermatemys mawii; assembly: GCA_007922305.1. Lineage (NCBI taxonomy): Eukaryota > Metazoa > Chordata > Testudines > Dermatemydidae > Dermatemys > Dermatemys mawii. Next base: position 2,829,534 of record ML677376.1, on the reverse strand, counting down.
GAAGGGCAGAACCCCGAAGTAAAAGGGCACTGAGGTCTGGGAGAGATACGGGGGCCTGAGGCAGGAGAGACCCCAGCCAGCAGACGGCACTCTGGAGCTGGAGTGGAGGTAATTCCCAAGGCAACCAGCAGGAGGCACTGCAGTGGTGAGTCTTTGATCGGCTGCAGTCTGATTTCTAATAGGAGATGACGTATAACTCTTGGTGGTGGTGGGGTGACAATTTAAAGGGGGGGCAGGTGACCACCCCATGCATCCTCTCTGGGACGGGGGAGACATGGGGAAAATTGAAACTTGCCTACTGACTACAGAAACAGGTGAGCAGCCCCGTCCCATGGGTATCTGGCCAGCGGGTTGGCTGGGGGAGGCTGTGATCGGCAGCTGTTTTGCCTGGGAGCGAGGGGAGGCAGATGGGAGCTCAGCGCGGACTGAGGTACCAGGAGGCCATCGGCTTCGTGCTCCCGTGGCGAGTGCAGAGAGGGGCAGGCGCTGAGATGCGCCAAGTGGGATGGAGCCCTGGCAGCCAACTGCACCTAGAGACGGTGAGAGAGTGGGTGGGCTCTGCCAGGGGAGTAGGACCAAAGGGAAGGGGCACATGACCCTGCTTGACCCCCCGGGCATCGCCTCTGTGTGCATGGGGGAGGGGTGCGTGGGAATGGACAACACGGCATGGATCACTTGATAATTGCCTGCTCTGTTCATTCCCTCGGAAGCATCCACCTGGGGCCGTTGTCGGAAAACAGGATGCTGAGTTAGAGGGGCCATTGGTCTGACCCAGTACTCATGTTCGTATCTGCATTGGATTCTACTGCTCTAGGGGCTGCAACTCTGATCCGTATGGCTGCAGGTAGATCGTTGGTACAAGGAGAGGCCTCTGTATCCCATGCACTAAAGCAGGACAGACCTTGCTGCTGCTTGAAGTGGGGTTTGGAGAAGGCAGCTGACTAGAGCGGATAGAGCTGTGCTGGAGAAGGGGTTCCCAGAGCAGGAATATCGGGGTGGGGGGATGCTACAGAGGAGGGAGAGGGCTGGGTTGTGGGGGCTGTGCGGTTGTTCATCATGGGTGGAGCCAGGTTGCAGGGGATGAGGCTAGAGGAGGGTTTTGGAGAGGGATTCTCATGGCAAGGAGAACTGGGTTGAGGGGTGAGTGGAGAGGTTACTAGGGTGGACCTGGCTGGGTTGCTGGCGGGGGAGTGAGAGGATGGGTATGCTGGACGGAGCTGGGTTACAGGTGTTAAGGTGGGGCTGTTTTTTTGGAGGTGTTGTCATGACAGCACCAGGCTGGAGCTGGGGTTGGCAGGTTTCCCACGGTAGCGATTGCGGGTAGAGCCGGGTTTCGGAGGGGTTGTCATGGCAGTGATATGAGCAGGTCCTGGATCACAGGAGCAATTCTCTCCGTCCAGACGCTGGATCCCTGGAAACCCCAGAGGTGCCAGGCCAGACATTTTAATCAGCTCTCATTACGTGGCCAGGCAATACATTTTCCCTGGTGGAGATATTTGTATTGATGTCCTGGCAGGATGAAAGACTTAATAAAGCCCATTTCTGACGACATCAATAGGGCCTATTAGTGAACTGTCCGCTAAGTGATGGTTAATAAAATATTTACTGGGATCCACCGCAGAGGCCCACTCAGAGAAGCGGTGCCGCACTCTCCCTGACCTAATTTGGGAGCCCACAGGAAGCGCTGACCCCAAAAGCTGCTCCAGCCTCGATGCTCCTGCGTCTCCGCAGCTGCGGTCGGAGGATCCGTTGCTGGGGTGAGGATGGCCCCTGGCCATGTACGAAATGGGAGAGAAGCTGGTTTGGGGTGTTTCCAGCAGCTGGAGGAGCAACTTCCTGAGGATTGCAAGCTAGGGAGGAACGAAATCGCAGGTAACCTAGGAAAGAACTGAAAAGCTGGGAGTGGTGGTTAGTTGTTGGCGCAGGGAATGGGAGACAGAAATCCTGCCTTCTATTTCCGGCTCAGGGAGGGGACAGGAGTCTAGGGATTGAAGCAGGGGGCTGTGAGTCCGGCTCCAGTCCTAGGTCTGGGAGTGGAGTGTGGTCGAGTGATTAGTGGGGGTGGGGGGAGGGGCTGGGAATTAGGACGCCTGGGTTCCATTTTTGTGAGGAGCTGTGTTGCCTGATGGTTAGAATAGGGGAGTTGGCATGGGACCTATTATGTTCTATTCCCAGTGCTGTTGGGGAATATTGCCTAGTGGTTTGTGTTTGGTGGGACTGGGAGTCAGGATGCCTGGGTCCTATTGACTCACATGTGACCTTGAACAAATTGCTCCCGGGCCTTCGCTTGCCCCGGCTGGAAGACGACACCACGTTTGTCGGTGTGGGGAGAAGAAAGGAATTGTGAGGCTCTGTGGAGCTTGGCAAAGGGCTCAGGAAAGAATCCAGAGAAGGGCTGGGTATAAAGTCGCTGGCAGGATGTCTCGGGGAGGGGCTGAAGTCGGGGAGCAGTCAGGTGAGCGAGCGGCAGTGCAGGGACTAGCCTCCCCATTAACAGAGCTGCCAGCTTCCTGGTGCCTTTGCCTCCTGCCCCTGTGCCCAAGGGCCGGGTGAACGACATGGGGAGGGGAGGGATACGCCGATTCTCATTTACCCCTTTCCTGCCCCGTTCCCAGGGCTGGAAAATAATGAGGCCAAGACTAACGCAAGTTCTCCAGCCCACACTGGGGGGCCTTGTGGACAGTGTGAAACCTGCCACCAGCAATAATTCAAACCTGGTGACAGGGTTTAGAAACCAGGGCGGGCAGGCCTTGGAGATGCCCTCACTGATGGCTGGCTCTCTCCAGCATCTCTGCTGGGTTGCGCCCGGGCCATAGGGAAGATGGGACAAGCTGAAGCACTGGGACGGCAGCTGGGTGGGGTGCAGGGTGGAGGCGAGCGGGGTGTGTGTGTGTGTCTTGTAGATCATCCTTGCTAGCGAACAGAACACGTGAGGTCCTGGCCAGTGATGCTGGGCAAGGGGGAGACCAGGCCTGAGTGAATCGTGATGCGTGAGAGGTGGATGCCCCCAAGTGAGCAGCAGGAGAGATGATGACAGGCAGATTGGGCGTAGCGAGAGCAGTGTCCCTGTTACTCTCCCATCTCCATGGTGCCCCGCATCACACCCTGGTGGTGCCGTGGGACTCACCTAGGGCTTGTCTTCACTGCGGAGTGAGCTCAGGTTATAGCTCCAGCTCCAGTCCTGTCCACACACCAATCAAACCCTCCTTTTCGGTACGGTGCTTCAGTTGGCCGGCTGAGTGGGGGTCCAAGCTACAGCTCAAGCGAGCACAACACAACCGCTGTCGGGACTGACACAGCCGCTCTGTGCAAGCCCAGTGTTATCTCAGCGTGAGGCTGCTCACAGTGGGGCAGGTAGATAACTGGAGTTAAGGCTGCAGTGAGAACAGAGCAGATGGGGGTGGCAGGGAACTGTCTTTCATTGCCTGTGTGTACAGCACCGAGCACTCTAGGTCATGCTGCAATACATCCAGCTATTGTCTGTATTTGCCAGGCTAATGGGCCCTGCCCTTCTTAAAGAAAAAGGGTCCTGCTTTTAATTAATGTGACTCAAAATGTGGAGGGGGGGGGCGAGCCTCCTTCTCAGAGATTGAGGCCTGATTCCCTGCTGCCCTTGCACATCATGCAGTTTGCACCAGTGTAAAGGGCGCGATCACTCTCATCTGGGAGCAATGTGCACCTTGTTTGCCTGGGTGTCAATGGGTGGACAAGGCTTGGGGCAATGGGGGGTCAGGCCTCCCCGCTCTGGCTGGCTGAGTCCTGTTCTAAGGATGTGTCCTTCGCGGCCAGCCTGCCACGTTCATTTTTCCTCCCCATCAAAACATTAAAAAGAAATTGGAGACCATTTTCGTGCAATAAATTTGGCACAATGGCGAGAAAATAAGCTGGCTCTGGAGCCTTGCCAGCATCCCATCTCTAATACTGGGTGCTTGCCCTCCACGGTAGTAAAATATCCTCTTCTGCTCTGACAGTGCCGCTCCCGCCCAGGAGTGACTAGCCAGCCGCTTGTTCATGGCATTACTTCCGCCCCAGAGAACAGTGACCCCCCGTCCCAGGCACTTTGGCTTTACGAGGAAGGGACCCTCGCTATCATTCAAGAAGGCAGCTGCACCGCTCGGTCTGGGCCAAATGATCAGACATAGGAAGTGTCCCTAGGAAAGCCACGCGCCAGGCCGGGTAATCTCCTACCCCCCTGGCACATCCTGGCTGAATAGAATCCAGGTATCCTGACTCCCCCTGCTGTGCCTTCAAAACTCCCCCCGCCTCAAGATGGCCAGAGCCATGCAAAATATTCCTAGTACCCCTTTATGCCGCATGCCTCCAAGTATTCCTAGCACCCCCCTCAGTCATACTGGGTGTATCTGGTTTGGGGGTTCTGTAACACATTTGCATCGTGTTTGTTCGTATGCCTAGGGGAAGTTTTCACACTTGAGGCCAAATTGTTCAGAATTTCCAGGATTCAAAAGCAAGGGATGCCAGGTGAAACGAACAGGTCTCGTCTTGATTTTATTTACTAAGGCCTTTGATGGTGCATCATACACAGATCCAGACCATCAATGGTCCTGATCCTCTTGCTTACCCCAGTTTTATGTTGGTACAACCTCATACGCTGCAGTGGACTCATTCCTGATTTCCACCAGTGTGAGCGAGGAAGGAACGGTTGAAATAAGAACCTGATTATTAACAAGGAGGGGAATTAAGTGTTGGAACGACTTACCTAGGGATGGGTGGATTCTCCACAGAATCGCAGAACTGTGCAGTTGGAGGGGACCCTGAGAGATCATCAAGTCCAGCCCCCTGTACCGAAGCAGGACCAAGTAAACCTAGACCCACACTAGCAGGTGTTTGTCCAACCTGTTCTTAAAAACCTCCAGTGCCGGGGGTTCCACGACCTTCCTTGGAAGCCTGTTCCAGAGAGTTAGAAAGTTTGTCCTAATATCTAAGTTAAATCTAATATCTAAGTTAAATGTGCTGCAGATTAATCCCTATCTTCTGTGGACAGGAAGAACAATTGATCACTGTCCTCTTTATAACAGCCCTTAATATATTTGAAGATTCTTATCAGAGTCCTTCCCCCTTCTTTTCTCAAGACTGAACATGACCAGCTTTTAAATGTTTTCCTCTGAGCTCAGGTTTTCTAACCCTTTGATCATTTTTGTAGCTCTCCTCTGGACTCTCTCCAATTTGTCCACAGCTTTCTGAAGGTGCAGTGCCCAGAACTGAACAGAGTGCTCCTGGGGAGGCCTCACCAGTGCTGAGTAGAGCAGGACAATTACTTCCCATGTCTTACATAGGACACTCCTGCTGATACACCCCCCAGTGATAACTGCATTACATTGTTGGCTCTCATTCAATTTGTGATCCACTATAACCCCTGTCACCTAGCCAGTTAGTCCCCATTTTTTAGCTGTGCATTTGATTTTTCCTACGCAAGTGTAGTACTTTACATTTGTCGGTATTGATTTTCATCTTGTTGATTTCAGACCAGGTCTCCAAATTGTCAAGGTCATTTGAATTCTAATCCTGTCCTCTGAAGTGCTTGCAACCCCTCCTAGCCTGAGGTCAGCTGCAAATCTCCACTCAGTGATCCAAGTCATCAATGAAAATATTGACTAGTACTGGACCCCGGACTGAGCCGTGTGGTACCCCACTCACGGGGCTCTCCAGTTTGACAGTGAACCATTGATCACTACTCTCTCAGTATGGTCTATCAACCACTTGTGCACCCATCTTCTAATTTCATCTAGACTACATTTGCCTAATTTGCTCATGAGAATGTCCCGTGGTACTGTGTCAAAAGTCTGACTAGAATCAAGCTATATCACTTCTCCTGCTCCCCCCACACCCCACCATCCAATAAGCCAGTAATCCATCAGAGAAGGAAATTGGTTTGGTTTGGCATGATTTGTTCTTGACAAAACCATGTTGGCTCTCCCTTAGAACCCCCTTGTCTTCTAGGTGCTTACAACATGATTGTTTAATAATTTATCCCAGTATCATTCCAGGTATCAAAGTTAAGATGACTGGTCTATAATTCTTCAGTTCCTCTCTGTTCCCTATTTTAAAGAGAAGTGCAATGTTCATCCTTCTCCAGTCCCCTGGGGAGGGTTGGCCTTACCATGAGGCGAACCGAGGCACCCGCCTTAGGTGCCAGAGTGTGGGCGAGGCACCACTAGGACACAGAGTGTAGAAAATTGTGTCTTCTGCTGATGCCTGTGTATTCTCTGCTCTGGATGCACAGAGATGGGGGAGTGCTGGGCTGGAGGAAGGAGGGCCCAAGTTTTGGCCCAAATGAGGTGGCATGAGTGTGTCACTTGAGCTCCCCACCTCAGGTGCCCCCAGGACCTCATCTGTCCTCCACGGGTTCTCAAAGATAATTGCTAATGGTTCTGAGATTGCTTCAGCTAGTTTCTTAAGTATCCTAGGGTGAAATTCATCAGGCCCCGCTGACTTGAATACATCTCACTTGTCTATATTCTTTAACCCATTTCCACTGTGCTCCTTTCTCCTTCTTAATATTACTTGTCTTGAGTATCTGATCACCATTAACCTTTTCAGTGAAATCTGAAACAACATACGCATTAAATGTCTCCGGCTTCTGGAGATCATCCAGAATGAGCTCTCCTAGCCTCATAAGTAGAGAATTTCCATCACTGATAGCCTTTTAAATTAAGATTGGATGGATCTTTCTAAAAGACCTGCTGTAGCTCATTCACAAGTTCTTGGACATGACGCAGTTGTGACTGGTTGAAATTCTGTGCTCTGTGTCACACAAGGGGTCAGACTAGCTGATCATAACGGTCCATCTGGCCTTTAAATTTGAGTCATTAATTATTGCAAGAGGAAAACAGAATCTTTAAACTCTAGTCTTATCACTTCACATTTTTTTCAGTTTCTCCTTCAAGGTGCTAATAATTATTCCAGAGAACACCTGGGCTGCAAAGTCCCACCCAACACTAGCCTTAAAGGACATGCCTAACCCTATAATGCTGCTTACAATGGCTCTGCACATCGATTCTGGGCCAGTAGAACTATGGCGGTGGGGGAGTGGAGAGTGATTTTTTATTGATGGTTTATATCAGTCTGATCCCTAATGTGGATGCAGTTATATTGGTGTAAAGGTGCCCTAGGTCAGTAACATGCTATTCCCACAGGGCAAGGGGCATACTATACTAGTATATGTCAGTGTAACTGCATCCACACTAGGGCAGGTTGCACCGCTGTAAGTGTACAGGGGAAGTTAGAGTGGTTCAGCTTTCTAGTGTAGACAAGCCAACAAAGTTGCATCAGTTTACCTGCACTGTTACGAAGTCATGTCTTTAGTGTGACTTTGGGGGTAACTCTGGGCTGGCTGTTGGTGTGAGTCTGTTGTAGCTCTTCCATGCTGACGATTTCTGTCTGCTCCCCCCTCCCCAGGTGTCTAGGGAACCCAATGGCACCGGGTCCCCAGGAGACAGACAGAGCAAGAGCCCTGGCTAGAACCGCTGCACCCCATCCCCACGAAGACACATCTCGGGTGTTTTAACCGCAAGGGGCTGCTTCCAGCCGGGCGCCCCTGGCGCGGAGCAGGTAAGGCGCAGGGGGCAAGGCCAGGCCCAGGTACCCAGAGGTCAAGGGCTCCTTCAGATCCAGTGATCTCCCCTGGGGCACGTTTTGGTTTCAATGGAGGGGCTCCCTTTCCCTGTGGGGTGCAGTGGGGTGGGGTGAGGGAAGGGCTCCCCCAGGCGGCTCTCCGGGGCTGGGCTGGTTCCATCTGGGCTGGGGGAAGGCTTGGGGGCGGCGTCTGGGGGGGCAGCTCAGACACCCCACCTCCCACCAGGTGGGCAGGGAACATTGACAGAGGAAATGTGGGCGTGGCTCTGAGCCTAAGAGGAGGAGGAGGGGGGGGCGCGTCATGGGGGTAGTTCTGGCCGAGCCCACCAATCAGGCGGCCCGCCCGGGCTCCCCCAGCACCCCGGGGTGCCGCGGCCGCGCGAGCCGAGGGGAGCGGGGCCGGGCCGGGCCGGCCATGCCGCGGCGCTCGCAGGGAGCTGTCCTTCAGCACCACCCGCGGCGGCCGGGACCTGTCCAGCGCTGGAGCCCCGGCGAGCGCTCGCCCGCCGCCCTGCGCCACCAGCCCGCCGCGGGGCAGCCGCCGCCGGCCGCGCTTCCCCGCGGGAGCCGCCTCGCCCCGCCCCTGCCCCCCGAGCTTCGCCCCCGAGCCCACGATCCGGGGGGGCTCGGACCCCCCGGCGGCGGCTGCTGCTGCTACTGCGCATTGGAGCCGCCCCCTACCCCGGGCGGCTGCCGCCTCCTGCGGGGCGAGCGGCCGGGCTGCGGAGCCGAGGAGCCGGTTCGTTTGCACCAGCCGCCGCCGGGAGAGCGCGAAGAACCGCCCCGGCTCCAGCCCTTACCGCAGCGCTGCCGCTGTCAGCTGCGAGCCGGGGGCGAGGCGGGGCGGCGAGCGCCGAGCCCGCAGCCGCGCCACCGGCTCCCAAACTTCGTTAGCCCCGGCGCCTCGCCGCGCTGCGGGTCCCGAAGCCCCCCGGAACAGCAGGTATGTGTGTGTGTGTGTGTGTTTTCTAGAGACTCTGTGTGTGTGTTTTCTCTAGTGTGTGTGTGTGTGTGTTTTCTAGAGGCTGTGCGTGTGTGTTTCCT
>ML677376.1:2719747-2820887 GCA_007922305.1 Dermatemys mawii | reverse complement strand
AGGCTGTGCGTGTGTGTTTCCTCGTGTGTGTGTGTGTGTGTGTGTGTTTTCTAGAGGCTGTGTGTGTGTTTCCTCTAGTGTGTGTGTGTAGAGTGACTGTGTGTGTGTTTTCTTGAGGCTGTGTGTGTGTGTGTTTTCTGTAGTGTGTGTGTGTATGTGTTCGTGTTCTAGTGACTGTGTGTCTGTGTCTGTCTGTGTTCTAGTGACAGTGTGTGTGTGTGTGTTTTTGCTAGTGTGTGTGTGTAGTGACTGTGTGCATATGTTTTATAGAGACTGTGTGTGTGTGTGTGTGTTCTAGTGACTGTGTGTGTGTGTGTGTGTGTGTGTTCTAGTGACTCTGTGTGTGTGTGTGTGTGTGTGTGTGTGTGTGTGTGTGTTCTAGTGACTGTGTGTGTGTCTGTGTGTGTGTGTTCTAGTGACTGTGTGTGTGTGTGTGTGTTCTCTAGGGACTGCACTTTCCCCTCCTGTGCTCCTCTTATCTCCTCCTTGGCCAGTGTCATTGTGCGGTGCAGTTTGGTTCCCCTATGGTGTGTGTTTGTGTGTGGATTGTCAAGCTCACACAATGCACCACTGGGTTTGGGGGGGATATCTGCTAGCCGCCCTGCTCTCCGAGTCCAGCTAATTGCAGCTGGCAGAGGAGAGATTAATGAGGTGGGGAGAGAGAACCCGATAGACCCAATCAAAGGGGGGGGGATTTTAATGATGCTGGGCTGCCCGCAGAGCTTTGTCTGAAGAGCCCCGGACTTCCTGCTGCTCACCAAGGAAAATGTAGGTACCAGGGGGGTGTTAAATACCAGCTTCCTTTCGGTGTGGGTAGGAAGGGGGGACGGACAGAGACGTTCCTAGGAACCCTGGATATGTTTCTCTCCCAGCCCTGAAAGCCTAAGGAGGCTGCTGGAATCCCCTAGAGTGGCCGGGTCCCCCCAGCCTGACTGGCTGGTTTGGGAACATTTCGATGACAGCCTCCAACTTTGTCTTCTTCCCTCCCCACGTCATCCTGTGGAAGTGGAGTCCTGGCCTTGCGGAGTGTGGTGGGGTTGGGCTGATCCGTCAGGGCTGGTGCTGAGCCTGGATTCTTTCGGAGCTGAAGGATGTGATGCTGAATTTGGGTGGGGGGGTGTGAGATTCTTGAAAGTGGCTAAAAATTCGGTGCTGGGCTTTGTCCTTCTCTGAGACTGGCTGGTCCTGGGGGTCTGGGAGGCTGTGAGGCCCAAGGAATGATTCAGGGATAATTTTGTTTGTAAGGGTGTGAAATGCTCTGTTACTATGGCCTAATTCAGCAGTTCTCAAGCCAGGGGTCACAATCCTACAGGTGTCAAAGGGCCATGCCAGTGCTAAATAGGAAAAGGTGGGGCAGGGTCCTGGCTAGACCCAGTGGATGGGAGGAGGGGGATCTCTGTATGGGGAAGGGGCCTTGGTTTGGAGATGGTAGAATCCCTGTTCTCGTCTCTCCCAGTCGCTTCCCTTAACCTTGAGTTTCACCTGATTCTGTTTTCTGGTTGTTTTCCTGTCAATTGTAGCTAAAGCGCTGTTTGAGTCCATCGCCAGATGAGGCCCAAATGCTCATGCCCTGGGGTAGGGGAAATGGAAATAAATGGGCAGTAGTCTCACCGGTCTAGGGTCTGCTGATTTATGGCACTGGAACATTTCTCTGATCCTCCTCCCACTGGTGTTCAGTAAACCTTGAATGAGCAGAGGCTTGGAATGAGTGTTCTTCAATGTGAGTTTTCTGATATCCCTGGCAATGGGCAGAGACCCATTCAATCAAAGGGAGTTAGTAGCTATGGCACATAGAAGTGAGGATCTGTGGGTGTGTATCTCTCTGGTAAAGGCTGGAGTTTTCAATAGGAACCTAAGTGAATTAGGCACATATATTCCATGGAATTCCAATGGCTAGGGAGCACCTAACTCCTTTTACGCTCCTTTGAAAATCTCACTCAATAGATTTGGGCTTGATTCAAAGCCCATTGAGTTCAGTGAGTTGAAATCAAGCCTTTACAGCCAACCAAGGTGTTCATGTCTTGTTTTATCTCAGCAGGACCATCCCAATTTTCTTTTTTAATGAACCTATTGATTGATTGCAGGGTTTTCTACAGAGGATACAAGATCTGTGATAATTCACCAGAGAGAATGAAAAAACAAAGCAGAGAAACGTTTCATGCATGATCTTTGTGCTTTTGCCTCTTATAACTTTTCCAAAGGGATCCAAGACTTTAATATTAAAAGTCATGAGTTGTGAGTAATGTCATGTATTAGAAGGAGTTTGGAGCTTTTCCAGAGTAACTGGCTTATTTTTTTTTCATGGAGTGGAAGTTGGTTGGGTAGGGTTAGCCATGTAAAGAGAGGCTAGCAAGTCTACTGTCTGCAAACAGCTGTATCTCCCTGTAGGTCTTGTCTTGACTTGGCTAAATTAACAGTTCAGGGTTTCTGCAGTGAAGTCCAGCTACCCAACCCTAGAACACTGCAGTAGCTTGACTGTATTTCCCAAGCCTGGCTTGCAGAAAGAGGTTTGCAAAAGCCATTGAATTGCTATTGCAAAGTCAATTGATATGGATATGAAAGGAAGGGGCCTCTCTCTCTCTCTCCCCCTCTCTGCACCCACTGATTTTATAGAATTAGCAGCAATGTGCATTTAAAATTCTGTCACCAGCAGCGGTAGATCTCAGCAGCAGGCGGGAAGAGTGATGGTGGGGACTTAGGATAAAGGGAAAGGAGAATAGAAATGTCACCCTCGTGTCCTCACTGCCTCCGTCATGGGCTGGGAGATGAATCAGAGCAGCACTGGGGACGTGGACTCTGAAATCGGTCCAGGAAGGGGGAGAATCCAATTTTTGAAACCTGCTCGATTCGATGGAGTCTTTTATCAGTATCAGTCCATTCCGCCTGATGCAGGAAGCTGTCTTTTGAGAGCAAGGGAAATCCTTCTCTGCTTTTCAGGGCCTTTGAATGACACCCTTTACTTTTAGTGTCCTTCCTACGACCTCCCTCCCCCAAAGTGATGGTGTCTTTCCATACATGGTCCAGATCCGCTGGGGTGAATCAGCTCTAGGTGTGATTACACCAGTGAGGCCAGATCCCCAAGCGGTGTAAATTGGCTTCAATGGAGCAGTGCCAATGGGCCCAATCCCCACCTGTTGTAGATCAGCGTCACGCTCTTGCTGTCGGTGGTGCTCTCCTGATCTAAACCAGCAGAGGCTCTGGTCTAGGCTGCGGCAGTGGTAATGGATCAGTGACGAGATCAAACTCGGCCCTTTTTGATTTTGTGCAGCTGAGGGACGGGTCGTGGCTGTTTGATAACGGCTTCTCTGGGGACTGGGGGCGGTTTAAACCCCCTGAGAAGTAACCTTCGTACGGCTGCAGAGCCAGGCTTCGTGACTTGCCCTCAGCAGCGTTTGTTTGCCAAGAAAGACCTTACAATCAGTGACCACTGGGGGACTGGTCTGTCACCTGGTGTGCGAAAGGAGGCTGCAAAGCTAGGATCTTAGGGAAGGGGACGGCCCATGTGTGACAGCCGGTGGGTTCACCGCTCCGGAGGCTAGTCCATGCCAGCGACGCGTGTGCAGCTCTTGATTTCTGGAAGTTGAGTATTTCCTGCAATAGAATGAATCCACTCCAAAGTCAAGACCGAAGCGCATCTCAACGCTGCATGTGGAGCTCAAAGTGTCAGGGTCTATAAAGACTCCTTTGCCCCCAAATAAGCATTTCTGGCCCACTCTTCCCCACTCCCCACCCCTGCCAATCACAGCCCCAGGGAAGTTGTTAAACTTTGCAGTCTGCCCTTAAGAAGGGGTGGGACTTGTGTGGTTTTTGTCTCTCTCTCATAGGCACCCCTCTCCTAGTGAGGTGTGTCTGTATCTACAATGGAGGAATTCTGATAGATGGGCCCGATCCTGCAAGCCTTTCTTTGCTCTGCTGCCTGGCTCCGGCAGGGTGCTTCCGTGAGGGAAGGCTCCTGGCAGAGGGGAAAAGGGTTTTCAGGATCAGAACCGCTGTCTGGATCCTCTAATGTCCATGGAAGCAGCTGTGGAAGGCGATGCTGTGCAAAGGATCAGAGGCCCTGGAGTGGGACTCGGGAAACCTGGGTTCTGTTCCCAGCTCTGCCACTGGTCTGCTGGGTGACCTTGGGCAAGTCATTTCCCTTCTCTGTCCTTCAGTTTCCCCTCCCACCTTGGTGTGTGTTGCTTGCAGTATAAATCTTTGGGGTGGGAACCGTCTCTCACTATGTGTCCTGAGCTCTGTTGGGCCTTCTAGGTGCTACTGTAACACAAAGCTAGAGAAAGCGTACGGAGGGAGAGCTGTGTGCTAGGGAGATCACACAACTGGGCGTCAGGTTCTCTTCTGGGCTTAAGGTGGGTGTGTAGCCTAGAAATTAAGGCACAGGGATGTCAGTCAGCACTCTTGGCTTCTAGCCACAGCTCAACACTAGGGCAAGTTACTTCTCTGCTCCTTCTCTCCCCCCCACACCATGCCCGCCCACTCAGCCATGTGCTCTGGGCCCTGCTCTCCTGTCTGTGCCCACTCAGCCAGCAGGGTGCCCACCCAGGAGTCCTCTTTCACTTGTGCTCTAACCAGTACCCTGACAGGGGTTTGGGAGGGAAGATACTTTCAGTTTTGATACCCATGGGCTTGAGGGAATCTTTTCAGGCATGCTATCTGAGTTTGTGGTCCCAGCTTTGCCTGTGGCTTGTCACATTTCACATCCTGTGTCTATTTGTTTTTCGAATTCCAAGCCCTGTGTTTAAAACTGGCATGTTGGAGCATCTGACTTTCAGATTTAGCCAAAGTTCCATCCCCAGCGTACTTGCCTAGCTTGGCCGCTGCCTTTGGCACCCGCAGGCTGCTGACAATATTATATCAGCCCAAATGTTTGCCCACTAAGTCATGCGCACAATTACGGCCATGACCCTGGAAGAGAGCTTTCTATCTGGAACGCCTGCTCTGGGCGTGTGTCATGCAGGGAATAATGAGGACTGCAGCCAAACCATTCAGAAAAACCAACCCCCCTCCAAATACAGTGGAGCCCTGCTAGAACACAACAAATGGGATCCAAGAAATCCCATTGTGGTAAATGCGGGGTCGCATTACAGCGAGTTCTCTGACCCTGGCAGGCGCGGGGCCGCGGCTTCTCTCCTCACTGCCAAGCAGGGGAGAGAAGCTGTGGACCTGCACCTGCCGGGGGCAGGGAACACTGGTGTCTGCAACCTTAAGAGCCACAATATAATCGCACTATATCCAAATTTGCTTTATACCGGGGCTCCACTGTAATTCCCACCACACCCACAGCTGGCATGACACCATCTCAAATCTGGGGTTTGTAACAAACCCCAGCTTTTGATCCTTTTCGGAATAGGGTTTCTAATTAGTAAGAATTCTGTTTGTGTATTTCATTGCGGGTTCATTTCTCTAGCGACTCAGGCTCTGTGCTTTGGGCAGGGGCTGTCTTTCAGTGTTGTTTGTACAGCGCCGAGCGCAATTGGATTCTGGTCTGTGACAAATAAATAACAGCAATACTAACAAAACCATGTTGTGAGCAAAGTGTGATCTGCCCCTTTAAGAAGAGGGAGGGGGCACTTGGCACGGGGCCTTCCTGCGGGGCGGTGTGCAGGGTGCACCACTGTGGTGAGTGGTTGGCCCAGAGGGGGTTGAGGAGTCGGCTTCACCACAGAAGTCCATGGAGCTTTGCGGATTTGCACCAGCTTGGGGGCTGGATGACTCAGGGGCCAGCAATGCGCTAGGGAGCCTTTCGCTGTAACGGCGCGGGTTCAAATCCAGACCGGTCTGGTAGCGGGCAAAAGCCATTTCCAGCTAAAACCTATTTGGGCAGCCCCTGGGTGCAGTGAGTTTGATGGGACTCAGCACACGAGTCAGGGAGTGCTGCTGACGTTCTAGAAAGCTGCTGGCGGGGTTCAGGTCAGGCTGGGCTCACTTCTGCCCCCTGCAGCCTAGGCCTGGGTGGGGGCAGGGGTCCCTCTCTCCTAGGGATGAAGGAGCATCACGCCAGGGTACAGTTTGCAAGGGGAGCCTGTGATCCAGGCCACACACTCCTATGGCTGAACAGAAGCAGGGGTGTCCGTCTGGCACCTCGTCCCGGCCCTGGGGCGCTAGTGCGGCTGCCACCTCTTCATCCATGGGGGTAACCCCAGAGAATGGAGCGAGAGCTGGCGCGAGGCTGCCAGCATCGGCCTGGCAGGGGGAACCCCCATGTGATTGCTCTGGACTAGGGCCCTGGGAAGGGGATTGGGGAGGGGGAGACGCTGTGGGTGGAGGCACATGTGCTGGAGCAGGTGTACGAGGGTGAGGGCCGGCTAACTCCCTCCGAGCAGTGGAACTGGGAGGATCTGAACTGGGACTAGCGCAGCCTCCTGGTCCCACAGCGGCTTTCAGCTGGGGAATGGAGGTTCCCTAATGCTGATTCTGACGGGAAAGCGCCCTGCTGCCATCCAGAGCACCCCCTACCGCCGCACTGGGGCATTGGTGGTCGCACCAGCTTAGAAGTGAGATCTACCGAGTCCCTGCAGTGCCCCTAGCGCCGCACTGGGGCATCGGGGTCAATGCCGAGTTGCCAGCACACAGCCTGCGTCACCTGAGACTGTCTCGCACCCAGGCCTGACCCTGCTTAGCCTGGGAGGTCTACCGGAGATTGCAGCTGGAGATGGGGGTCACTGGAGAAGACACTTCTCCTGAGCAAGTGTGTTCTGCTGATTCATGTGCTGGGGAGGGCAAACCGGGCTCTGGGGGACGGAAAGCAAGAGAGGTTATCTGGCACGGATTCCCCATGGGCATGGAGCCGCCGACTGAGCTGGTTGCATCTAAACCCCGGACCCCATGGCACCGCGCTCTCCTCAGGGCCCGTGAATGTGACGGGAGCACTGCCGGGCCTCCTCCGGCCACGCTTGGCTCTCTGCGCTGTCTCCTAGCGCGTGGGCTTTGGAGCGTTTGCTTTGGCACTGGCCGTCCGCAGGGGCAGCGGGGGCCTCTGATGAGCCGCGAGGGAGGTGACGTGAACCGGGTTGAACATCAAGTGGGTCTTTGCATCTCCCGGCGACTAAAGAGGCTGTAAGTGGAGAAGACAGAGAGGAGACGTGAGCATGCTAAGGTTCAGCCGGGGGCTGTCGGGGGGTGTGTGCACACAAATGTGTGTGAGATCGGGCCCAGGCTCATGTGGGCACGAGTGTGACCAGTGTGTGTGAGATCAGCGCCAGGCCGGGGTGCGGGACCACCTCCAGCTCCCTGGGACCGTGTGCGCACAGGGCCGGATTAACAACACACAGATAAACTAGACGTGTGTCCGGGTCCCACAGTTGGGTGGGATGGGGGACACAATATGGGGAGGGGGTGGTGGTGGTTTTTCAAATGCTCCTGGAGTTATTTCGGGCACCTGCCCCCAGCGCACTGGCAGGCAGCCTGCCCCTTGTCCCTGGCAGGCGCGTCACGGAACGTCCCGAAGTTCCTGTGCTCTGTAATTCAGCGTGTCTCGGGGCTGCGTGTGCAGGATCAGCGAGTCCCCCGCGGTCTCTCCCCGTGTCAGATTCCAAGGCAGCATGACAGGGTAATTTTGGCTTGATTTCCTACTTCCCCCCTTCTAAAGCGACTCTGCTACCCAGCCCTGTAATTACCCCGACAGTTCTGTGCGGGCGGGGGGAGGGGGTTCCACCGGCAGCGTTCTGGCGAGGGGAGAGCAGAGTGCTGGGGGCGTGAATGCCGGGGCTGTAATTATCCCACCAAGCCATGGAAAGAGCTCAGTGCCTCCAGAGGGCTCTGGGGGGGAGCAGGACTCCTGGGGCAGCGTTCAGCAGGTTCGGGTGGGTGCAGACAGACAGTGTGCAGGAAGGCGCTGGCAAAGCTGATTGGTACCTTGGCCCCTTCCTGCCTGCCCACTATGGGTAAGTGCTGGTTAAGTTGCAAGTGGGAATGAGAGAAAGGGAGATCCTACCCTTGCCGTGTGTGTGTGTGTGGTTGTGAGCACCTATCTCTGTGTGTGTTACCATGGGCCTCTACAACAGTGTCTGTGGGTGAGAATGTATGGGATTACAAGTTGTGTATGTGTGAGAGAGGGCATGTGTGTATGGTTTTGAGTGTGGGTGTTGTCTGCCCTGTGTCCGACGGGGGGCGTGCGCCTCCATACAGGAAACTAGAGCTGGGCAACTTTTTTCAATGGCAACTTTTTATTTTTTCAGTGCAAAATGCAGGTTTGGCGACACCGGAGTGTTTTGTGAATTTGCCAGATGGTTTCAGTGGGAAAGAAACCTTAAAAAAATCTGCAAAACTCAAAACACTGCAATTCAATGAATCAAAATGACTTTTCATTTTGAAGTTCCCTTTACTGTTGTTAAAAAATCAAAACTGTTTTAAAATGCTCAAAATCAAAGCAAAACATTTCGTTCGACCCAGAACAATTATTCGTTTACTTTCACTTTGTCGAAAAATGTGAAACTTTTCATTTGCAATTTGACCCCAAATGATTTTTCCTCCCAATTTTGTTCAGCCTTGCCAGCGAACCAAGAAATCTGTTAGGCACACAGTGCTAGTGGGAATGATGCAGTATTACCCCATTCTCCTGGGGTCGGAGTTTCTGGGCCAGAGAAAGTCTGGTCTACCCCACCCTTCTGGGTCTGCTTCACTGTCTCTGAACCATCGTCCTGTATTTTTACCAGGCTCCCTTCTCCTCCAGAAAGGAAGTAAGGTGGCCTGTGCTTTAATCAACATCCCCTGTAACTGGCACCTTGTGTTTCTTATCCCGGGTCCTTCGGAGACAAGTCTTAGGTCCAGCCCCCTCAATCCCCAAACCCTGGGCCAGAACAGAACATTTCCACTCCAGCTGGCTCCCTTGACTTTATTCCTATGATCCTTGTTCATTCATTTCTGTTCAGCTCAGCCGGGTAGCTCTCAAGGGCCCTGGAGAAATGAGTCTCCAGGCTCTGGATAGGAAGGAGATTTTGTTGCATCTGCCACCTGGTGGCAAGAAACGAGGGAGAGCCAATTACCAGGGAGTTCTTGGCTGCAGTAATTCCAGGCCAGCCGGGTGAGAAGTGGGGATGCTCTTCGAGCTGTCTGGGAATAGCCCTCGAGTCACACTGCTGGGTCTTCTCTGCTAAGCCGAGCCAGGCTGGGCAGTACTTGGATGGGAGACAACACGGGAAATGCATGTCATGCAGGAACTCGTGGTGCTGAAGGATTGCTCTTGACTTGCTGTGCAGCCAACCCGCAGCCCCAGTCGTCACGAAGGATTCCTGTGACTCTCTTGAAGCGGATGGTGTGCTGTGCCCTAGAGGTGGCTGCATTCCAGTGGTCGGTGGCGGGATCCCTGTATGTCCGCTGTGGGGTGACAGCGCTAGGTCAGGGCTGCTCCTCCTGTGGGGTTATTCTCTGGAGACGCGTTCCTTCGCATGGGGGTTTGTGCCGAGCTCCAAAGAAGCAAAGTCTGAGGGCTGAATATTATTGCTCAGACTCGGATTGCTTATTCTCTCACTAGATCAGTCGGCCTCCTGGGGCTGGGGCTGATGCCCTAGCCAGCCCCCACGCACAGATCCTCAGGTGCCCCACTCCATCACTCTCCGTGCCAATACTCACCCACTCCAGAGCCGGTGCCAGCCTGCCCGCTAAACCCTCTGCGCTCCCGGCTACTTGGGTGGATTTTACGAGTGTGGCTGGGTGTCGGCAGGTGAGTTCGCGCCTGCTGGATGCTTTTAAAGGGCCGTGTTGCCGGTGCTCCTGGGAAATCACACCTGCCCCCCGCTTTTCTGACTCGCCTGCAGCTGTTCCACGTAGCAAGTTGTTGGGTGGCCGACTTGCTTGCAGGTCGTTTCTGCAGCTCTGTGTAACTCTCGGCTCTGCAGTGGGCCAGCCGAGCTGTGTGATGCTCTGCAGAGAGCTGCCTTCTGAGATGGCATTTCCATTTTGGTGCAAAACCTCTGTTCGCTCCTACCCGCTCTGTCTGGCTAGCCAATCAGTGTATCCGTATTATGGGTATGTGCTTATCCTGTAACCTTGGCAATAGAGGGATGTGGTTTTTTCTATCGATACCTGAGTTTAGCACATAGCTGAAGTAGAGATCATACATAAAATAAAGGTGGACAACACTGTCCACCTGGTCTCTATTTCCAGTATGCACTGCAGTGAAGCGCTATACTTGGAACTGGCCAGTTGCCCAGACACTTAGACCATCTGACCCACAGGACTGTATATTTTGCACACGCTTCCACACCGCAGATGCCCTCGCTGCGTTTAGAACTGGGTTGATGAGGTCTCTCGGGAGCCGTGGGGCTGCGTCTCTTCAGAGAGACGAGGGATGGGAAAGAGTTCTGTGCATGGAGCTTTGTGGCAGGGAGGACTGAAAGCCTCTGGGGGCTGGTCCCTGGGACCCTTCCATGGATTGCCCCTAAACCTTCCCCCTGACCCCACAGGTGGGAAATTATAACTTGATCAGCCCCGAGCCATGGAGCTGAGAGATGAAGTGACTGGAGAGCCAATGGCAGAGCTGGCTACTGAGCCCACGCCCCACCCTATCAAAGTCCCAAACTAGCCCCTTCGCCACAAGGCCGCCTTTCACCCATGCCCATCACCATGGTATCTGAGCTCCCATCCGCCAAGGGTTGGGCTGGCCTGGCCTTTTCTTTCTCATGGGGTCTATTTCTCTGTGCAGATCAGGAATTCTATGCAGTGGATCATAATCCCTGCCCTGCCCTCCCCCCCGCATTTTTAGACTCAATCTCTGGAAATCCAGGACAAATCATACGGATTGTTTCTGATCGTGTGTGTGTGAGAGAGAGAGAGACACACACGCTCTCTCTGCCGGGGGAGAGGGGCTGTCTTTCCTGGACTCTCCTGGGAAGGTAGTCCCCACACTTTTGTCTGTTGTCCCTCGGGATGGTGGTTTTGATGATGCAGCCTCACCCCTCTTAACCCCTGTCCTTAGCCTCCCTGTTGAGGTTGCAAACAAGGGCCTCTGTGAGGACATTGGCTTTCAAAACTCATCCCTGGGGAGCTGAAACAAGACCCTCTGATTTCCCCCCATGGCCACGAGATGGGATTGGCTTTGGAGACTGGGCTGGATTTGCTGTCATCCACCACCAACTGGCTGCCACCCTGCTGAACAAGCTAGTAGCATTGTCCCCCGTCACCCCAAGCATCTGCAGGCTTGTTCTGGTCTCTTCACAGGCTGTCCCCTGCATCCGCCTGATCTGGGCCTCCTCCATAGTCTGTGGAGCAAAGCAAAGAAACGTGAAGTGAAACTAGCCAGCATTACAGCCAGCAAATTATGAGAAATAAATGAGCTTAGAGCTTTGGAAGGGCTAGAAACCTTCATGCTCCATGGCATGAGCCCCAGTCTCTATTGGGGTCAAGAGGAAAATTTCCCTGGGAGAGGGTTATCCCAACAGTGCCTCCTGCAGGATTTTTCTCTCTGACACCAGTTGCTACTGGCTAATATAGGGGACAGGATGGATATAGAGCTGACTGGAAACATTTTTACATCCAAGAAAGCTGATTTATCAAAACCAAAACTGTTCACAGGAAAGGGGTAGTTTGGATGAATGTGATTGGGGAACAAATTGGAAAAAAGTTGAAACGAGATGTTTGGCCATTTTCTAAGTGAACCGTTTTGGGTTTTGGTTTATAATGGCTTTCTGTTTCAAAATTGTACTTAGTTTATACTTAAAATAATTCTTTTTTAAAGACAAAATCAAAATGAAATGTGTAGAAATGATCAAAACAAAACATTTTGATTCCCCCCCCCCTTATTATTATCAGTTTGTGGAAATGTTTGAGATTTTGACTTTGTCCTGGTTCAGAATGGGAAAATTTTTCCAAATCTCAAATATTCTCCTGGTCTTGGGAAAGAAATTTCCTGCTCTACACTAGCTAGATGCGCCCGTGGTCCAACCCAGAGTTCCAATGACTATATAGCCTTGTGTAGATACGTACATGTACGCACCCACCCACCCTTTTCTCCTCTCTTTCTGCCCTGGCTCCGTTGCGAGCACAGAACCCAGAAGTCATGCTGCCTTGGACTGTGTTTGTATAACAACCCCCTGCCAACTGTACTAAGCCCGAACAAACTCACTTCACTGGTGACCCTGCCTCAAAGCAGGAGCGCAAGTTGGATTTGCCTATTGGCCTCGTTGCACTGGCTCCAGAGCGGGAGGTGAGGCGTTATTCCAGATCTGCTGTGGGTGCTCTGTTTTGACATGCAGGCCCTTGGCTAACAGATGGGACATTCATTCCCTGAGCTGTTCCCCGCGCCAGATACAGGCCATTAATCAGCGCCAGGGAAAGGCCTGTTCGCCAGCCAGCGAGATGACTCCACACAGCTCAGGAAAAATCAAAGGCTCATTAGAGAGGCCCAGGCAGACCTGTCTACCCCCAGCTTGCTGCTGCAGCCGTTCCCTTCCTGCTAGGCAGCAGCCTCTGAAAAGCTGGCTCCCTGGACACTAAAGCAGTGGGTGGCCCAAGGAAGGGGTGGGAGGGCAGGTAGCCAGCTCCTCAGGCCGTGATTCTGCCCGTGCTCAGTGCTAAGCAGCGGGTGGAGGGGAGACCAGCTTTGGGAGGCTGTGTGGGTCAGTAATTTTTTGATCACCCTCCTGACAGCTGTTTATGATCCTGCCACCGAGGCGAGTCACTAGGGGGCGCTTTGTTCTGAGCGAATGCCCCAGCTCCTGCGGATCTGCCTTAAATCCACGGGCCATGTTCGGGGATTGCAAGGCAGATGCAGATGGATCTGCCCAGAGCTCTACTAGCGGGCACTGGCTTTTAGGTGAGATTTGAAACTGATCAATCAAATGCCAAGATCTTCTTAGCGTATGTGCAGTGTGCCGCAGATGGCACGTGGCCAGGATTCATGACCGAATTTGGTCTGCTGATACTGACTGGACAGAGGCAGGTTATCTCGCACTCCCAGACGGTTTCAGCTGTACATAGAATTCTTCACTTCTTGCATTACCCTGTTGCTGTGGGTTGTTATGCAATTAGTGCACTTCGCCGCAGAGGTGGCCGCATTTCCACAGTGGTCGAAGGGATCCCTGTGCCAAGCTGAAGTTTGTATAATCCTTCTGGGAATCTTTGGGATCAAAGTAGTTTAACCCACTGAGTTGTTTGATATTTTTTTGATTTTTTTTTTTGTGGGCATCTCTGGACATGTTCAGAGGTGAGAGTCAGGACTGGCAGTCTCCTGGGGCAGCATGCCTAGCTCCCGTGGGCTGCACGGAGCCAGACACGGTGCCTGGCATTATAAGGGGGTTGGGGGATTGGATAAGGGGCAGAGGATTCCGGGGGGCGGTCAGCAGGGACAGGGAGCAGGGGCTGGTTGGATGGGGCAGAGGTTCTTGCAGGGCAGTCAGGGGACAGGGAATGGGGGTGGGGGGTTGTATAGGGCGTGGGAGTCCTGGGGGGTGGATAGAAGTCAGGGCTCAGGGAGCAGGGGGGACAGATAGGGGTGAGTCCTAGGGGGGTAGTTAGGGTTGGGGGTCTCTGGAGGTGGCAGTCAGGGGACAAGAAGAAGGGGGGGTTGCATGGGTCAGGGAATCTGAGGGGGGCAGTCAGGGGGCGGGAAGTGGGAGGGGGTATACAGGGGATGGGGCCAGGCTGTTTGGGTTTGGCTGTTTGAGACACAGCCTTCCCTACCCGGCCCTCTGCACAATTTTGGAACCCCGATGTGGCCTTTGGGCCAAAAAGTTTGCCCATCCCTGCTCTAACCCCATCTCCGTGTCCTTCCAGGTGAATGCGGTCTCCCAGGTTTTGAACCATGCTGGATCCAAGACCGCGTTCAGCGAGCCCAACCCCTTCGCCGAGATAGCCATGAACAGCTGCAAGTACAATGGAGGCCTGGTCCGACCCCTGAGCAGCCTCAGCGCCTCCCAGCGCAACCTCCATGAACTGGGAGCCGAGAGCCAGCCCCTGCAGACCCTCCACAGCTCGGGCCTGGAGGTGGTGGTCTCCAAAACAGAGCAGGCCCAGGGCTCGGATAGAAGCCTGCAGGCGGAAGAGGAGGGGGCGGCACGCTCCCGGAACCAGAAGAAGAACCAGAACGTTGGGTACCGGCTGGGCCACCGCCGGGCCCTCTTCGAGAAGCGCAAACGCCTGAGCGACTACGCCTTGATCTTCGGGATGTTCGGCATCGTCGTCATGGTGACGGAGACGGAGCTGTCCTGGGGAGTCTACACCAAGGTAGGGACCGCGGCCTGTCGTGACGCCGAAAGGCTGGGGACACGGGGGATGGATGCGCCTGGCTTGGAGAAGAGGCTGGTGCAAGTCCAGGTACCGCATAAGCTCCACTCCTGTCTTGTGGGCACCAGACCGATCTGTCGCCCTCGGGAAGCAAAGGATCCTGGGAGTCCAAGCCCTGGAGCATAAGTGAAACTTGTATCTGGTGCCTGAGTCTCATGTGGATGGGGCCTCACAACAGGGAGCTGGGGACCGTGTGAGTGCAATTCAGTTGTGTTTGTACAGTGCCTGGCACACCAGGCGTGCGAGTGCCACCGTAACACACGTAAGGGATAAGGGAAGTGTGTGAGAGTGACAGAGAGAGTGGGCCTGCTGGCGTGTTTGAACGTTGGCTTGCAGCGGGGGGGGGGGGGGGGTGCACACATGGGCGTGCCAGGGTGGGGTGTGGGTGTGTCTGGGAAAGGGAGATGCGTCCCAGAGTCTGTCTGTGTGCCTGCACCGATGTAAGGATATGTGCACAGACCCATCGATGTGCGTGTGTACCTGTTCTCTGTGTGCGTCCCCTTCTCCCGCTCCCTGTGTGTCTGTCTTTGCACTGCCCCAGTGATGGCTCTCCTCTCCCGAGCTACACTGAGGATTAATGGGCCCTGCCCTCCGCCGCGCCGTTTGATGTTGATGGGCGCTTTGTGCTGACAGTGTGAACAGTCCTGGCTCTGCGAGGTGCTTTATCATTCTCGCTCAGCTGGCTTCTCTCCAGGGCTGGTGAATCATCCCCCAAACGAACAGCAGGGGGGTGGGACCAGATCGAATCATTCATGCAAATGCTGCGAGGCAGCTCACCTGTCTCGTGCTCCTCCTGTCCACTGCCCATTGGGGAGGGTTTCTCTGAGACGGCCGAGCCCCAGGTCTTGCCACTACAGAAGCTGGCGTGCACATCTGTCATCGGGGAGCCGGCAGAGCTCTGTGCAAGGCCCCGCTGATTAGAACAGGTCCCCGGGCTGCTAACTTCAAATGCATCCTTGGATGGAACGGATCATGTGGTGTCCGCAGGCTGCCATGGCTCTGCCCCCCTCAGCCATGCTGGAGGCTGCTTCTTAGGGGCAAGTGTAACCTCCAGAATCGGTTGGGATCTCCGCAGGGGGAGCCTGTTCAGGGGCTATTGCTCAGGGTTGGGTTCTGAAGAGCTGGGTGTGATGGGTTGGGATCACAGAAACCACCTTGGGAGCTGAGTCAGACTCGCTAGCCTGCTGCGAAACCAGATCCAGGTCTGATCCACGTTCCCCAACAGCTATGGGCTTGCCTGGAAACAGGTTAGGAAGTATTCCTGCCCTTGGCACTCAGAGGCTCAACTCCCAATAGGGTCCAAAACCTGAATAAATCTGTTTTACTCGGTATAAAGCCTATACAGGGCAAACTCGTAGATTGTTCGCTCTCTCTAACACTGATAAAGAGATATGCACAGCTGTTAGCTGCCCCGGTACTAACATGTACTCCAGGTTAATTAATAAGTAAAAAGTGATTTTAATAAAGACAGGAAGTAGGATTTAAGTGGTTCCAAGTAATAACAGACAGAACAAAGTGAATTACCAAATAAAATAAAATAGAACACGCAGATCTAACACTAATACAGTAAAGAGCCTCACCCTCAGATGTTTCAGTGAATTTCTTCTTTCAGACGAATCTCTCTGTTAGTCTGGGTCCAGCTATCACTCACCCCTGCCCTGCAGTCACTGTTCTCTGTTCCAGTTTCCTTCAGGTACCCTTGGGGGCTGGAGTGGCTATCCCTTGAACCAGCTGAACACAAAATGGAGGGGTCTCTCCAGGGTTTAATAGTCTCTCCCTTGTGGGTGGAGACCCTCTTCTCTCTTTGCATAGAATCCAGTTGCAAAATGGAATTTCAGAGCCACATGGGCAAGTCACATGTCTCTGTTCCTTACCAGCCAAGCCACATTCTTGAGGAAGCTCAGATGTGGATTGTCCATTGTGGGCTTGATTGGTTCTTGATTGGCCACTTACTGAGAATAGTTTTCTCTCCTAAAGCTGTCCAGCTGCTCTGCTGAAGCTATTTAAGATTAACCAAGTACATAGTTAATACTTATAACTTCGAATACAAAAATGATACATACGTACAAATAGGATAAACATAACCAGTAGGTCATAACCTTTACAGAGCTATGTTACATGGCATATGTAGTAAAACCATATTCCAGTTACATCGTACATACATTTATAAGCACTCCCCCATAAAGCCTTATGGGGTACAACATCACACTTGGTTTCATTCCTGTCTCTGCCTCTGACCTCCTGGGTGTCCTTGGGCTTGTTTCAGCATCTCCATGCCTCAGTTTCCCTGTCTGACATAAATGTGGATCCTAATGGGGGAAGCTGGGAGATTTAGCGGATCATTGCCAAACGCTGGTGGACCATCCGTAGGGAAGGGCACAGGATAGTGTTAACCCTTCGTTTGTAGTGTCCCGTACCGCAAGCTTCCCAGCCAACTTCTGGGGCCAGGGGGTATGTCCAGGCAGCAGCTGGAAGGTGTGATTCCCAGCCCGGTTAGACATACGTTCACCAGCGCTGGTGGAGCTCTTGAGCTACAAATAGCAATGTGGCCACGGTGGCATGAACTAGTCGCCCGAGGACAGGGCCTAGGTACGTAACAGGGCAGTCAGCCCGAGTCGCTGCCCCCACCACACCATGGCCGCACTGCTGTTTGTAGTGTGAAGCTTGATCGGGGCTACCCCGGGTCTGTCCGCCTGCCCTGGGGATTCCACCAACCTGGAGTTCAGTGCAGGTTTGGCCCACGAGTGGCTGGTGGCCTGCCCAAGAGATAGGCCTCTCCCGGAGTCGGGATCCTTGAGGCATGCCAGGTATCGCCCAGACATTGTTCACCCATGCGGACATGGTGAGTCCTCCCCAGCAGCTCGGTACCTGCCTTCCCAAGAGATCTGGGTGTGTCTATTGAATGAGCAGAGTCCAGAGCAGCCCTGCCATGGGTCACAGTGTGACTAGCCTCAGACCGAAGGGAACACTGTGCCTGACACTGCTCCTCTCTGTCTCCCTTCTAGGAGTCTTCATATTCATTTGCACTGAAATGCCTTATCAGCCTTTCAACCATGATACTTCTGGGCCTCATCATCATGTACCACGCCAGAGAAATCCAGGTGAGCCGCCACCCCAATGCAGAGCCCCTCCCGTTTCACAGCGGGGGTGGAGTTTGTGCCCTCACCAGGCACAGCTAATGGGAGCGTGAAATCAAACAGGAACATTCTTTTGGGAATCCCATTGCATGTGCTCAAACCAAACCCTCCCCATTCCCAAGGCAGGGTGCCGGAGGGCCTTGGGAGAGCTGGAGGTTGTCCAGACAGTGGTTCTCAACCTTTCAGGAGTCAGATTTGTCTTGCGTTTCCCCAAGTTTCACCTGCCTTAAAAATGACTTGCTTACCAAACCAGACGTGAAAATACATGAGCGTCACAACACACATCGGTCTCACTTTTACCACATCATTGTAAATCAACGGGAATAGAAGTATTGTACATACATTTCAGTGTGATACGTGAGCCTGTTTTTCACTTCTGAGCCTTCTCTGAAGCCAGACCCCCTGCCGGCTGGGCCGTAGCATGGAACCTCGCTTTGCAGGGTCCTCTGTGACAGGAGGCCCTGGTAAGGGGACCAGACAGCAAATGTGAAAAATCAGGACTGGGGTGGGGGGTAGTAGGAGCCTATATAAGACAGACCTCAAAATTGGGACTGTCCCTATAAAATCAGGACATCTGGCCACCCTAGCTGCCCCGGGCAACTGCCCTGCTTGCCACCCCCTAACACTAGCCCTGCACTTGTGACCCTCCCAAACCCATTCCATGCCCCCCCGGGAGTTTCATCCCCCCATGTTGAGAAATTCTGGTCTAGATGAGCTGTGTACCCCTGGAAGACCTCTGGGTACACCATGTGGAGAGCCACTGCCATACAGGGGAGATGGACTAGCTGTCCCAGCTGGGTGGGTATGTTGCACCTTTCCTAGAGGTGTCCCAGAGCTGCAAAATTCAGACCTGGATCCCAGTTTTTCAACCTCTTCCTCCCCGCAAAGTTCAAAGAGGTTTGGAATGGGGCTGCTTTGGGGCTGCCCCTAGCCCAACAACTGTGTCAGATCGAAGAGGAGCAGGGTTGGGACAGACCAGAATTTTTCAGAAGAGCTGCGGGCCAGATTTCCAAGGGCTTAGCACTTACCACTGGGTCAGATTTTCTCAAGAACTCAGCTCCCATTTAGGTCCCTGCACAAGGGTCAGATTTCAAGTGGGGTCAGTCGGTTCCCACTGTGACATTTACAGGCAAGTTTTCCCAAGCACCCAGCACCTAAAGGGCTGGGAATCCGGCCCTGAGTTCTTTTAAAAGAACCTGTTGCCCACAGAATTAACCTGACCCAGCTCAGCTCCTTGGTAGTTCATAGTATTTGGGAGACCTCCAAGGAACAGGTAGGTGCTGCAGAAAGCAGCACTGGTGAGTCAGTAGGTGACTCCCTTCCTGCTGTCAACAGGTGAAATCTTCCCCAGTACAGGAGACCCATGACCCACTTAAGATCTATTCTGAAGGCTTAAGGGGGATTCTACTAACATGTTTAGCACATGCCACCCCCTCCAGCACATACACCGAGGGGGTAGTTGCTGCTTGAGGTTGACATGACAACGTTCACTGTAAAGGTGCAATATCACATCTTAAAAAATGTCCTTCCCTGTTTGACAAATTAGCCGGTAGGTTATTAACATTAAAACAAGCTGGTTTTGCTTGTTACTATTAAATGATATGATGTATCTGCCTGTCACCTTTTGTTCTTTGTTTACTTGTTGCATTTCACTAGCCTGGGACAAGGAAAAGAGCTCATCAGTTTCGCATATCCGAGCTAGGGCGGGTCTGGCTGCTCCAGCTGCCCTGAGTCCCTTTGGGGGGTTGTTTATCCGTTGTAGGGCTGGGACATGAGTGGTGGCGGGAGCTTGTGCCAGTGATGGAGAGACAAGCAGAGAGAGGGGCCTGAGGTTGGGCCGTCCTCCCTTCCCCCCGACATGGCAGACAAAACCAGCGAGCAACCCGGGAAGATAGAAAATCCCCACAGCAGGCCCTGGGCCGAGAGCCTGCCAGCCGAGCAGGCCCAGGAGCAGATGTGTGAGCAGTGGCTTTGCGCTGGGTGATGCGTGCAGTCGTTACTCAGTCAAACAGCTCCAGTGGTTCCAGGTGGCACTTGGGGAATCCGCCTTTGGGCAGGGCTTCCTCCCGGCCGTGCCCAGTGCTGAGTGGGCCCTGGAAAAGCCGGGCAGAGTCCCGGAAGAATCATGCCGTGCTAAATTGCTCAGAGACGTCCCATTAAAACTTTATTATCGGCTGCAGTGATTGCTGAGAGCCACGTGCGACCTGCTGCCGAGGACGGGGAGCAGAAGAGAAACCTCCATGGTTCAGTGGGCGAGCCGAACCCTCTGTAAATCCTATTGCATTTAGAGCTGGGTTCGTTTGGTTCCCGTCTCTCCCCTTCTGCCCTCACGTCTGGCCCCAGGGACGTGCGGGGCAGACAGGAAGGTCCTTGGTGGTATTTTTCACCAGTCCAGGCAGGAGTCATTAAAGGCCTGGAAGCCTGGTCTGGCGGGCAGGGAACGGTGTGACGTGCCTCGGTCGTTCCTAGGCCTTGCTTCCTGGCTCCCCTGTAACTGGAGGATAACAAATCTTCTGTTAGCTGCCTGCTCTTTAGGGCGCTAGTTGTGCCGGGCAGGCGCTGAGCCCAGCTGGGGCAAACGTACTCCATGTGCCAGAGTGGGGGAGGGACTTGCCCCAGGTCAGCCAGCGGGGCTGGGCATAGAGCCTCACCACACCGCCTGCCAGCTCCTCGCTCGCCTTTCGACCCATCCTAAAGCAACCCCCTGCCTCTAACCCCCCTCCCCTCTCCCCGCCCAGCTCTTCATGGTGGACAACGGGGCGGACGACTGGAGAATAGCCATGACCTACCAGCGAATCTTTTTCATCAGCCTGGAGCTGATCGTGTGCGCCATCCACCCCATCCCGGGCCAGTACCTCTTCACCTGGACGGCCCGCCTGGCCTTCACTTACACCACCTCGGTGGCCGACGCCGACGTGGACGTCATCCTCTCCATCCCCATGTTCCTGCGGCTCTACCTGATCGGGCGCGTTATGCTGCTCCACAGCAAGCTCTTCACCGACGCCTCCTCCCGCAGCATCGGCGCCCTCAACAAGATCAACTTCAACACCCGCTTCATCATGAAGACCCTCATGACCATCTGCCCTGGCACCGTGCTGCTGGTCTTCAGCATCTCCTCCTGGATCATCGCCGCCTGGACGGTCCGCGTGTGCGAGAGGTAAGGACTCCTCCTCGGGCGGAGCGGGGGCAGGCTCTGCATAAGGGCCCTGTGGAGGGGCTCGGGCCCTCCCGTGCGGGGTCCCTTAAATAGACCAGAGCTAGGGAGCCCTGCATATGGGATCCCCCCCAGGAGAGGGAAAGGGCCCTTTGTTTGGCTGCTATCAGCTTCAGGGTCACCAGCAGGGAGCGAACCCGCGGCCTCTGGATGGGAAAATACCCTCCTGCCTGAGCTAAAGCCCCAGCTGTAGCTGACTCATTGGCCGCTGGGCACGGACTGGTCATTGGCCGCCGACAGTCCCCCTCCGTTAGCGTGAGCTGAGCTCCTCTCTCGTCCCCGAGCGTCTCCGCAGATGTGAAGAGCAGCACGGTGCCACCCGCCAGTCCCCCGCTGAGCCCAGTCCGGCAGGTGGTCGGCCTTGCGGGCAGACTGAGCCCCACCGGCTGGGCGTGACTCTGTCGTATCTGCATCCCGCCTACATGGTCTGTTATTTGAACGGCAGTAGCACCCTGGAGGGGCCTTCCCGAGTGTGTGCTGGGGAGGGGGCAGGGCTGGGGGCTGATCCAGAGCCACCCAGTGCTCTTGGCCTAAATTCACTCGTCCTTTCTTTGCTGTTTTGCAAACAAAAGCCACTGACGGTGCCCAGCTCCCTCCCCACGGCCCCCTTCAGGCGGAGCAGAGGGGCACCCTCCTCTTGCTTTGTTTTCCACTAAGATGAGCCTCTGAACCCTAAATCCGGGTGGAGCCAACTCCCTGTCCTAGGCTTCCTCCCCACTTCCCTTCCTCTCTGCCCCCTCCCACCTCTGTTCTCCCCTTCCCCACCAGGCCCCTTTGCCCTCTGGCATGTTGTGGTGCCGCTGCCAGACGCGAAGGGGCATCTGCAGCACCCTTGGGGTGAGGGCTCCCCCTTTTCCCTACGGACAGGGGTAAGCTCCTCCCCCAGCCAAGAGCTCTCAGGGTGACGGGTGTGGGGGGGTTACACTCAGGCAGGCACCGCAGTAACCCCCCTCGGGACGGCCTCGTCCCTCAGACTCCAGCCTCGCTCAGTGGAGTCAGTGAAATCAATGGAGCTGGGATCATGGCCGCCAAGGTGAGGTTGATTTACACCCGCTGGGGCTCGGATCCCATTGACTGCAGCAGCGCGGGGCCGATTGATTTCTGGTGGGGATCCGACCCTTTGCCTCCTCTTTAACCTGGCCGGATCCCATCAACCAGGGAGCACAGCCCAAGCTCTGGCATTTAAGGGAGCGGGCGCCTTCAGCTGCAGGTCGGAAAGGACCCGAATGGTGTGCGTGGGGGTGTGCATGTGTCCTTTCCTCAGCTCTCCTCTCTTCTCCTCTCCTCTCCTCTCTGCTGCACCGGGACTGCTCATTAATCTGCTCTTGTTTTCCCTCTCTAATTGCTATGCTGCTCCTAGGGACAAACTGTGAGTCTTCGTTACTAGAAACCAAACGCCCCAACCCTGCACGGGGAGCTGCCTCCTGCTGCCGAGCCTTGTGCCTGCCAAGAATTTAAGATGAGCTGCAGTTGGCGGGGGGCCGGGGGGAATCCCGTTCAGAGCAAAGGGGCCGTGAACCTTGAAAACAGGCTGGAGCCATTTTGCTTGGAACCTCTGCATTTCACTGCCATGGGGGCAGGTGCCCCCAGCATTCTGCCCCCACCCCCCATGCTAGGCCATTCCAGGGGCGCCCAGGAACCCAGCACCACTTCTTCCCTCCTCACTTGGGAAGAGCCTGTCACCAGCTTGGCAGGACCTTTCCAGGCCTGGCTCCCTCATGCTTTGCTGCCGGCTCCCATTCCATCCCTGCAGGCCTGGGGCCAGGAGCTGGGCTGTTAACCCTTTAGTGGCAGAAGTCTGCTTTCCTTGGCATGGCTGGGCGGGAGGAACCAAACGCTGTCTTATATTGCCCTCTCCCAATGGCTGCTTCCTCGGGCAGCTGTCATTGGCGGGGGTCAGCCCAGGAATTATTCTTTTTAAAGAGCGTAAGGTCTTAACTTAGCCCCACTCCCCCGTCATCACGTTAGCCAGCCGGGGATGGAGCGGGGGTGGGGTGGAATTAACAGCTCGATGCCTTTATTCCCGCTTCTCCTGCATCCGTTCCTCGCTCCAGGCACCTACCGGAGACCAACCGGTTACACCAAGATTTTTTTTTACCCATAATGCTTCACCCCATCATCTCCTTTCCGCCAACGGATGAGCAGTATTTTTCCCATAGTGCTTCGCTGCGGCAGTTCCCTTCCCCACTGCAGTTCCAAGCCAAACTTTCAAAGGTTCACTCGACCCTTCCTGCAAACCCCCATTTTGAGAGCGAATGCATGAGATTGGCGGGGAGGGGCAGGAGCTGGGAAGGCCGGGGCATGGCTGACTGTAGGGATCTGAATGGGGCAGGGGGGTCTGTCTGAGGAATGCAGCAATCCTAAATTCCAAGTCTCCCGTTGCTTGAATCTGATTTCTGACTGGTTTGGGGGTCTCCCTCACTCTCTCTCTCTCTCTCTCTCTCTCTCTCTCTCTCTCTCTCTCATTCTTTTTCCTTTATTTTTGTTTTGGGTTTTACATTCTTGTCCCTTCTCTCCTTTGTCCTCCCCTGCATGCCTCTGGAGCCCTGCTGCAGAACTCAGATGAGTCTGGCAAGATCTGCAGCACAGCTCAGTGCCGGGTATTATGGATTGTGATTATCCCCCCTCCCCGCACACACCCCCCAGCCTCCTTTTCCCTTGGGAGCCCTGGTGGGTTTTTTCATTTTCTGGGTTCACTTTTTTTTTTGTTGGTGAAATTTTGCACTCGGGGGTTTCAAGCCGGGCGGACAATCTCAAACAGAAGCATTTGCTGTTAACTCATTAGATGCTGGTTTCAAAAGAACGCCGCCCCTGGAATGGTCTCTCTGTGTTGAGATACAGTGGGGCGGGAGAGACCCCTGCTGAGGGAGAGAGAGCCTCCCTGGCAGTCCCCAGCACTATTTCTGGTCCCGGGCTCATAAGGCTCAAGTAGCCGAAGACGGGAAGACGTTCATTTCACTAGGGATGAAATTCAGCCTGGTGCAAAAGCTTGTGCGACTCCCATGAACCACTTAAGTCCCCCTGATGCCCTTAAAAACCAGGCCTAAGTCATGTCCAAGCCTTGTTCTGGTTCTCTGCCCCCACTGGCCATTCTCACCCCCACATCCTCCCGCTGTGATCCGAAGACATCAGCCCCAGCAAAAGTGACTTGTGGAAGTCAGTTGAGGACTAGTGGGCCACGGGCAACAGAAATCGGTGGGGGGAAGTTTTCTTGCCCCTCCACTGCAGAGCTCTGACCTGGTGGCTGACAAAACGCTTTATATTTCTAGGTTGTTAGTTCAAACTCAAACAAATCAGCCACGGCTTGACAGTCGCTCTCCTTTCAGGGCTGGCTGGGTGGGCTCTGGATACCGAGTGGGTGGCTCTAGGGTGCTGACGTGAGAAGCCGAAGTTCGGAATCATTGTCCCAACTTGAACGTGGTGGTTTCTGTTTTCTCCACGGGGCTCTGAAATGTTTGGATTTGCACTGCCTTTATGCTTCCTGCTGGGGCGCAGAGAGTGCAGATCCTGCCAGGAATGGCCACGTTTTGTGATGTTTCCCTCCAGAAGCAAGAATCTCAGGAAATTCTGTACAAGAGTCTGTTCTCCTGAGATCTCAGGTACCCAGATACCACGGTGACGGGCATCCTGATTACAGACTTAGCTAGATAGATCTCCCCAGTTCTGTAGCTTCAACTGGTTTGTGTGGATTGGCTGACTCAGCAGCTGACCCTTTTGATTGGCTGGAGTTTGAGGACTCCTGGGTTCTATTCCCGCCTTTGCCATCAACTCACACTTTGATCCGGGCTTCCCCACCTGTGTGCCTCAGTGTCCCCACCTGTAAAACAGGGGATATTGCCTACCTGCTGGGCTGTTGTGAGGTGAAATTAATTTAAAGTACTTTGAGATCTTTGGAGAAAAGATGCAGGAAGGCAGAATTATTTTTAATTGATCCCTTGAAGTCCTGGGGAGACTTAATTCTCCACTGAACTTTTCAGAGGGCACAGGTTATATGCAAAGCACTTACCTTCACCTTCATACCACCTTTCAGATGTTTTGCTTTCCCCCCTCTGCAGATTTCTGTTGTCCCCGGTTCAGACCCATCTGCAAAATGTCCTGGCTAAACCGCTAAGAGGTTGTATCAGGTGCGAGTTTCTCCCCCCTCTGCGAATGCTGGAATAGAATGTCCCCTAGGACAGAGGCATGATTTTGGCCAGCTGTGTCATACATGTGCCTGGCATCTCACTTACATGCCACATCTGTGTTCTGCGTACGTGTCAGGTTGATTTCTAACACACCCGGCTTCCCCCTCACACCTTGATGGATTGTTCCACTGTGCAAGTGCTGTGTAGATCTGTTCCTAACCGGGTGGTCAAGGGGGCTGAGGGGGTCTGTAAAACGATGCTCTAAGTTGCCATTTATCTTCATCCAACGAGTCAGCCACACCCGGGTGCTGCAGTGTGGGCTGGCTGACCTAACACAGCTGGTCACTCTCTTTGAACCGATGTTTGAGCAATAGCCTCCATCAAACTCACCTGCCAGGGAAAAGGGCAGGATCCAGGAGTCATTTTGGCCTAGTGATGTCAAATTGCAGAGAGACTGTTAGCCTACAGACTAAGAAGGGAAAGAGGCCCTTCCCCATCTGCTGTGCTTATGCGGGAAATTCACCCCTATACACAAGGCTAAGGCCTTGATCTTAGCTGAACAATTCGGAGCTTGAGACCAAGGCCCCTTTACACCTTTTGGGGGGTCTAAAGGGGCCGTACAGTGGGCGTCAGTGTAGTTTAATTTGCCACGTACTGCCAGGAAGACTAGAACAGAACATGACTGGATACAGTAATACGAGAAAGTACTGCGTGTTGCTAGAGAGCTGTGCCTAACTAGAGACTCACAGATGTGACGGTCAGAAGGGACCACTTGATTATCTGGTCTGACCCCCTGCACATTGCAGGCCACAGAACCACATCACGACCGTGCGGGCCTTGAGCAATCAGAGCATCTGATAACCTGAGTGGGATTCAGGACCAGGGGCCGGAGCCATGTGTGTGAATGGCAGAGAAAGAGAGAGCCCCCGGGAAGGAGTCTTGTGCAGCCATTTATAGCAGGAAATGTGGTTGCAATGGAGAATTGGGCCTCTGGGTGCGTGGCTGGGCGTGCACACGTGTGTGAGTGCGGTTCTGTGGCACACTCACACCGTGACATTAAGAGCGAACGCCCATTCACAGAGATCATTTCTCCACCCTCTCCTGACCAGCATTCCAGCAGGCAGTGCAGAGCTGTGCTGTCTGTGCCCGCTGGGCTCTGTGGGTGATACCCCAGGGAGATGATGGCAGCTCCCTGACGATGAGTCACCTGCCCCAGCACAAGCTGGCACTGTAGGGAAGCAGCTCTAAACTGACCCCTGTGGAGGATCAGGTCAGTTCTTCCACCTCCCAGCCCCCTCTCCCCCTATGCTCCCCCCTGTGGCAGGAGTTGGGGCGTCACCTTCCCCGGCAGGTCATTGCCCTGTATGGGAGCATCCTCCGCTGACCTTTCATCCCACTGAGTTCTGCTGACACAGCCACGGGGGTGGGCAGCCCCCGGGATCTGCCCTCTTCGCAGGCAGGTGATTCTCTTGTCCCTCCACAGGAGCAGGAAAAGTCCTTAGTCAACCTAGTCCTTAGATCAGTCCAGCACCAAAGCGGGTGGCAGGCCAGACCACAGCAGGATGCTGTTGGAGAAGCTCTTGGCTTTTCTTGGGCCAGGAGCAGGACACCCGCCGAGAGAGGTGGGCAGGGGGGAGAGGCGGTGCCATGTGGTCAGTAGGAGGCAGTGTCAGCGTCGGGTGAGCACTCTCGGGGCCGCTCGGTCAGCCGCCCGGACCACTAGCAGCTATTTCATACCCCGATCCCCTGCCCTGGATAGCTCCAGGCAGCGCCCCCAGCTTGACTTTCTCACTCCAGGTCCCAGCGGAGGTTTCTTGGCAGAACGCCTCTGTCATGCTGAAAACACTTCGCCCCCCTCTACGGGACAGGATGGGCTAGAGACGTTTCTCTGTTCAGAGAGGCTCTGGGTTTTTAAACAGATTCCATCTCCCCTCTGAAATCCAACTGCGCGCGGGGCTCGGAGACCACGGGAGGGAACCCCTGCAGCCCCGGGTGGAATTTTGAACCCCATTCACAGGCTTGAAGCTGGCCACAGGGCTGATGGAAGGATATTTCATGCCGTAGGTGAGTCTTCCACCTTGGGCCCCCCGCCTCAGCTCAAGGAGCCCTGCGGCAGCTCCCCACTCCCCCACCCGACCCCCAGGGAGCCCCCCCTGTGGCAACTCCCTGCCCCAGCTCACCTCGGCTCTACTCCTCCCCTGAGCACGCTGCCCCGCTCTAATTCTCCTCCCCTCCCAGGCTCGCCAGCCACCGGTACAGAGCCTGACAGTGCAATAACCGTAAATCTGAGCAGGTGAGGATTATGGGCCTGCCTCTGCTCCTTTGGGCACCACTGGCTTTATTGTTATAAACTGTCTTTGTTATGGTCGTGCCTAAGGACCAGCCAGGAGGAGGATCCTGGTTCTGCTAGGGCTGCACTGACCCAAAGCAGTGGCCAGCCCCTGCCCGTCCAGATAAGAGGTTGCACTGTAGTGCGGAGCAGAGATTCTGGTCTGGTCGTTTGCAATCAGACCAAAGCCCTCTTGGCCTGGTGCAGAGCCCTGTGACAGCCCCACGCTATGGCCCGTGTTGGATTAAGATCTGATGAGTGACTCTGAAATACTCGCGTCGGGGTGTGCACTGGCCCTGGTGCCAGGGGAGGGAGGGACCGGATAACCCTTGACCTGTGTTTTATTGCCCCTTCGGCAGGTACCATGACAAACAGGAAGTGACCAGCAATTTCCTGGGAGCGATGTGGTTAATTTCAATCACGTTTCTCTCCATCGGCTATGGCGACATGGTGCCACACACCTATTGCGGGAAAGGGGTGTGCCTGCTCACTGGAATCATGGTAAGCCCAAGAGGGCCTGCAGAAGGCTGTTGGCCGGGGCGTCCTGATTGCATAGAGAGAGCTGGAAACCAGCTCTGCAGACAGAGAGGCCGTAGTTCTGCTTTTCTAACCACCCCTGCTTGGAGTTTGAACCTGCAACCTACAGCATGAGAAAGCATCTACCTCTATGGCTTGAGCTAAACAAGTGACTCCCTTAGCTGGCAGCTGTAGTAAGCTCTTATCCTCTTAGAAAGACCAGCCACTAGAAGGAGACCAAGAGACATGTTCTCCTGGTGCCAGTGGGACTTATTTCTCACTCCCTGCTGCCATGAACAATGCAGGCTCCCACGGCATGTTCCTGGGGTCCCTGCAAACTTTTCGGGTTTCAGAGGGACTATCACCCTAACTGGGTGCTGGCACCTCTTCTCCTCAGCTCTAGCTCCCTTGCAGCCACACGTCTGGTCTCCCACTGGTCCCTGCAGCCTCTCTCTTGGTAGCCTGAGTTCTGCTTTCCCTTACCCGCACCCCTTCTTATTTCGGTCCCAGGGCGCAGGGTGTACGGCCCTGGTTGTTGCTGTGGTGGCCCGGAAGCTGGAACTCACCAAAGCTGAAAAACACGTGCACAATTTTATGATGGACACACAGTTAACGAAGCGGGTAAGAAATCTCTCCCACTCCTCACGCCTGGTCCTTCCTCAACTGCCCCGATCTCCCTCCACCCCACAAACCCCAGACATTGCATTCCAGGGTGGGGGTGAAATTCAGCCCTGGAAAACACAGGATTCTGGGATTCCCAGGGGTGGGGCTGACAGGGGTCTTATGGGCATGAAGGCATTGTGTTAGCCTCCCTGCCCAGGGTGAATTTCCCCCTGCAAGTTGGCTGAAAACATGATCAATGTCCAATCTACTCAGCCCATTGACTACTGTATTTATTCCTGTTTCCCCACCAGGTGAAAAATGCTGCTGCCAACGTACTCAGGGAAACTTGGCTCATCTACAAACACACCAAGCTGGTGAAGAAGATTGACCATGCCAAAGTTCGGAAACACCAGCGTAAGTTCCTCCAAGCCATCCATCAGTAAGTCCAACACCTTTACCTGCTTCATATTTGGTACCCTCTGGAGTTTCAAGGCCCTGAGGTTGGGGGAGTGAAAGGGATGGTAGGACATGGATGGGGGCAGGAGTGAAAATGAGCCAGTTGACATTTTTAACATTCCAAAATTTGGATGGAAAAGGTTGAAATTTTGAGGTTTTTTTAATTGTGTTGAGAAAATGAGAGAACATTTTCTTGCAGTTTCAAATTTTAACAACAAATTTCATCAACATTTCAAATTTTTTAAAATTATGTCAAAATTTGACATGACAAAATTTCATGTCAAAATTCCAAATTTTTTGACCCAAAAGAAAACACAATACAACGTTTACCAATCGCTTCATTTCCAGCTTTCAACCAACTTTGCAGGTTTTTGAGATTTCCAGATTTCAGGGAAAAAAAACCCCCAAACTTGTCCAGCTTTTGAATTTTGATGGAAAATTTCATCTCAATTTCGAGGAAAAAATGGGGAAAAATATGGTTGAAATTTCAAATTTGTCAAATTTTCAGCAATTGACAGATTTCTACAAATTGCCTTTTTCCCCTTCTGTTTTTCTAACCAACTGGCTGAAATTTTTCAAATTTTGAGATTTTTGACCCAAAAACGTGAGAAAAAAAATTCTAAACATTATCCACCAATTTTTGTTCTTGGTTTTCCGTCATCTCCATTTAAAACGACTCCAGTCGCCAAACTTAGGATCTCTGTTTTTCACCATAAAAATCTCTCGTTCTCTCCTGACTCGGGGAATTCAGCTTAGAATATTTCCCCGAGGACTCATTTGCAAGCCTTTGGGCCCTCTAGAAATCTCACAGATGAGTCCAGATTGCCCCTTTGTGCTGCAAAGCGCTAAAGAAACATCAAAGCCCAATTGCAGCCAAGATGATGCTCTGCAAACTACCCCCAGGGTACCAGATTTATCCTCTCTGGGCCTGTGGACTCCCAGCCAGTGCATTGAATCAAGCTTTCGGCGGTGTCCGCATCCAGACCCCTATTCATCAAGTCACTGCAGCATGTGCTTATACGCTTTGCTGTCTTGGGGCCCGGACACGCTCCAGTGCCATCTGTGCTCTCCCTGTCCCGATGCCATCATACTGCCCGCTGTCAGAATTGTACCAGTGAGACCCAAAGCAGAACAGGTGCTGATTCTCTTTCCTGTGGCTGGAGGAGCTCCGGGGCCTGACAGCAGCAAGGACACTAGTGTGGTGCCGGGCAAGAGGGTCCCTCTTCGTCTTGTCTTGCTATTGCAGACCCAAACTGCCAGCAGCCCCTCAGTGCCCTCCGGCTTCCATCCTCCTGGCCAGGGGCTCCGTGTTATCGTTAGCTAGCACTGCTTGTTCCCCTGGGTTGGGTGCAAAGTTCCCCTCCGGGGGCTCGCACTGTTCCCAGCCAGCGTTTAGCACCTGGAAGTCCAGGTGCCAATCCCAGTGCAGGGGAACTGAATCAGGCTTGCAGGCTACAGGGCTTTTAAAGGGTCCCTTTAAGTAACCAGCCTCAGCCCCAGCATGGCCTAGGAGCGCAAGGCCAGGGCCAGCACGGTGCAGCCAGGGAGCGGGGAGGTGTCATCCCTGGCACTGTGGTCTCCATGCAGTGCGCCTGTGGCTGCCCGCGGCATCCCTGCTGTGTGGATAAAGGGCGCCATCTCTGAGGGCACTGTGTGCCCGTGCTCATTTCTCACTCACCTGAGCCCGGGGTGCGTACTGCACGTTCAAAGAGCTCAGTACCTGGAAATCCAGGCTGCGGGAGCCCACGTGAGAGGGTTCCCATGGGCCTGGGTACCCATGGGTTGGGCACATGCTTGCAGGGGATTCCCCCCCACCACATCCCTGCCTGGGTGGCCATTTTTGAAACTCTGGCTCTGAAAAACAAACCCCTTGGACCCTTGCTCAGAGTGGGTGGGTCGGTCTGTTCTCTTCGGCGGGGGGAGGGAGAATGACACCCCAGCGTCTGGCACTTCGCCGGGTCTGCAGCCTGGCTTGGCTTCTTTCCATTGTTTCCCTAACGTGACCCACATCACCCGCTCTTCTCCCCCGCACACGCCCACAAAGGCCCCCGGGCTGCACAGAGATGGGGAAGGGGGAGAAGACGCCACTTGCCCTGGGTGTACCTGGAACACAACACTGAACGAAAGGGAAACCGTTGGGAAGAGCTGGGTGGGTGGACGGGGAAGGATGGACGGGTGGGTGTAGGGACGGACGGATGGATGGGTGGACGGGTATAGGGACGGATAGGTGTATGTGCAGATGGAGGGAGGGATGTGTATGGGGATGCATGGATGGACCAAAGCCCCGGCACCAAGAGGGAGGTATCTCAGGGAAGAGGGTGTGCGTGCGTGCGTGTGTGTGTGTGTGTAAGAGAGAGAGAGATTGGCAGACTCTTGGGCACTTCACAACCACTCTGCGCTTGGGTGCAGCAAACGCCCCCCTTCACCCAAGGCATGACCCCCGGGCTATAAATCTCCTGCAGCCAGCAGTGCCCAGGAGCTGCGGGTCTCGCCCGCAGTCTCTGCACCTGGACATTTTCCCCTCCCCACCCGTCGCTGGTGTCTGCGCTGCCACCCCGGGAGCCCAGCGGGGCTCATGGTGTCTCTGGCCAAGCGGTCAGGCTGCTATGCCCGCTGTGTTCCCTTGGCAGGGGGAGGAGCAGCACTGGGGCCTGCCTGGGCCACCCTGCTCCCAACAGCCTGTCCCCCTTCTCACTGGGAGTGGCAATGCCTGCCGGAAGGTGGGGGCTGAGGCATGGAGGCCTGCCACGGTGTGGGAGCCACAGGGACTGATGGCATGTACCACTTCAAATATTGCTGGGGGCACCCCCCATGCAGCAGGACTCCTGGGTTCTATTCCCAGCTCTGCCAAAGATTCTCTGTGTGGCCTTGGGCATGTCCTTTCTTCCTCTGTTTCCCCAGCTGTACACCAGAGGTAAGCCTTGGCTAAGCCTCATCTTTAAACAATTACTGTGGATCAAGTGCCCAGGGAACCCTTTCTAGTAACTGTCCCTTTGAGACAGCAGTGGTGTGCGCCCTGGATTCACCTGGCGCCAGATGTCCCGGGACAAAGGCCGCCAGCAGATGGTCTTTTCCGCAGGTAGCCATGGCAGGTTTGAGCTCCGAGCCCTCCCCATACAGTGCCAGTGACTCGCCCTTTGGCATCAGGAACCCACAGATCAAGGGCCTGGCACAATGTTCCCACAGGGCCCCAGTGCTGTAGAAATTGGGGGTGACCCTATTGCCTTTCCATAGGGTAACGCCAAAGCAACCATCTGGCTGGACGAGCCCCAGGAGGCCTGGAGCCACCTGGCCCCCTGCTAAAGCCTCTTCAGCTTGGGAATGGCGAAGCTGGAGATTTTGTGAGGGTTGCGGCATTTTCACTCCCGTCCCTCCCCGTGCCTGGGTCCTTTCACCTCCAGTCCCCGGGCTGCTCCAGAGATCAGCGTCCATCCTCTTCCTGGGTCCCCTTCGCTCCGTCTCTGCCCTCTGGTCCATTTTGCCAAGACTCACCCCCGCACCCCAGAAGTACAGCTCTGTCCTTTCCAAATCTCTGTCTCCGTGACCTCCGCGGTGGAGCCCTGACCGCAGTCCAGGAGGAGTTTTAAAGGGCCGTCACCACAGTCCGGGATCAAAGCCCTGGGGAAATGGGCAGGGGAACCCTGGGAGATTTTTCCTTCTAGTGGAACAAGCCACTAAATGCAATCGGCGTCCCCAGTTTCCAGATCTGTGCAAGCGGGCTGGGCCTTTGTGTGTGAAGGGGTGTGGGGATGGGGGGAGCAGGGCGGGGCAGGGGAGGGCGCCAGCTGGCGTGACCGTGCGTGTCGTCTGTCGTGTTATTAAAACGTGCTGTGTTTTGTCTTTGTTTTGCCCGATCCCTCCAGGGCTCAGAAGTAAGTCGCCTCCGTGGAGCTGCCAGTCTCTCGAATGTGGCCTTGTGTTGTGCATGGTTTTGTTGAAATGGAACATTTTGGCCATTCAGCCCCCGCAGCTCTACCCTGTGAATCCATGTTCCATCCATTGCCCAGGGGTGGGGGGCGTCTGCCGAACTGAGCCCCCCTCATTGATCCATTCAGCAGGCTGAACACTACGGCTAGCAGCCATGTGGCAGCTTACCAGGGCTTCTCTCCCTGCCGGGGGCTCGAAGAGTCGCTTGGTGCGTCTCCGCTGCAGTCCGAGGGCAACTGCGGCACAGGCAGGGATCCCTGCACTATGCACGGTGAAGCCACGGCAGCAAGTCCCAGGCAGCCTGCCTGGGACCCCGGCTCTGTCCTTGGAGCCTGCCCGGGCCAGGGGCCGCGTTGCCTCATCTTCCCGGCTATTTTTAGCCCCATTAAAACTAGCACCGGGCTGCTCGGCCGCGCTGCAGTCACCCCTCTGATGGCAGCGGAGACGTCCCCAGAGCAAGCGCAGGCTGGAGCCTGCTCGCGGGGAAGCTGGCAGCGCAGTTACACCGTTGCCAGCCTCAGCCTCCCGCCAAGGGGCCAGCTGTAAACAGAGCTCCTGGGAGCAAGGCCTGGAAACGCGGCCCCGTCGCTCTCTGCCCCCTGGCACTAGAGAAGGCAGGGCTGGAGCCTATAGCCCGGGGCAGGGCTGGATCTAGGGGGCAGGCTTGGAACACACGATCTACAACCTCCCGAGTTCCACCCTCGGAGTTCCCGGGCACGGCAGAGGAGGGATGGAGGCAGAGAGACAAGAACTGCCCAGGACAGCTGAGTGGGGGCCAATTTAGGGCCCAGGGAGAGAGCTGCCAATGAGGGCAGCAGAGAGATGGGGGCAGAGATGCCTCCATCCTTTTTGCTTCTGTGCCTTGCCAAGGGGTTGAATGCCTTGCCTCCCTGCCCAGAAGCAGAGGAGGGAGGGCTGCCATGGGACCAGTTATTGCAGAATGTGGGGGCGGTCTGGGCAGCAGCCAGGCCAGGGTGACTGCAGTGTGGGGGTCAGGAGGCAGCACCGGGAGAGAAAGCCCTTCTAAGCTGTGACATCTCCAGGGACTCTCACTCATACAAAGGCTTCCCCACTGCCCATCAGCCCGGCACCACCCCTAGGTTGCTCTTCAACCGCCCAGCCCCTGCCCCTGCCCACAAGGGACGTTTTTTGCATCCCCCCCCCAGGCAGCCCCATCTCCTCTGCATCCAAATTCACTGCCGGGCATCTCAGTCCCATTTCCAGGCCTATCTGCATGGGAGTGGTTCTCTCTAGCACCACCGTCTGGCTGTTGTGTGGGTGCTCTCCAGTGAGGCTGGAACCCCACAGGGCCTCAGACGCCCTGGTTCCTCCTTGCTCCCAAAGGCTGATTGCCAACCTGCACCGGCTCCTCGAGGGAGCTGGGGCGTTGCCGTCTCAGGGAGAGATTCATTCTCCAGCAGCGCCTAGCGGCACAGGGCTTGAAAAGTGCGCCAGGAGCAAGGGGACCGGCCCCCTGCCCTGCGATGCCATGGGCCGCCTCATTCAACGGCTGCATGTCCTTGCGCTGGAGCC
Organism: Dermatemys mawii; assembly: GCA_007922305.1. Classification (NCBI taxonomy): domain Eukaryota; kingdom Metazoa; phylum Chordata; order Testudines; family Dermatemydidae; genus Dermatemys; species Dermatemys mawii. Next base: position 2,786,828 of record ML677376.1, on the reverse strand, counting down.
AGCCAGCCGGGTTCTGGATCTCTGTGCATGTCCTCGGGAAGGGCCACCCCAGGCCCCGTTCTCCAGCTGCCGGATGGGGGCCACTGACCCGGTGTTGCTTCTTTCGCTCTAGATTGAGGAGTGTGAAAATGGAGCAACGGAAACTGAATGACCAGGCAAACACCCTGGTGGATTTGGCAAAGGTGAGCGACTGGGAGACCTCCGGGGCTGGGCTCTAGAGCAGGGATGGGCAAACATTTTGGCCTGAGGGGCACATCTGGGTACAGAAATTGTATGGCAGGCCATGAATGCTCACGAAATTGGGGGTTGGGGTGCAGGGAGGGGTGGGGTGCGGGCTCCAGCTGGGGGTCCGGGCTCTGTGGTGTGGCTGGGGATAAGGGGTTAGAGGTGCAGGAAGGTGTTTCAGGCTGGGACCGAGGGGTTTGGATGGCTGGAAGGGGATCAGGGCTGGGGCAAGAGGTTGGGGCGCATAAAAGGGTCAGGGCTGTAGGCTCTGGGTGACGCTTACCTCAAGGAGCTCCCAGCAGCAGCCTGTCTTCTCTCCAGTTCCTAAGCAGAGGCACAGCCAGGAGACTCTGCGCCATGCCCCGTCCGCAGGCACCGCCCCTGCAGCTCTCCTTGACCGTGGCTCCTGGCCTATAGGAGCTGCAGGGGCGGTGCTTGGGGCACGGTAGTGTGTGGAGCCCCTTGGCTGCCCCGTGCATAGGAGCCTGGTGGGATAATCTCATCACTGTCCATGGGTCTGAGTCCTCACCCTGGGGGCTGGGCATCAGGAACCCTTAATGGCTACAGGTGCCTTGGGACCACGGGTCTGTGTTGGGTCTGAGCGCCTGGCCTCGCCCCTTCTCTCCGGCAGACCCAGAGTGTCATGTACGACATGATCTCCGAGCTCCAGGAGCGCAACGAGGACCTGGAGAAACGCATCACCACCCTGGAGAGCAAGATTGACACGCTGGGCCTGAACCTGCTCGCCCTGCCGGGACTCATCAGCCAAGCCATAAGCCAGCCCCAGCGGGAGCTGGCCAAGCGCTGGGCCCCCAGGTTCTGCCCCGGCTCTAACAGCTCGGAGAGGTCCTCGTGGACGCCCATGCGGCGGCGGACGTCACCCTCCACCGCTCCCCACACCTCGTCGGACAGCGGGTGACCCCGGGGGGTGGGCCCGGTTATGTCTGGCCATTGTGTGGCTGATCCTGGTTGCTTTGTTCTGTAAAGCCCTGTACAGTTAAACTCCTGGAGTTCATCGTGCTGGAGTGAAGCTGGAGCTGCCTTAGGGCCTAGACTGGAGGTCAGGCTGCCTTTAGCTCGGGGAGGAGGGGGCAGGGAAGCCAAAGTGGCAACCAGTGCCCCACTGCTCACGGCAAGGGAGCCCGGGTGCACCAGGAACTGGCGTAGGTTGGGTGGAGGCAATGCATTGCTCTAGGTCGTCGTGACAGTGGGCTGCACAGAAGCAGCGTGGGTTAGTGGGTCGGACACAGGGCTGGGAGGCAGGATTCCTGGGTTCTTTAGGAGGCTTTGGGAAGTGGGGGAGGGGTTGAGTGGTGGCAGGAAGGGGATCTGGGTTCTGTTGGGAGCTATGAATCCTGGGGTCAAGTTCTGGCTCTGGGAAAGGAGTGATCTAGTGGTTAGAGCTGGAGGGGCAGGGAGCTAGGACTCCCAGCTTCTCTCCCTGGGTCTAGGAAGGGGGTGCTGTCTCACAGTTAGAGCAGGGCAGGGACGAGGAATCAGGACTTTGGGGTTCTATGCCTAGCTCTTCGACTAGGCGACCTCAGCTTAGTCACTTCACCACTCCGTGCCTCAGTTTCCCCATCTGTAAAATGAGGGATCCGCTACCGACTGTTGTAAAGTGCTGTGAGATTCCTGGATGTGATATTAAGCCAATACAGACTGTGAACAGGGGAGGCGCAGCTGAAGATGGCTCCTGACCACAGCACCACACGGCAGCCGGGACCTGAGATGGGTCTGAATCTGGCTGCGGATTGTGGAAGGAACTCTGTGTAGTGAACGTTGACTGGCAGGGCGGGGGCAGAGCCTTGGCCAGCATTCAGGGGGATTTAACTCAGAGCTGCCCGCTCCATGAGCGCCGCCTTGGGGAGGGACAGCTGGCTGGCTCCCCCCTTGAATGATGTTAAAAGCTAAACGTGATATGAACTACACTCCTGGCATCGATCTTCTGGGTGAACCACTGAGGTTTTCTGTGATCACAAATGGCAAGCGAGTGGCTGCCAGGGGATGGGGAATGGGAGAGGGGGAAGGGAAGGGAGTGCTGGACAATGGGGAATGAGAGATGGGTTGGAATTTGGGACCAGACAATGGAAATGGGAAGTGAGGTGGGTGCCTGGGAACGGAGAATGGGGATTGGGGATGACGGTGGGTGCTGGGTGACGGGGAAGGGGAGAGGAAGTGGGTGTCGGGCGATGGGGAAGGAGGATGGAGGTGGGTGCCAGGTGACGAGGAAGGGGAGGAGAGGTGGGTGCTGGAAGCGGAGGTATCTGTGAAACATCTCAGGGCTTGAGAAAGCCCTGACCGGGATGATTTAGTTGGAGTTGGTCCTGCTTTGAGCATGGGGCTGGACTAGGTGACTTCCTGAGGTCCCTTCCAGCCCTGATATTCTATGACGCTAGGATCCCCCTGTTGAGTTGTGGGCTCCACCGTGAAATGGCCGAGGTCCCCTGCCCTTGGGGGAGAGCTGCCGGTTGATGGCTGTGTCTCAAGCGTACTTGACACTATCCACAAAGCCCAGGGAGGCTGGGACCGGCGGGAATGGACCAGGGGCATTCTCCAGCTGTGCATGAGGCTCCCAGCTGTCTTGGTCCCCTAGGGGAGACATGGTCTGGGGAAACGGAGCCGTCACAGGGCTCAAAACCAAGTGGAGGAACCCGTCTGGACAAGTTTATCCTCTATGCCAAACTTCCCAGAGATCAGGTGCACTGTGCATAGTTTTTAATACGAGTCCTAGTGTCAGAAGGGTCATTGACACAAGGTAATATCATGGGGGTGACACCGACAGCCCCGTTCTCCCCACCCTGCTGCTCACCCCCCTCCCTGGGTTTTGGGAATGGTCTCAACCCAGCGCTGGGGGATACCCTCAGCCATGCGGGGGATGCTCAGCCAATCAAAGGCCTCCTGTGACTGAACATTCTTTGAGGCGGGTGCCTGGCGCAACAGACCATTCCATTGTGATTTACCAAGGGGGGGTGGGTGGGGCATGGCTGGTCCCTGTTGTAAATGGAATTTTAAATGTCTTGCAAGGAGAGATTTCTGCACCATGCGCCATCATTTACACCAGCGTAAAGTCAAACGCTATTGAGTTAGAGTAGCAGCGTTTCACGCCCACTTTGCACTGGTGCAAATGGCAGCGCAGTGGTGCAGGGCCTCAGTCCCCTGGCTCCTGGCCTCCAGCTTCACTCCACTATGTGGGTTCTGATGGCAGAATCCAGGGAGCTTTCAAATAAACCCTTTTCCTTTGAAGCCAAACGTCAGACACTGGCAGGAGCGGTGGCGGAGGGGATGTGGGGAGCGCGAGGGGTCTGGTCCTTTATGACTTTTCCTTAGGAATATCAAATATTTTTTTAAAGGGAAAAATAAATTAAAAAAAGAGCCAAGCGTCTGGCCGTTGTTTTGTATGCACTGCCACAGGATCAGCACGGCGAAATCCGTAATATTTACTGGATGAACGGTTTACTTCTCTCTTCTGCTATGTCAGTTTGTCCTGAGACACTCGTGTTATCTCGGGGGCTCCTTGGGAAGCCGTGGTTTGGGGGATCCTGGATTAAAAGACAGAGGGAACCAGCTAAACAGCTGCAGGAGAGCCAAAGGTTGGCTATTGTGTAATTCCCCGTGTGTGTATAGCAGGGAGAGCTGGGGAAATAGCGGATTTTTCGGTTGACTGTCAATGCCAGAGGGAAAAAATTGTTCCAGGTCGAGCCAAAAACAAACATTCTTGAAATGTGGGGCAAGTCGAAGTTGGAAACAAAAGCGGTTTCAGGTCAAAGGAAACGCTTTGTTCAGCCCAGCGGGTGAACCGGTTCGTTTCCGGTCTGAGTGTCGGTTTTTTGAAAACACAGCTAAAAAATCGAAACTGAAACAAAATGTTTTGATTTGTTTTGTGTCGAGGGTTTTTTCCGCCTGAGCCAGTTTGGTGAAAGCGACATAAATTCCTGGGCGATTTTGGTGTTGCCAAACCTGCATTTTTGGCTACAAAAAGTTCCGATGGAACAGTCTCATCCAGCTATAGTGCTGGGCCTGACCTGCAGCAAGGTGTCTGGTGCAGCACCCTTGCCTCCTGGTGAACTGTCTTGTGCATTGCACTCTGGAGTTGCCCAGTTCAATCCCCTGGGATGGCGGCTGTCACGGTCCTGCAGCTCATACTGCAGGCTTCACTCCTGTGTAGTGGCTGGCGACAGATTCCCGCATCCTGTGGAAGCCAATAAGAGCTTTATTGCTGATTTTGGTAGGAGCCAGCTGCTGCGCCATGCCCAGGACTAGAGCCGGTGCCTGAGGCTGGAGGCCCAAGAGGAAGTTCAGGCTCTGACCCTCCCCCTTTAAACCAGAGCCAGGCCTGCCCTGAGCCCATGGGGGGCGGGGGGGGGGTCATTGTGGCTGATTTTCTTTTTGAAAAATCCTCCTGCCAAGCGCCTCGTGAGGCGTGAAATGAACGTGAGCTGCTAATGGCCGCACAGCCGAGGCTCGCCTGGCCAGCAAGGCTGGGAGCACCGTGGAGAGGGGGTGGACGGCGTCATGGGGTGCCAGCCCTGTGAGAGGAAGAAGGACCCGGCTCTACCTGGGACTGAACTGCTGTCTGTGGGCACCGGCTGAGGCTGGCAGGGGATGCTGTAGCCGACTGGACAAACACGCTCCTTGAATCTGCTTCACAAATAAGGTGGGACCAGTGTGAACTGTAGGGGGAGGGCGCCCCCTGCTGCCAGCTGCTGCAAAGGGACGCCCTTTGACCAGAGCGATCAACACCAGTTGGCCTCTAGCGGTTGTGTTGGCTACTTTGGGATGCAGCAAGCCCTCTGCCACAGTCCTTTGTGGTGTCCTTGTGTGGGGATGGGAGAGTCTAGTGGTTAGAACCCGGAGGACTGGGAATCAGGACCCCTGCGTTCCAGGCCCAGCCCTGCCACTGCCTCCTGCTGTGACCGCCATCAAGTCATGGCCTGGCTCTGTGCCTCAGTTTCCCTAGCTGGGGAATGAGGAAAATGGACCAGACCTGAGAGAAGGAGCTGGGGGGTGAATGGTTCACGCCCACAAAGTGTCTGCAGTGTGTGTCTCAGAAGAAAGCTGCCCTACCCCCTACCCCTCTCCCTGGCCCAGAGTGGCTTTCCCCTGGCTTCTGGGCTTGGCACTAAGAATCCCATTGGCCCAGTTCAGCCAGCGAGGCTCATGGATCTCCCCCCACCAGCCCCTGATTGTATGTGGAGCAGCCAACAGCAGAGGACGAAGCCCCACACGGTGATAGTCTAGGGGACATAAGGTGTCGTTAGTTAGGTAGCTGCCAGCACGGCACCCCCTGCTGGCTGTGACCTCCTATTACAATAGAAAAAGTGGGTCCTGCACCCCACCCCTCCGCCCCATCTGAAGAAACGGGGAGTGGTCATGCCCTCCTGAAATCTGTTCGTGAGCCCCAGGCTGGCACCCTGCTCCCCACCTCCGCAGGCAAGAGATAAGTTTATAGAATCAGTGATACTGACAGTGCAACAGAGGGATGGGGAGCTAGACCAGTGGCAATGAAGGGGTTAAGCGTGCTTGATTAGTTCGGGGGAATAAAGACCAAGAAAGGTGCCAGGTGTAATGCTGAGAACAACCCAGCAAACGGCCCATGTTTTTCTCTGTCGTCCCAGCCCAAATCTGATTAGCTGCGGGGGGAAGAGGGAGGATCTAGTCAAGCCACAGCCCCAGGAAGGAGAATGTTCCGGCTTCTCCTCATCGATTGGAGAAATACTTTAGCCCTAACGCAGCAGGCTGTGCCGGGACGGAGCTGAGCCTGAGGCCGGGTGGCCACTGATCCTTCTGGCCCAAATCTCAACCATTTGATTGAAAGGAAAGTGAACGGCAAACAGCTGAGTCCAGCCAGTAGAGGGCAGGGATCACCCTCACGCTGTTCATAACCGTACTATTGGCCTCCCCAGTCCTAGCCTACTACTGCTACCAGTTCATGGAGGTACTCCTTTGGATCCAGAGGGAGAGAGGCCTGTACTGGGCTGCCGAAGCTCGCGGGCTCGAATCCACAGATTTTATCCCCATCCCCGCCACCGGGAAGGCTTGGCTGATGGGCAGGAAAGCACGAGGCGGAAGGCCGCCCAGCTTCAGGGAAGTGGGGGGGGGGGGGGGCTCAGTGCAAACTCTTCCTCCCCCCCAGGGGTGGAGCTTATCATCTGGCCACACCAGGCCCCCGGCTCTGCACACGGGGCTGCCTGGCGGCTGGGCACAGTTAATGTTTAACTCGCTGTTTTACATTGGAGGCTAATAACGCAGCCAGGGGAGCAGCTGGGCCGGACGCCTCCACAACGCCCCGACTTTGCCGGGATGACAGCCAGAGGGTGAGGATCGGCCATGGCCCCATGCGCCCCGCAGCCCGGTGTCCCCACAAGGGAAGGGCAGGTAAGGGCATACACCGTTTTCTGTTTGAAATCCCGGGGACCCTCCCCTCTGGAGCGTAGGCGCAACTAGCAGCCATGCTGGGAAGGCTGGAGTGGCCCGAGATCCCCGGCCGCTGGTGCAGAGCCTACAAACTGGTCCTGCCCTGGCTCCCAGTGGTATCACCCTCTCTGGCTCTGCTGACCGCAGCGCCACTGCTGCTGATTCGTGCTGGAAGCACAACTGGGCCCTGGGCGTGTAACATAGGGCCTGCAGTGGTGCGGCCAGGGTAGGTCCCGTGGCACAAGCCCTGCGCTCCACTGGTACAGCACAGCCACATCAGTGCAAGAATCCCCTGGTCGGAGTAGGCGTGGGGCTCTCTGCTGGACTTTGTGTGCTCCAGGGTAAGGCAGGGCGGCAGCTGAGCTGGGGCTGGCTTTGCCCAGACAAACCGATGAGATCCCCGCAAGCTAGGGCCGGGTGGGAAGTTTTCAATGAAATGGTTTTTTCCACTTGAAAATGCCAATTCATCAACCCAGAGCCATCTGGTGGGGAGGCGTTGGTGGTTTGGACAGCGGGGAGGCGTTGGGTCAGATGGCCCTTTCATCAGGAAGGCGTCTCAGGGCTGGGACAGCCAAGGGGCCGGGGCTCACCTGGGGCGACAGAGTGGAACACTCACGTCCTTGCTCCAAATCAGGCAGGGTGGGGACTTGAACCTGGCACACCCATGTGAGTGCCTGGGCCACTGGGCTATTCTGGGGGTTGAGGGAGGCTGAGTTACTCACTGTTGTGTATGTGGGGGGGGGGGGGGGCCCCCGAAAAATTTCCAAAGTTCTTGCGTTTCTTTTTCCAATCTGGAACAACCCCCAAGAATCCTTGTTTTCCAGCCAGCCCTAGTGTGAACGCCCCCAGGTCCTTGGAGTGAGTGAGGGGAGAGCTCCAAAGGTCTTTTGGGGTCAGTATCACTGTGCCTTCTGGATGAACAAGGTCTCCCTGGGCAGATGGATCTGTCCTTCCGCTCGAGAAGCAGATGCTCACGCTGTTAGGTCCCGCAAGTCAATCCCCCAACCAGCCAAAGACGTTCTCCCCTCCGGATTTCATACACACACACTAACTTTCAATTGAGCGTGACTTGTTAGTGGCTTTATCCAGGGGGTGCTGATTGGCACCCCCGTGATATCAGCCCTACGCTGCCAGTGAGTGCGGGGGTACTATCTCTTTAACTCCTTTGGGAGCCAGCTAGCGGTGCTCACCGTATTTGAGAAGGCAGCCCCGCTGGCAGCGTGATGGAGTTAGTTCTTGCCTGTTGTATGTCCTTACTAAACCTGGTTCTATGGCCCCCACCTTGCCTGTGTGGCTGTTCTGGTACAAAGGGAAAAGCCACATCCCCACCCTAGACCCAGCAGGGGACGTCCCTGTGTAGATTCTGGGGAGGGGCTACGGAACCAGGTGCCCACGGTGGGTGAAAATGAAAAGGACCGAGCAGGCTGGAGGAGGGGAGGGGACTCTCCTTAGACGTGGAGGCCTTTCTCATGTTGCTTCTGAACCGGATCCGCTCGGCAGAGTCAGGTGAGCAGCGAAATGGCCAGTGAAAGCCACTTGTTGGCGTGGCTGTTTTTATGGGAAGAAGGCCCCAGATGAAGTCCAGAGCCGCTCTAATTGCTTTTCGTGTCTGACAGAGATTGTGCAGCTCTTGGGGTCTGGGTGGTGAGCTGAGAACAAACCCAAACAGCCAAGAAATTTCCTCTGTATTCAACACTAACTCCTCACGGGCTGCACCGGTATAGCCCAGTCTTGAGTGGTACCCCTGGGCACCATTAAAGGGTGGTAGGTGCCCAGGGGTACCAGAGCTGAAGGGGCTCGTTACCAGTGACGATTCCTACAGAGGGGGAAGAATTGGAGTGTAAGCGTGGTGGTAATGTCACCATAAGCCAATCAAAAAAGAACACGGTAAGTTCCTGGAGGACTGGTCCATCAATGGCTATTAGCCGGGATGGGCAGGGATGGTGTCTCTGGCCTCTGTTCGCCAGAAGCTGGGAATGGGCGCCAGGGGATGGATCACTTGGTGATTTCCTGTTCTGTTCATTCCCTCTGGGGCAGCTGGCATTGGCCACTGTCAGCAGACAGGACACGGGGCTGGATGGACCTTTGGTCTGACTCAGCCTTGCCGTTCTGACGTTCTTTACGTTCAGATTGTTCCCTTGGGGCTGAACATTCATCAGTGACTGATGGGGAATGAGCCGCAGGCCCAAGGCAACGCTATAGGTGAGGGATTCGTGATCCGAGCGCAGGCATTGCTGGGTTCTAAATCCTGCTTTGGAAACCTCCAGTATCACTCCAAGGTGCACCCCAAGACCACAGTCCTGTGGTGCTGTACATACCAGCGTGAAGGACTCAGTCTAACCAGACAAAAGAAGGCTAGCGAAGCACACAGATGGGCAGTGACTTGCCCAAGGTCCATGGGCAGGGCTGGGACAAGACTACAGGTCTCCTGGCCACTGGCCACTAGACCACACTGCCTGTCCTAGGGCCAAGAGGCTACTGCATCTGAAGTCAATGGGAGCTGCAGGTGCTCGGGAATGGAGAGTGGGATGAGAGAGCCGGGTGCCAAGGGAATTTTATTTGCTGATGTAATGACTAAAGAAATGGGCTTGGAGCAAAGAACCCATGAACCTCAGCATTAACTTGTCCCTCTTTCTTCCCTCCCGCTCCAGCCGGGCCTGGCCAGATCGCAGAGCGAACTCCCCTTGGTCCTGACAGTGCTGATGAGACTAGAGACTGAAATGCTGTGACCCCTTGGACACATGGCGAATTCCACCTCCTCCAGGGAGAAGAGGCGGCCCCTCGTGGAGTCTGACGGAGACCCACTAAACTTCTCCTGGCAAACGTGGCCCTTGCAAGCCTGGACCAGGGCATCCGGCAGGTCCTACCCCGGCAAGAGCAACTCGTCTGACTCTTTCGATTCCTCCACCCGTGAGCCTCCCCTGCCTGCCCAGCCGCCAGTCGGGGACATCCCCCGCAGCTCGGAGAACCAAGAGGCCTCTCCCTTGAAGCCCGTCAGGCGTTTTATCCCACAGTCTTGGAAGAACTTTTTCCGAAGATGGAGGCGAGACCCCGAGCCGTTCCTGCCCCTGGCCTACGCCACCGCCCAGAGCTCCCCACCCGTAAGTCCCTTGTTAGATCGCCGTGGGCCAGCCCGCGATGGCAGCCCCAGCAGCGGTTTCCAGGAACCCTCCTGGTCTAGCCCCTCTGAGTGTAACCAGGAGGCAGAGATGTCTCCCCCCGTGAGCCAGCAGGGCCAACCAGCCTTGCCAAGCTACGAGGAGAAGCTGGAGGCCTACAATCGCAAGTACTCCTACATGAAGTCATGGCCAGGCCTGCTCAGGCTGATGGCCGGGCTGGAGCTGCTCTTTGGCGGCATGGTCTTTGCCTGTGTCTGCGCCTACATCCAGAAGGACTATCAGTGGTACAACCTCTACGGCGGGAACCTGCTCTCCGACGGCCTCTTTGGGCAGGGCTATGGGTACAACTATTATGGCCCCATGACCCCCTTTGTGCTGGTGGTGGCCAGCCTGGCCTGGCTGGTCACGGTGATCCTCCTGGGGCTGGGGGTCACCATGTACTATAGGACCATCCTCCTAGACTCCCACTGGTGGCCCCTGACGGAGTTCGCCCTCAACATCATCATGTTCCTCCTCTACATGGGGGCGGCCATCGCCTACGTCAACGACGTGAACCGGGGGGGCCTGTGCTACTCCCTCTTCGCCAGCAACCCTCTCATTGCTGCCTTCTGCCGGGTGGAAGGGGGCCAGGTGGCAGCCATCGCCTTCCTCTTCCTCACCACCCTGCTCTACCTGGCCGGAGCGCTGGTGTGTCTGAAGATGTGGAGGCACGAGATGGCAAGAAAGCAGCGGGATGCCTTTAAAGCGCTAGTGAGTCCTCCTCCAGGCATTGCCAGGAGGCAGAATACAGGCCCACCTGAGCCATATCCCCTCCTACTTTGACAGGCCCCTTCCCTCCTCCAGTCTGCCCACAACTCCTCCCTCCGCCCAGGCCCCAGGGGTTCATTGTGCTGGGGAGCTCCTTGCCCTGGTCCAGGCTTGCAAGGGCCACCAGGGGGCTTGTGCCTGGCTAGCTGGTCTAAAAGGGCGCCAGGGCTGTGAGTTGCCTGGCCCGACGCCCCTAGCCCCATGCGCGGTTGTGTTGATTGGGATGAGGCTGGGGCAGAGAGTTGGGGCAAACCCCGAGCTGGAGCCGGTGGTGCTTATACCGAGGGCTCCGGGATGAACTCCATAGGAACAGGAGGTGGTTCCAGGCGGCGGGATCCCAGTGGGGACCCACGAACCGGCTGGAGCATCTGTCTAGCCCAGCGGCCTGTCTCCAGCCCCGGCTGGATCAGAGACAGCCGGCCCTCAGCCTGTGCGGCTGGCAGGTCGCCGGCAGTAACCTCCCTCTCTCAGGGTATTTCTGCCCAGCCACTGGGACGCGTGTGGCTGCCGCTCCTGCAGAGGTACTAGCCCAGGTACCTCCCCAGGGTCCTGGATGTGCTGCCGCAGCTTCTCTGCCATTGTTACCCACGCCGGGGCTGACCTCTATATCTACTGGTGCTGGAGTCACACCCTCTGCCTGCCGCGTAGACCCCCTCTTTGTGCCCTCACCCTTTGCATGGGGCAGCGTCTCCCGCCAGTGGCTAGGCCCTGCATAGAGAGATTGGAGGCTGCTCTCGAGGAGGTGGGCGAGGAGCCTGGGGGGTTAACCTCCAGGAGCTCACTCTTTGGGGCCCATGTGGGTGGTCGCTTTACTGCTGAGCCGCCCTCCCCTCTGTCTCTTTAAGCACAACCCCGTCCTCCTGCAAGCCAGACCCAAGCGGATCGTCTTCCAGGACGAGGTGGTGCCGTCCAGGAGCCTCCCCGGGAAGGTCACCAAGCAGCTGGCGTTCTCCGAGAAGGGCGAGGAGTCGGGGGCCTTGAGTTGCTCCATCCCAACAGGGCACACCCCAAAGCCGCACGTCGTCCCCGACTATGTTGTGTGAGTAACGAGCCGCCCGCCGCCTCAATGTCCCCGGCTGTGCCCTGGTGGGTTTAGCACGGTCATTAGCAGGTGGGTGGGGGCTGAGAAGACAGCAGCGCACTCCAGCCTGGCAGATAAGGCACTGGATTGGGACCCAGGTGACCTGCCTCCGTCACAGCCTCTCTGGGTGACCTTGAGCAAGTCACTGCATCTCACTGGACTTTAATTCCCCAGCGGGAGAATGAGCCTTCTTGTGTTTACACAGATTCTGAGCTCTCAGGGGCAGGGTCTTGCTCGGTGTGTCTAGGCAGCGCCTGACACATGAGGCCCTGAGCCTCTAGCTCTGACTATAGCACACATGATCTCTGTGCACCCACCTAGCTCCACAGGTATTTTCCTTCCTGATAAGTCCCTGATTTCCTCCCGCCCCCCGGGTTAACATTTCCCCCCTGTTCGCGGAGCCGCCCGTGGCCAGCTCCACCCCCCACCTATCACCGAGTCTCTTGGGCTGGGTAGGAAGTACCCGGAGATCTGCTGCCCCGAGGAGAGAGAGAAGTACAAGGCCGTCTTCAACGACCAGTACGCGGAGTACAAGGAGCTCTACCACGAGGTTCATGCGGCGCTGCAGAAGTTCAAGGAGTTGGAAGCCATGATGAGCCTGCTGCCGCGCCACACGCCCAGCAAGAAGGTCAGTGGCTAAGCAGAGGGGGCACGGCCCGGGCAGGCCGGAGTGGGGGGTGAGGATGTGGGGCCTCTCCACGCTCGGGGGCTGCTTCCTATCCTGCCTGGCTCAGTCGTGGGGAATGTTTGGTGGAATGAACTGACGGTCTCAGCTGATTTCCTGCTGGGACAGGAACAACCCACCAAGAACCCACTGGAACTCGCAGTGTTGGCAAAGGGGCCCAGGACTGGAGGGGCTGCGGGGACAGGGAGGGAGCCCGCAAAGAGCAGAAGCAGGTAGAACAATCTGGCCCAAGCCATGGACTGGTCCCGGAGTCAGGCTTGAAGCATCAGAGGGTCGACTGAGTCACCAGAAACATCAAAGGAGCCGCTGCTGCTCCTGTGACGGAGCCGTCCGGAAATTTTCCTTGGCCCAGAGCGACGAAGCTTTGTGCTTCGGGTTCCTCCGGTGCTTCCTTGAGGAAGCCAGTTCACGCCAAACCCTTGTGGCCCGTGAACCAACATTGCTCCTGCTGGGTTCATCAATAGTCAGTGCAGATGCCGGGGGCTGACTGAGGGAAGGGGAAGCTGATCAGATCCAAGCCAACTCCAGGCTTTGCAGTTCTGGTTATTTACCACCCGTCTCATCAGAGCTACATGTGTGTGCGCGGGTGCAGGTGGGTGCTAATGAGAGTCTCACCTTCTGGGTCCTGCTTCAGGCAGGGATTTCTTTTAGCCGCAAGAACCAATCCTTGATTCAGTGTCTCCCCACCCCACCCCACCCCACATGCTTTCCCTGAGTCATTCCCCACTAGCTCCATTCCTAAGACCCAGAGGATTATTCGGGACAGTTCCTGGTTTTCCGGGATCTGAGATCCCAACTGGCAGATCAAAAGAGCAGCAGCATTTTTTCCAGCCAGGCCCTTGTCAAAGTGATCCTTCCAGATGCCAGGTTAATTTCTCCCTCTGTTCCCGGAGTCCCTGGCTATCTGGTTAGCAGCTAATTACTGGCGCTGGCCACGGTGTTCCAGGGGCACAGTCCCCTGTCGGACAACGCGGATTGGGCACAATCGAAAGGTGCCAGTTCCAAACAGAAAAATGTTTCCAAATCCTCTGGCCTAAGGAAGTTCCGCTTCCCGCCGGCTCTGCTGACAGCCCAGGCTTGCTGGGGCTGCTCCCTCAGCCAGGCCCCCTCACCCGCTGCTTTCTGCTCCGCAGGATCAGAGTCGGGTCTCCAACATCTGGAAGGAATACAAGAAGAAGAAGACGGTGAGTCAGGGGCAGGGACTGGACTCGCACCGTACAAGCCAAGGGGCGGGAGGCTAGTAGGCTGTACTGTGCACACTGTACACCCGACGCTCACCCCATCATAGGGTGTGATTGAGTCTGTGTGGATGTATCCGAGCTGGCTCAGGTCCTGTGACACGGGGGCAGCACAACCTCCCTGAGCCGATGACCGAGCTAGCCCGATGGAAGCCTGAGCTAATCACACCCCGACTGCAGTACAGACTAGCCCAGAGGCTCTCCCGCCTGCGTCCCCCTTTGAAAGGTGCTTAGGGCCCCTCTGGCTAACAAGCAGGGTCCCTCCGGCCAACCGGGGCGTCCCCGGCAGTAGGGAAGAGCCAGGACTGGGTTCCACTGACTCTAACGGGGATTCTCTATGGAGGCCGTTGGATGCAGATAGAACCTGTGATTCTCTTGAGGTCCCCAGACTGGCTGACGTGGCCTTGTGTCCTCTCTCGATCTTGGCCTGCCTGAGGCTGCTCACAACAGGGCAGCCGCGACAGCTCCGGCCTTCCCAGCCGGGGGCTCGGGCCCCGTACGAAGGAACGTCCCCAGTTGGGAGCGCTCCTGCCTCTCCACTTGGCTCAAGAGCTGTCCGGGGCCCAGTTGCTGCCAGGGGGACGCAGCTGGGTCAGGAGCGCGGGGCAAATCCCAGCTCCCCCGGAGACCCTGCCCCCTGGTTCAGTCTCTGGTCACGGTTTTGTGAATGCCCGCAGGCAGGCGGGCGCGGGGGGAGGGGTGAAGCCCAGATCCGGGGTGGTGATGCTGACAAAGGACCCCCGCCCCCGTCTCTGCAGGACCCCGCCTTCCTGGAGAAGCAGGAGCGCTGTGACTACTTGAAGAAGAAGCTCGCGCACATCAAGGTGCAGATCCAGGAGTACGACCGGACGGCCAAGGGGGGCTCCATGTACTTCTAAGCCTGGCACCTGGAGGGGCAACACCGGGTCATCCACAGACTGGTCCCCAATACCCCGGCCACCAGCCCTGAACTGTTCTGGGGCTTGCCGCTCTCTGGGGGACCTCGGCCAGGAAGAGAGCACGATACGGGACACTGGGGGGCGCTCAGGGGGGCTGGGACCATTTTTATAGTGGGCGGCTGAGAGCCATTGAACCAAACTGTGAACTTTGAATATAATGGAAACCGTTCTGCACCCTTCATTCCAGCACCTATCGGGGGACTTGGGCCTTGTGGCCTCCTGTGCATCACACAAGCCCCAGCTGGGTCACGGGTGGGTCAGGTGCCTTCTCTGCCCTGTGCTGCCCCCTCATCAGTTGATGTGCCCTCTGTGGGGCCTGAAGCAGGAGGTGGGAGGAGTGGGGCCTCGGGCTGGGAGCGGGGCATCGCTCCTGCTCATGGGAATAGGTAACTGGGGTGCCCCGCGCATCTGGTCCAGCCGCCAGCAGCAGCCAGACCCAACCTCCAGACGGACCCTGGGGAGAAGCTTTTGGCTGAAGGGAGCTGTTGTGACAGGGGATAAAAAGTCCCCGGGCTTGGCTCTGGGCATACTTCCTGCTGGTGTAAAATCAGGGGTCCCGGCCCTGTGGACGGTGGACTTGCACGGGTCTGAATCGGGTCGGCAGGCCTGGGACCCTAACTCCTTTGATGTGGTCCCTGACCGGAGCCCTGGAAGCCAGGCCAGAGCGTCTCTCTCCTGCGCACGACTCCATCGCCGCCCTCCCTTGCTGTGTCTGCAGAGCAGCCAGTGGAGGAGATGGGGGACATTCATCGGTGCAGCAGAACCTGCGCTTTGGGGAAGTGGGAGCTACAGCTTCCCCTTTGAATAAAATACCCCCAGCCGCCCATGTGTGAAATCCCTGGAGCCAGCGGGATCAGCCCCGCCCTGCATTGGGACGCCCTGGAGAGGGTCCCTGAAGGGGGGTGATGCTATTGCACGTGCTCTGCACTAAAAGCTCCGTGGGTCGTAGGTGGGAGATTAGTGGAGCTCTCTGCTCCTCGTGGATCCTGAACCCCTTCCCTCAGAGGCTGTGACTCTTCTACAGCTTCTCCCCCCCGGGGGATTGACTTCTTTAGCTCAAGCTGTAGAGGTTCATGCTCTTCCCGGGAAGGTCCCCGGTTTGATGCCTGGGCCACCCCCATGACAGTCATCAGGGTTTCACCTTCTCTCACAATCCTCGGTTCTGTTAGTGAAGTGGGAATAAAGGGGAAGGGAGTGGGGACTAGGTTGGTGAGAGAAATCACAACCCACGGGACTCGTCCCCCCAAAAGCCTGACTGTTGTCGGTGTTACTGTAGAGCCTTCGAGTCCCGGTCCCCACAGAACTTGATGGTGTGTAAACATATGGCCACAAGCCAGTCCTGCCCCAGCGAGCTGACAACAGACTTGAACCAAATTCCTTTTCAGGGAGCTCACTAGAGACCCGTTGCCTGCAGAGTGAGACCACGTGGGGTGCGTCTACACAGCACACTAAGCCCAGGTGCTGATTCAGATTAGAGCTTCCAGCTACACACATCAGCCTGACTCAGGTCAGCAAACACTCAAGGCCCAGGTCCTAGGACCCTGCTGGGGGATGGACTGGAGCTTGCAACCTGCTGTGACTGAGATTCGAGCCCTGTCGTGTTGCAGTGTGGATGCAGCTCAAGCCGTTAGCCCAGCTGTGGGACACGGGTCCAGCCGTGGTCAACCCAGGTTTACAATGCAGTGTGGACACACAGGAATGGGCTTGGACAAGCCTGGGTTTACAACGTAGTGTAAGAATCAGAGAGGTAGCCATGTTAGTCTGGAATTGCAGAAGTGACAAAGAGTCCTGTGGCACCTTAAAGACTAACTAAAGTTTTAGACCATAAGCTTTCGTGGGCTAATACCCACTTCGTTGGATGCATGCACCAACGCAACAACCACCATGGGGCTGTTTACACTACAATGTAGTGTAAACAGCCCCATGGTGAGCTAGTGGATGATTATCACTAGTGACCAGCACTGGAAGCGAGCTGCAGAGGGAGAATTTCAGAGCTTCCTGACTGACAGCCATCCTGGTGCGGGCAGCTGGTCGGAGCAGCCCTGCTATTCACACGTTCACTGCAACACACCCAGCTTCAGGGTCTTTTTCCACTTATAAAGCTGCTTTTTACTTTTAAAAAACCCCTCAAGCCTCCAAGAAATTGGAAACAATGAGGCATCCGGGGCTAGTTAAGACCCCAAATCCTGCCAATGTGCCCCATGTTTAACTTCAAGCATTGTGGGCCGTTCAGCTGAGACACCCTCTGCCTGCAAAGACCAGGACCCCACAAACTCATTGCACCCATGAAGGGCCAGGGGTACGCGCAGGGAACGAGACTTAGAGGAGTAAAATCCAAGTGCCAGGCTGGGATCCTTGTGGCTTGGCAGGATCTCTCAGGCCCGGCGGAGTCAGGGAGGGGCAGCACAACTTTGCCTAGGGGGCTGCTCCCTGTGGCAAACGGAAGGGGTTAAAGTCGAACCAGCCACGCAGCCAGGAGCTTTGATCAGAGTCCTGCACACAAGGCAATTTATGTCCGCGGTGGACCTGGGAGCTGAGATTTAAGTGCTACGTCTGCGGCTGCCAAGTTTCTGACCCCAGCTGTGCCAGGTGCCTGCAGTTACGAGCTTTTCCTTCGGCCTGGCCGCAGTGGGAGGAAGCGGCTGGCGGGTTGTTTCTAACGCCTGTGCACTTAGTAATGATTAATCCCTGGGCTGCCATTTTCAGATGAACAAAGAGGGAAGAAAAACGGAGGGGACCCAGGAAGCTGCTTTTAAAGGGATCCCAGCCAACCCCCGTCTCAAGGCAGTGGCTCCGGGAACGGAGCCCTGAGCCGGGGGCCCGTCTGCAGACAGCATCAGGCTGATTAGCAGCACATTTACCAATAATACTAAGCACCAGAGACCAGCACAGCTGCAACCTGAGGTAAGGCCGGGAGTGTGGGGAGGTGTGTATTGATCGCGTCACAGGGGAGAGCCGCTCCGTTAGTTTTGCTTCAGTACATTGCAGGATCGTCGAAAGCTCTGTTGAAGGTAAGGGGGCCAGATTCCCAGCTGGTGTCAATCAACCTGCAGCAGCTGTGGGTCTGGCCCCATTGACCTCAGTGGAGCAATGGTCATGGATGCTAGCTGAGGCTCTAGTCCTGTTGAATTCAGTGCAGCTGAGGCCCTGGCCTAGAAAAATTCTTCTCATGAGGTCAGATGGCGGAATTCCCGCAGATCTGTCGCTGAGAGTTCGCTTTGATGCTGAACCCCATGAATGTTTACCAGCCACTTCCTTTGAAAATTAAACCCTTGATTGTTGGTAAGGGGGTTCTGAGGGGCTGCTGGGTTTTCTTGTTTATTTCTAGAGCAACAAAGCTAGGAAGGAAATGAAAACAAGCTTAACTGGCTTTATTCAATAAAGTGAGGCGTTTGTTAAACAAAACTCCTGGGCAATTCAAAGAACCCGGTTAAGAAAAGAGGTGGAGTTGCAAAACCTTTGCAGAAAGGGCTTCGGTGTCAGCGTCAACTTCACTGGGTCTGGAAATTCTTTCTGGGGTCGGGGATCAAACTGGAACTGCAGCTTTTAGAAGCAATAGGAGCTTTTGTTGTCTTTGAAACTTGAATCCTGGCCAGAGAAAGGAGGTTTGGCAGCGGGAACCCAGCACCAGCCTTATCGCAGGCTCGCTTGGGGAAAGAAAAACACTGCGGATTTTTTTTAAAAAGACTTACTAACGCACACACGCGTGTGAGGGGCACGCACTATTTGCTAGTGCCGGGACAGGCAGGTGGAGCCCCATGAGAGGTGTGTAGTGAACATACCCTGCCCTGTGCTGAGCTGCTGTGGGCTTCCCAGTTGCAGGCCTGGGAAAACAGAGACTTATTTATCAGGAGGTGGCACTGACAGAAACTGTTGCAATTGAAGCGGAGGCCCCAGCCGAACATTCCCATCCTGTCTCCAGCGGTTCAGGATGGCTGGATTCAGCAGGGAGCGCTGACCTGCTACGTTCCTAGCCATCCAAGACTCCAAGGTGAGGCTTAGAAGAATTCCACAGCGGTTTGTTTGCCCTTCCCTGCGTCCTCTGCCCCGCCAGCGCTGGGGGGATAACAATGAAACGCAGCGGCAAGGCTCTCATTAGCTGAGCCTGTAGCAAAATAAAAAGGCCTGGTGTTAAAAGTTGGGTGAGTGGGGGGAGAACGGGTTGTTCCTGTGGGCCTGTGTCCAGCGAACAATTTGTCCATTGCAAGTCAGAGCCTGCTGAACCACTTTGGGGGAGTGCGCGTTTTGTGGGGAGGTTGCCTCTGGAATGCGGGGGCAGAAAAGAGCATTTAAAACATGGCTACCCCAAAATTGTAGGGGTTGAAATAAACAAGCCTGCATCTTCCTTTAATGTATCCCTTTAAATAGGGCACAGAGAACTCATCCCGGGGGTAATTATTCTCGGCAGTCAGATCTTCTGTGTATTAGTGACCCTCGCTTGTGGGGAGGGCCTCAGATCCAAGGGGCTGGCTACACAGCAGTTTTATAGCCCCACAATCCAAGCCCGGCCCAGCCGTGGGTCTTTTGTCTCAGTGGCGACATTCCCTGGGAGGCCAGGGTTCAATCCCCTGCCCTGGCCGCGACTCCCTTTGAGTCAGTGACTCAGTTTCTCTGGGCTGCCTTTGTTCTCCAGGGTAACAGTGGCATTTCCCTGCTCACTGAGGAGTTGTAAATGTAAATATGTGAAAAAACCCCTTTTCCGGAAAACTGTAACCTCCGAGTACACGGGAGTTCTTCTCCCTGGGTCAAAATGACTCTGCCGAAGCTGCAAGGTTGGGCCTTTTTCTCTTACTAATAAGGTTTGTGTTACAAAAGCATTTCTGTGTCTGAGCCGCCGTGGTTCGTACTGTTATTAATCATCCTGGGAAGTGCTTTGAAGTATGCAGCAGTGTTGGTATTGCACAGACCAGGGCACAGGGGTAGGGGAGACATAGGGGAAAACCGATTGACTGGAAGACGCGAATGGAAGGCAGACCCGTAGCATGATAACTGAAAGGCCTGTCCGTCTGCTGAGGTACTTACACCGTTCCCATAACATAGGAACATGCAGAAATAATTGTGCTTAGAAACATAACCTGGTAGGGGGGATTGCATTTTGTTACCGAAGCGTCTGAGCAAAATTCTTTTAGTTCAGTTGTTGTTTTTTTAAAACCTTTTGCATGATTTGGTTGAAGCATTTTGAGTAAATTCAAGTGAGTAAAGTTTGTGGGGTGTTTAAATACAAATGTGGTTGAATTGGTTAATACTGAGCATGTGAGAGCCTGTTTCTGAGGATTTGCACCAGTATAAAATGGTGTTTATAACTCTGGAATAACTCTGCAGTTGGCAGAGTTATTCCAGATTTACACTGGTGTAACTGAGACTGGAGCCAGAGTGCAAGGCAGGCAAAAATCATCAAAGTGACTAAGGATCTGTCTTCATTGCAGTTTACTCAGGTTCTTGATCAGGGGTTGCCCCTATCCCAGCTCCCGTCCACACACAGAGCCCTGGGAACCCGAGTTTAGTGGTGCTTTCGCCCTGGGCTAGCTGGCTCCTCTAGGGCGGAGTGCTTACACATGAGGTGGTAACTTGCCCACTTGTGGCAAGGACACCATGCTGCCAGTCCTCCAGGGCCTTCCCACAATTCCCTCTATGTGCCTAGAGGAATGGACAAGGTTTCCCACAATCCACTGGGAAAAAAAGCCCTGTGGCTCAGCTTACTGCATGGCAAAGACCCAAGGTTGGGCCCCCCGGCATCCTAGCTGCACTCCCGGATGAGTGCAGCACCCGGGAAGTACAGTCACTTGAGTAGGGCTTTGCCATGGGGCTGCCCACACCAGGGCTAGGCTGACCTTGGGGTTGTTCACCCCACTTAACTCGGACTCCATGTGACTTAGCCTCCTGGAAAATCAGCAGGCCCCCTCAAGTCCCATCACTCTGGTGACTTCTGAAATGGGACTTCAGCTCCTAAAAGTCATTTATGTGCTCTAAAAAAACCGTTACCAAGGGCCCCTAAAGTTCAGCTAGGAGAATCCTTTGCAAGGCGGAGGGCCAAAGTCAATGGGAATTGCACCCTCTAGTGTCAGGGCTGAGCACAGCCTGGGGCCTGGGGGCTGTGTGACCCCTGCAGCCTTTGCTAGTTGTGTGTCATTGAGTCCAGAGAGGTGAATGGGTCTCACCCCAGCATGGAGAGATGGGGCCGGAGGCTGGCTGGGACGAGAAGGAGGATTAGATCAGGGGGATGATTCTGGGCTATCAGACAAGTCCCGTTTGGATAGTCCCCCTAAAGACCCTCTAGGTGACATGAACAAGCCCAGCCCCCCGGTGTTGATCTTCCACCCCACTGGGGATGGTTTCTGAACTGGAGAGATCAGTTGTGCTGCTCAGGACTTAACGTGGGCTCTGTGTGGCACCTCCTTTGGCCACTGGGGCCAGTTAGAAGATGCCCACATCCTTTAAGGCTACACCCATCCCCAAGGACTGCCTGGTTCCTGCCTGGCCTTGCCCAAAGCCCTTCCCCGGCCTCGTGAATGGTTAAGACACCCTGCTGCTAGGTCATGGCACCCAAGAGGGAACAGCTACATTGCTACTTTCAGCCTCACAAGGCAAACTGGAGTCTGTAGCCCCAGGCTCTGAGACTCGCTGCTGGGAGGGGTTTTTTGCAGTGTAGACGTACCCAGTGACTAACATGCTTGACTTGACCATCTATGTAGATGCAATTACAATATAGATTTCTATCTTATCTATCTATCTATCTAAATATACATACCATACCTATATATAAGGTGACCATCCGTCCTGTTTTTAAAGGGACAATCCCATTTTTGGGGACATTTTCTTATATTGGCGCCTATTACCCTCCACCCCCATCCCGTTTTTTTCCCCCCATTGCTATCTGGTAACCCTGCCTATACATAAAATCACCCCTGTTTTCTAGACGGGGACACTGGGATTTTCAAAGGGGCCTAGGTTCGTCATACCCATTGATTTATTATTAACTGTGGTTATTATGGTAGTGCCTGAAAGCCAGCCAGGGTTAGGGCTGCACTGTGCTAGGTGCTGCACAAAGACGAAGCAGGAGGTGGTTGGCACTTCCAGTCTACCTACGACGAGACAGGCACAGGGGCTGTGACCCACGGCAAAGGGCTCTAACCCACAAGCAGAGGTGTTTTCTGTGGGGTGGCAGTGGGTTCGTTTGGAGGAGAACAGCTAACTGGAAAGCAAAGGGGGCAGGGCAGGAGTGGAGCAAACAGCTCAGGGCAGCGAACGTCCAGTCCGAACTGGGGCAGGTCATCTCCCAAGGTCAGATGGCTGCAGAGGGAAACGCGTGGCCCTTCTGCCCTTTGCTCAGGGAGTTTGTAAGTGACTAGCACAAGGCCATGCAGGGCCTCAGTGGCAGAGCCAGGATTCGAACCCCCGCCCCTGTGCTTGTCCCACCTCCAGGCCAGCCGGCTTGACCAGCGTGTTTCTCTGCTGCCCCACCTAGGTGTTTCTAAGGTTGCCCGTCGCTGTGATCTCCGGGCACCTGCCCTGCGTTGGATCCTTCCTCTGCCATGTACAGCCAGAAGCCCTACGACAGCCCACCCACCGGGTATGGCCCGCCCGGTGATGGCTACGGCTACGACGTCCACTCGCCTGCCCCGGGCTCCTTCTACGTGGAGGATGTGCCGCAGTATTTTTACAAGTGGAACTCCCCTCCCGGCGTGGTGAGGATCCTGGCCGCCCTGGTTGTCCTGCTCTGTGTCACCATCTTCGCCTGTGTCGCCTCCACGCTGGCCTGGGAATATAGCTATGGCTACGGGGGCTTGTACGGGAGTGGGCTAGGGAGCTACTACGGGTCTGGCTATTATGGTGGAGGGATGGGCTACGGGAGCTACGGGGGCTACGGTGGGTACGGTGGCTATGGAAGCTACTATGGCGGGATGACCAACCCGCGAGCAGCCAGTGGCTTCATGATCGCCATGTCGGTGTTGTGCTTCATCACGCTGCTGGGGCTCTTCGTGGCCAGTGTCACCAAGTCCAGCAGTGCCCGCTCCCGCCGGTTCTATCTGGCGGTCATCGTGGTATGCGCCATCCTGGCCTTCCTCATGCTCATCGCTTCCATCGTCTACATCATGGGCGTCAACCCCCGGGCGCAAATGACCGGCAGCTACTACTACAGCCCCATGCTGACCATGTGCAACCAGATGTACTCCTCCGGCGGGGCCTACCTGAACCAGTACCTCTACCACTACTGCACCGTGGACCCGCAGGAGGTAGGATGGGCACTGCTTGCCTTTTCCATTCAGCTTCCTTCTTTCCTCTCTCTCTTTCCTTCCACTTCCTGCCTTCCTTTTCTCTCTTCCTCCTGCCTTCTTTCTTCAGCTTTCTCTCCTTCCTTTCTCTCTCTCCTTCCTTCCACTTCCTTTCCTTCCTTTGTCTCTCTCCTTCCTACTTCCTTCAGCTTTCTTTCCTTCCTTTCTCTCTCTCCTGCCTTCCTTTCTCTCTTCCTCCTGCCTTCGTTCTTCAACTTTCTCTCCTTTTTTTCTCGCTCATTCCATTTTGTCTTCGTCTTTCATTGACTTTCTCTTGGAACTCTCAAAAAAATGAGATTACTCTTTTGGGGAAAACTTTAATGCTGATTTAGTCCTCGTTTGTTTGTTTAATGATCAACAAAGGTTGTTGGAAATTTCCTACCATCTCACTCACTTGCTCGCTTGATTTCACAGATAAACAGGATGAAATTTTGGAAACCCTTCGTTTGTTCGTTTGTTTGTTTGTTTGTTGTTAAAATTTGAAATTTTGCTCAGGAATGTTGGAATTTCCCAGCCAGTCTGTCTATTTTTTCCCATTAACACTAATTTTCTCTCCAGTACCTCCATAGCCGTCAGCTGTAATTGCTGCTTTCCCTTTTCCACTAGCCATTGGTGCGTGTCTCCAGCTTGCCTCAGCTAAGAGCAATTCCTGGTGACTAGCGTCAACTGCCCTTGGATCTACACAGGGTGTAACCAGGGCTAGGAGGACGGAGCTGAGGACAGGGAAATTCAAGGCTCAGTACCAGGAGGTGTTTCCTGGTGCGTGAAGCTATGGAGCAATCCCACAGGGGAACGGTGGAGACCCAGCTAGTTGGGCCTTCTAAATCCAGGTTGGGCAAAGAGTGAGAAAAACCCTGCTTTGGCAGATAGATGGGCTAGGCCAGAGGTCTGCAAACCGGCCCCTGGCCCAGCGGAGTGCTGGCTGCTCCCATGGTGCTGACTCATTCGTCCTGGGTTTTGCAGCTGAAGGAGGGTTAGAGCTGGTGGGAGAAGGAGCTGAAGGAAGAGCGTGTGGTTATTTTTCCATTCAACCCATCGCTTTAGTGGACAGGAGTGTTTTAGGAAAGGGAGGAGAGGCCAAGATGGCCCAAAAGACAATCCCTTGATTAAGCTGTGGTCTCCTCTATGGACTAGACCATCTCCTGACTCTTCTCCATCTCTCCCCATTTTCTGGGATCCTCTGAACCCTTTGTTCTGATCAGCTCAGAGCCCTTCTCCCCTCCCTGGGCTGTCCTGGTGCAAACTCTACAGCTACAAACTGTCAGCTGTAGACCGCTGACAGTCACTGAATGTTGGGTTTTGCCTTAGTCAGTTTCTCTTGATCCCAGTGGGTCTGGTGGGAAAACCCACCAGACTTTGCCCATTTACAAATGGGGAAACTGAGGCCCAGACAGACACATGGAGGGAGTCTGGAGCCCAGCTGTGTATCATACTTGCAAAGCCTGCATTACTGTAGTCTCTGAGCACCTCCCAGTATTTAATGGATGTGTCCTCACACACTCCTGGGAGGCAAGGCCTGGCTGTCATCGCCATTGAATGGGGGGAAACTGAGGCACAGAGCAGCTGATCACATGGCCAAGGGTCCCACAGGGACCCTGTGGGAAAGCTGGGAGCTGAATTCAGGTCTTCCAAGTCCTAGGCTAGTGTCCTAATCGTTGGGCATTCCTTCTAAGCTCAGCAGTGCCTCTTCCAGCTCGGAAATAAACTCAGGCCTCCTGAGTCCCAGCCCACTGCTTTAACCACATGCCATGTGCTTTGTCCGAGTCTAGCCCCCAGGATGTAACATGGAGCAAAACAGCTTGATAAAAATCACCTTCATTTGCTGCTCAGTTACTCTGCTGGGCTTGGGCGGTTTCCTTAGCGATACTGTGCAGCTAGCAAGGCTCTGCTTGCTGGCCCCCTCTCTGGAGTCGGCGCTCTCAGTGGTCTGTCGACTAGAAAGCAGCAGAATATTGACCAACAAGGTCTCTGTTAAGCCAGTGTCGGTCTGGACAGAAACAATTGCTGCGATTTAAGCAGCGAGCTGGGTGGAGCTGCCGACACCACCCCGTCTCCAGGATAAGATTAGCCCAGCCTGCTGCATTGCGGCCACCGGAAATCCAGAGTCACGTAGCGCTGCGTACTTTGCTATATATTTCCTACTAAAAACAAGCAAGGAGCCGGGCTGCACCTGCTTGACGACTGACCCAACTCTGACCTAATCTGTCATTCCCCCATCTCCAATATCCATCGACTTCAACATTCTTCTGGGAAATTCTGGGGAATCGTCCTCTCTCACGCACACCAAAATGCGAGGAGTTGAAGTTTTTAAACCCCTTCTCCTTGAGCAAAAATCATACAGAGAAGAAGTAGCCCCTGTTTCTGCTGCTCTCGGCCACGTGGCCTTAGACGTTTGTTGGTTATTTCAGCATGCAGCGGGGAGTCAGGACTCCTGGGCTCTTTTCCTGGACCTGTGGGGCCTTAAGAAAATCGTTTTCTCTCTCACCATGTGCCTCGATCTCCCAGTCTGTAAAATACGAGGACGTTGGATCCCTACAGCTTGCAAAGTGCTTTGGCATCCCCTTGTTTATTTTTGGTTCTTGAGCTGGGTGCAGTCCGGGAGAATCAAACCCCAGAAAGCTTTGCAGTCTTATTGTTTTGCTAATTTCCGCACAGGAGAAGATAATAGCAATAAGCAAAGCAGCAGCGGCCTCCCTTGTGATTCCGCTTTGTGCCAGGGACACTGGGGAAGCCTAGTCTAATAGTTGCCACACAACCAATAACCTACCATTCCCTCTTTGAATGCTGTCTGGTTTGTCCTCTGTCGCTTGGCAGCTCCGGTGAAGAAGCCAGTTCTAAAAACCTTTGTAATCCCGAGAAACTGCCCTTTCTTCTCTTCCTCCCCTAAATCCCAAATCCAGGAAATTCCTCATCCACTGCACTCTCCTCCTAGGGGGGACTCTTTTGTTTGGTGTAACAATTATTAGCCCTCTCATTTGATTCCTTCCCACACACACACATCCCTTGGCACCTGCACATGGACAGGAATTACTTCTCCAGGTGTGCTGGCAGGAGGTATGTGCCTCATCTCCCGCTAGTGAGGACAACAACCTACTGTTGCTACCAGCTGATGGAGTTCTTCCTTTAGCTTGAGCGGTAGAGGTCAGTGCTGCAATGCAGAGGCTGCTGGGTTTGAACCAAGCTGATGGATGGCATAAGGATAATTTCCCTGACTCCCTGGCCAACATGGTTTTATGTCTCTCTTCTAGGCCATCGCCATTGTCTGTGGGTTCTTCATCGTCATTCTTCTCTGCGTCATTTGCTTCTTTGCTCACAAGACGCGCCACAAGATCTGGAAGTTTGGGAAGCCCAATATCTACTGGGACAAGCCATTCGCCTTCCAGGAAGGCCCCAACGTGGAGGAGTGGGTGAGTCTAGGATGATGCAGGCTGCGGGTGGAGCAGATGAGTGATAAGAACTTTGTGACTCCAACCTGCTCTGACTAAATCGGGGTATTACTAACCAGCCCATCACCATGGTGTCTAGATGCCACAGGTACCCTCAGGAGCCAGATTGGGAAACAAACAAGGGGAGAGACTCTCCTAAGCCCCCATCCACTCATGGCACCAAAACTGTCACTCTCCATACATCTTCGCAGTATGATCCGTCATCATCATCCTTGTAGCAGCAGAGAAATGTTGATGTTGGTCAATTGGAGATGGGTCAGAGAAGAGCCATGAGAAGGATTAAAGGCTTAGAAAACCTGCCTTCTAATGAGAGATTCAGAGAGCTCCATTTGTTTAGCTCAACAACGAGAAGAGCCAGGAGTGACTTGAATACAGTCTATAAAGAACCTACTTGGGGAACAAATATTTAATAATAGGCTCTTCAGTCTAGCAGAGACAGCAATTTAACATGATCCAATGGCTGGACATTGAAGCTAGACAAATTCAGATTGGCAATAAGGCGTAGCATTTTACTGGTGAGAGTAATTAACTGCTGGAACAAATTCACTAAGGGTCATGGAGGATTCTCCATCACTGACAATTTGAAAATCAAGATTTAGATTTGTTCTAAGAAAGTGCTGTAGGAGTTACTTTGGGGAGTTCTCTGGCATGTGTTTAACAGGAGGTCAGACTAGATGATCGCAATAATTCCCTTCTGGCTTTAGGACGTACGAATCTATAAATGGTTAACAATGTTGATGTGTAGGTCACCATCTATAGGCTTCAGGGTTAACACCCCATTAGGGTCAATGAAGCAAGCTCAGAAATCTCTCTGATCTGCTCTTTCAGGCTGTGGGCAGATGTGACTGGATTCGTCTGCTTCACATTTTAAGGTGATCTAGGCAACCATAAAAGTCAGGGTCAGTTTAGGTTCTGGAGCAAAAAATGGACTAGAGCAAGAGTGGTGGCCTGTCAGGGAATATGGCAGAATGGCGTGAGCTCCCTGCTGCAAGGTATGAAATGTGCTAGGTATTACTATTTTTGTTCAGTGTTTATACAGCACCTAGGGTGATGGGATCCTGGTCCGTGACTGGAGCTCCGACCTACTTCCACAATTTAAATAAGTAATAATATCATGCAGCAATGAGTTCCATGGGTTAATTTCATATATTAGTGGAGAGGGAAAGTATTTCCTTGCATCTGTTTTAATTGCCTTGTTTTTGGGTCTCCGTGTTGCTCAGCTATGAGTAATAGGGTGTTGAGAGCAGGGCTGGTCCAAGCTATCTTGAATGTACCAAAAGATAAATAAAACGGGATCAGATCAGATAGGCCACGAGCCTGGAGCCAGCAACACGGAGGGTTTCTGTTCTCTTCCCCTTTGTCCACTGAGTGCTCGAAAAATGTTTGCTTATGATATCATTTAGTTTCACCCTCGTCAATGATTAACTGGGCAGCTCTTGCCACGCAGGGTTTCGCCTGGCACATCTCAAACGGACACAGCGTTCTGGTCCATTGCTCGGTGCCAGCTCACATCTGGTTGGCAGTGGGGTCGGGCGAGTGGGGTCACAGGCACTTGAGGATGGGAGTTGCTTGTTCGGGTGAAATTTCACACCAGCGTTAAGTGCTGGGCCCTGCTTAAGCCTGGGAAATTCACCTCTGGCAGGGGGCTGGCGGGCAGTCTTGGCCCCACTTGCATCCCACTTACACCCATGCCAAGGAAGCAAAGGATTCTGGGATTCCCAGCCACGGATGTAGTGGTATCGTGGTACTGTGCTGGGTCTCTGCCCAGGGTGAAATCCCCGGAGGGCCATTAGAGCAATCCCCCCTCCACCTCCCCAGTGCGTCCCTCCCTCTCAGTGTGAGCATCTGATGCCTAAAACACAGGGTGACAAGCCCCCCAGGGGCATATGGCAGATGAACACGGTCGGAGCCGTCGCTGTAGGAAACGGCTCATCCGGAGCAGGAGCCTGCTTTGTTCTCTTTGGGGTCTTGTTCTGCCCTCGTACCTGGGCTCTGAGCGCTCTCCAGGCATGTCCTAAGGGACGTGTACCGTGGTTAAGGGCTGGGCTGCCATAAACAGGCGACCTTCGAAAGGAGAGTTAACAGCCAAATCAGCGCTTCTCTCAAAGCCAAGGAGAGAGCGCGGCTGTCAGTCACAGGCAGCGCAGCCTAGGGGTTAGAGCTGGATGGGGGTGGGGAGCCAGGACTCCTGGGTTGTAGTCACAGCTCTGGCAGGGAGTGGCGAGCGGGGCTGGCAGCATTGAGTCTGGGCAGGGGTCAAGGGCTCAATACTGTGTGGAAGTGAACAAAGCAAGTTCTTCCCAGACCGGGCTCTGCAGGTGTGAGCTGAGATTCCCCCCACCCCACCCAGATCAGATCCTCCTGAGATCCCCCTCTGGCCAGCAGAATCACCTCCCAAGTTCACCTGGGGTTCCCCGACCCCGGCAGGATCAGCTCCCAGGTTTCTCTGCCTCTTTGTTCCTCTGAGAAGGAAGGTGGGAAAGGGCCTGACTTAGCCAGGGAACGAAGCTCTTTCCTGCAAAGATCCCAGACAAGTGACAATTTCTGCCCCTGACAAGAGGCTCCAGCTAACAAGCTGCAAAGGGCCAGGAAGGAAGGAAGGGAGAAGGGGAAAAACATCGGGCCTTCTAGGATTCAGTCTAAACAAATACCCCCGCCCCTCCCCATTTCCTTAACCTCCAGGAGCAGGTGTGGCCTCATTCCCTCTTTGCTCTCAGGTCACCAACCCAGCACCGCTCAGCCTGGGGGCCCAGTGCTAGGAAATGCCTTTGGCCTGAGGTCAGGGAAGGGGATGCATGAAGGAAAGCTGTGGGGAACGCTTAGGGGCCGCGGCCCTACAGCTGCAATGTTACATAGCGCAGAGACAGACGTTCATGCTCCGGTGGGCAAGGAAGGGAGGGGCCTGCATTATTCAGCAGCTGGCAGCATGGAGCAAAGTCAGCTCCCCCGGGTGGCTGAGTGGAGGCGAGGAGAGGAAGGAAGGGGTTAACGAGTGCAGCAACTATCCAGAAAATTAATTGCAAGCAGGGGCAAACCTGAGACGTTTACAAAAGATCTGACTGGCGCAGAGTGGCAACTAACCGCGGACTGGGGAGACTCAGGCAAGCCGTTTATGAAACCTGTTGCATTTGATCGGTCTATCAACATGTGCCAATCCCTGGAGTTTAACAATCTGTCCCACCCTTGCCGTTCGTGGTGACAGTCCGGGTGCCTTTTCCTGACCTGAAGAAGAGCTCTTGAAAGCTTGTCTCTTCCACCGGCAGGACTTGGTCCCATAAAAGATAACACCTCACCCCCGCTTGTCTCTCTCATCTATCGATCTCTCTGCACACCTGCCTCAAGAGCTCAATCATCCTGTATCTGGCCTCCCAGAAAAATCACACAATTGGCTTAAAACTGATGAGATTTTGTTTTAAAATGAATTTTGGCTGCTTTTGATTTGCCTTCTGGTTAGTGAGCTGCTGGGGGGCATGCAGGTGTGGGCACAAGCTTTCCTCCAAAAGCACGAAGATTAGAAAATGATTTTTAAAAAAGGAGATTCTCCGCAATCCCCTGATTCCAGGAGCTGGAGCATCAGGAGAGTCAGGAGGTGTTGAGAGAGTTGGCAACACTGTTTCGATCTCGCTACATCCTCTTCTCCACATGATACAAGCGGGGCTTTCTTTCTTTCTTTCTTTCTTAAACTCTGATGAACTCAACCTAACAATGTTTTACCGTCTCCTTCCCGTCCCACGGTAAATGTTATTCCCATTCAACAGAAAAATCTGTTCTGTAGGGATGCCCTCTTTAGCAGATGCCTGATGGAGGATGTATGTAGAGGGCTGGGCTAGGAGGCTATATCGAGGTCACAATGTCTACAGCCACGGTGCCCCCATTTAGAGCCAGATTTTGATACTTTGTTTTTGCAACTTCCCGCTAAGTAGTGTCCTACTGCACAGTTGAGGTCAGTGGGCTCACTGGCTGCATGAGACATTGTGTCCAGCATGAGGAAGACAGTGTGACTAAGGTGGAAGGATTGCCTAGTAGTTAGGGCACTGGCCTGGGCCTGGGAAGGTGAGGGTTCAATTTTCTACTCTGCCACAGACTTCTTGTATGATCTTGAGTGAGTCACTTAATCTCTCTGGGCCTCAGGCTCCTGTCTAGAGAGGAGGCAGCATTACCTAGTTGGTCCAGTGCCGGACTGGGATCCAGCTGTGCTCGGTTCTCTTCTTGTCCCCATCACTGGGTTGCTGGGTAACCTCGAGCATGTCACTTCCCATCTCTGTGCCTCAGTTTCATCATCTGCAAAATGGTGATGGTGGTCCTGCCACTGCCCCAGTAAAGGCCTTGGAGATCAGCCAATGAAAAGTGCTATGTAAGCAGTAGATGGTATCTGTACAATGGGCGTAATTGCATTTCCCTAACTCATAGGGAAACTGGTGGGCAGGGGTGAGTATAAATCAATATGTTAGTGACTGGGTGTGCTCAGATCCTACAGCGCTGGGGGGTCCTAGACCTACGTAAGACAGATGGGCAGGTGTGACAAGTAGAGGGAAGGGTGGGCATAACTCTTGAGGCTGAGCTACTCTGACCTGGAAACCTGGAGCTGTAACCTGAGATGGAGGGGGAAGGGAGTTGACACCTTGGGGCTGGCAAGGGAACAAAGGGCAGGCAGACGTGGGAGTTTTTTGAAAAGGGGTTAGACGCTGGCTGGGGAAGAGGAGAGGAGGGAGCCCGGATTCGGGGTCTCATCTCCCTGCCCCCCCAGAAGGGCCGGGCCAAGGGGGCCTGTTTGTACTGACAGCTCTAAGTTGAATTGTGTGCCTGGCATCTCAAATAAACCTTCTGATCTACTGGCTGGCTAAGAATCACTGTGAATCTCAGGAAGTGGGGGGTGTGGGAATGGGACTCCCCCACCCCCCGTGACAGCAGGATCTGGCCTTGTAGCCTCCCACCCCACCCCCCGTCAGCGCGAGAGCAAAGCCTGAAAGAACCGAAGACCTGGACGTGACCAGTTTCCCAGCCTGGGGCGTTTCCACGTTCCTCCCAGCTCCGTTTATTTACTATGCAGGTCGCTTCTGGGAGGCATTTCCTGAGTTCTCGTGGAAGCATCTCCTGTCCCGGCTCTGTAGGGATCCAGGTCAGGGCGGCGCTGCCCAGACTGGCACATCCTCCCTTTGTCGGTCCCAGGGATGTCTGGGGAGGGAAGGGTTAGCTGAGTCCCCCTGGGAAAGGGAAGTGGTCCCGTTGCGCGCTGGCACGAGGGAGTTTGGGAGGGGAAATTCCCACCCAAACTGCTTGTTCCCTGGCACTGGGAGCCTCAAATGCCCTCCCAGACCTCTAACAACCAAGGGGAGGGGCATCACCCAGCAACCCCACTGCTTTGTTCTCCGTGGCAGGGTGTGGGGCATAGCAAGCCAGGTCAGCTAGGCCCCGGAATGGGGGGTAGGCCACACAATGTAGCCCCATGCCTGTGTGGTGAGGAATTATCATCCACACCCCCGGCCTCTGCTGCTGGGCTGGCAGGTTGGGGCTGGTGGGGGCTAGTGGTGCCAGCCGCCTCTCACCCAGCCTGTGGGGCAGAGCTGGTGAAATGGCAGGGGAGGTGTTTGCCAAGTGCTGATTTCGCTTATCGGCCGGTCGCACTGCGATAAGGGGGTTGGGGCCGCAGGGAGCTGGGACCTGAGACCTGGGCGGTGGTTCCTTGTGCTTCCGATCCCAGTCCCAGCTCCGCGGGGCCCTGTGGGCCGGAGGGTGGGGTTGGGCTGCATTACCCAGCCCCAGGTTTGATTTTCTGGGGTTTTATGCCTTTGTGTGACGGTGACCAGGACCGAACGGACCTGGCTGGGAGCTGCTCGCACGGCTCAGACCCCCCAGCCCTTGTTATCCCAGCCCTGAGCTCCTCCCGCCCACTGTTCCCCCTCCAGCTCTGACAATGTCCCTGGATCTCCATCCCCAGCCCCTACTCTCCCCCTGCCCCCCAGCTTCCTTCAGGGCCCCATTTGGGCCCCACTGCGTGGCCCCCTGCAGGCTGCCTGCGGCCATCACCAGGCCTGAAGTTGAGACCAAGCTCAGGACTGGCCCTGGCTCTCGCTAAGGGCAGAGCATGACCCCAGCATCGTGCTCAGCCCCCCCCCCCCACCTCCCCCCAGCCGCACGTGGGCCCAGAGGCACCCAGACACCCTCTGGCTGCTTTTCAGGTGAAGAACGTTGCCGAGGACACCAGCCTGCACGATGAGACGGCCACGCTGGCCTACTCGGAGAAGCCAATCAGCCCCGTGAATGCTGCGGCCAGC
Organism: Dermatemys mawii; assembly: GCA_007922305.1. Lineage (NCBI taxonomy): Eukaryota > Metazoa > Chordata > Testudines > Dermatemydidae > Dermatemys > Dermatemys mawii. The sequence goes on along the minus strand of ML677376.1, from coordinate 2,754,327 downwards.
GCGTACAGCTACCCGCGCAAGGAGAACGGCTACTACGCCCCCAAGGCCTACAACCCCAGCAGGTGAGTCCGTCCTCGGGGCTGGGAAGCCAGGGCCCCTTCGTAGTCAGATCTCCTGCCCGGGTCTCCGGCGGACTCCTTCCTCCAGCTCAGCTGGGCCTGGCCTGCCTCGGTGCTGCTGGTTTGATGAAGTAACGAACCAGGCGGGTCTGGTGTTTGGAGCCAGGGCTGGGACTCATTGGGTTCTGCGCCAAGCTCTGTGGGACCTCGGGCAAGGGCCTGAGTCCCCCTGAGCCTCACTTCCCAGACATCTGCAGACCGGAGGGGAATGGTCCTCCCCGTGTCTGGCTCGTGCACCAGGCTGTGAGCTCTGGGGCAGGGACCGTCTCTCACTGCGTGTCTGGGCGGGGCCCTGAGCTCCCGCTACTTCACTGCTGCTGTGAGAAAAGGGCGTCCAAATGGAGAACCGTGCCCATGCGGGGAGGCCGCCCCATGGGGCTGTGTTCCCTGTTCCACTCAGACCTGCTGCCTTGCCGGGCTGCCAGCCCCCAGTCACCCGCTGGTGCGGGTGCGCTAGCCCAGGGGTTCCTCTGTGTCCCGCCTGGATGGATGAACAGTTTAGGGAGGTCTCAGGCTGAGAATCCCAGCTCTAGGCTGAGCCCCGTGTCCACATACCTTCCCCTCCCCAGCTCTCCTGCCCATGTGGTCAGTGATCAGCCCGCCAGGACCTTCAGCACAAGCACCCTGGAGGAGAGGGGGAGGGAGAGTGCCAGCAAGCCCCCCGCTCGGCGCGGGAGGAGGAGGCGGCGCAACCCCGAGCTGGACGAGTCCCAGTACGAGACGGACTACACCACAGCCATGGAGTCCAGCGACGAGCGGGACAAGGACGAGTGGGGCAGGTGAGGGGCTCGCTGTCCCCGGCACGTCCATCGGTGACCCCTGGCTGCCTCTGCAGGGCCACGATCCCCCAGCAGGTTGTCTAATGCCAGGGATTGTTGCTGTGGGCCATGGGGAGAGGGACTGACCCACGGGGGAGCATGCCCGAGCAGAGTAATGCACACTGGAAAACACAATCCCAACTCGACATATAAACCTATTGGGTCTAAATTAGCTCAAGAGAGAGCGTGGAGTCATTGTGGAGAGTTCTCTGAAAACACCCGCTCAGTGTGCAGGGGCAGGCAATAATGAGAATAACTGGGAAAATTAGGAAAGAGATAGACAATAAGACAAAAAATATCACATTGACTCTATATACATCCATGTATGCCCACAGCTTGACTACTGTGTGCAGATGTGGGCACCCCATCTCAAAAGAGATATATTGGACTTGGAAAAGGTTCAGAAAAGGGCAACAAAAATGATGACAGGTATGGAACAGCTACCATATGAGGAGAGATTAATAAGACTGGGACTTTTCAGCCCGGAAAAGAGACGACTAAGGGGGGGTATGATAGAGGTCTATAAAATCACGAGTGGTGTGGAGAACGTGAATAAGGAAGTGTTACTGACTCGTCTTCGTAACACAAGAAGTAGGGCTCACCAAATGAAATTAATGGGCAGCAGGTTTAAAACAAACAAAAGGAAGTATTTTGTCACACAAGGCACAGTCAACCTGTGGGACTCCTTTCCAGAGGATGTTGCAAAGGCCAAGACCATAACAGGGTTCAAAAAAGAACTTGATAAGTTCCTGGAGGATCGGTCCATCAGTGGCTATTAGCCAGGCTGGGCAGGGATGGTGTCTCTGGCCTCTGTTTGCCAGAAGCTGGGAATGGGCGCCAGGGGATGGATCACTTGGTGATTCCCTGTTCTGTTCATTCCCTCTGGGGCAGCTGGCACTGGCCACTGTCAGCAGACAGGACACGGGGCTGGATGGCCCTTTGGTCTGACTCAGTGTGGCCATTCTTATGGTCTTACGTTATGCCAGGCAGCTGGACCAGGAGAAGGACCCGGGCTGCCCCATTTGGCCCATGGGGGAAGGCTACTCAGTGGGAGGCGGGACAGGGATCTGGTCCCACCAGCTTCACTGATGTTTTGACATGGCATGCTGGCACTGCGGTGTGATGTCATTGTCACGGCGATGACCTCATGCGGTGATGTCACCCTGTGCCGCGGCAGCAGTATCTTGGAGACGTCTGCGTTCCTCCCTCGTCTGACAGGCCACTGGCACGGCCCTCCTGTAATTCCAGTAGCCACTTGCCCGCTCCCTGGATGCTGGTGCCTGCACAATGCTGCACGGAAAGAAATTGCAATGATTTGGAGTGGGGGGTAGAGGATGAGGGCTCAAGGCATCTTGACCCTGGTTCTGCAACCAGCCCCTGAGCACCCCCCCATGGGGTCCCCAGTCTAATCTCTCTCCCCCATCCTCCCTTCGGGCAGCCTGTATCCCCCAATCACCTCGGACAGCGCTCGCCAGGAATACAAGCAGGAGTTCGACGCTGACCTCAAGCACTACAAGCGGCTCTGCGCCGAGATGGATGACATCAACGACCAGCTGAACCAGCTCAGCAAGCAGCTGGACGGGCTGTCGGAGGACAGCCCGCAGTACCAGGTCAGTGCGGGGCCGGGCGGCAGGGAGTCTGGAGGGCTTGTATCATGGGAGCGCCTAGAGAGCTCAGCACAGCTTGTGTCTGGTGCTGCACAGACCCCAGGAGGCCAGCCCTACTCCAGAGAACTCATGGGATCAACAGACAAAGGGGGCAACCAGGGAACTGAGAACCAGAGAGATTCAGTAGCAGAGGCAGGACCTGAGCCCAGATGTCCCGATTCCCAGCCCAGTGCTTAATCTCCAGGGCATCCTTCCTGCTACTTCCCCCGTCTGCAGAGGGGCCAGCCCTACTCAAGGGGGATGCAAGTCTCACTGGATGGCTGATGCTCATCTATGTTGTTTAGGGACCCACCCTGCCCCTATGAAAGCCGACAGGGAATTTTGCCCAGTCAGTGCGAGCTGCAAGACATCTCTTCTTCTCCAGCCCCCACCCAGCCCATCCCAGACTTGCTTTCCGCGGCGTGGCTGGCTTTCCATACAGGAGCCTGAAAGGGCTTCTTTGTCGGGCCCCGCCTGGCACCATCACCTGGGCTCCCTCGTTAGGTACACCGCTGAGTGACAGCTCTGGGGTAATTATCTGCTGTGCACAAAACATGGCCCTCTCCCCCGGTTTTTCTTTTTCAGGGAGTTGCCGAGGAATACAACCGGCTGAAAGATTTAAAGCGGGTAAGTCTCCAAAACCCAGCTGGTCTTTATCCACTCGCCTCTGTGCATATTCTGTCTGTCTGAACTCCCTGTCTGTCCATTGCCGCAGTGATTCAGATAGCATCCCACAGTGAGCGTCCTCAGACAAGGGCTTAGCCATTCAGCATTTCCCACATCAGCAGCCTTAGAACTTGTCTACACACGCAAGTGACCCTGTCTTAACTTAAATTGGTTTCAAACCCAGAAGGGGTTAAACCACTGAAAGCCCCTCTGTGCAGGCGTGGATATTGGTTTGAATCTGGTTCTGTCGGGTTAGCTGAATGCCTGTCAATTTTCCTAGGTGAGCGAAATCATCCGAGTGAAGTTTAAACCGATTTTGGGGTGTCCACACACAATGTTGCACCAGTTTGAACTGAATCGGTTTCAAATCTCGTGCTGAGTTAGAGCAGGGCAGCTCGGTGCATGTAGACCAGGCCTGGGGGTGACTGTCTTTTTTCCCTTTTTAAGTGAACTTGTTGCTGCCCTGAAGGGGACTGGACTGAGAGCCAGAGCTGGAGGTCTGTGTTTCTTCCCTGGGCAGAGGTAGCATGGCTTTAGTGTGTGCAGCCAGCAATGTGGCTGGAAGGGCCCTGCGAGGGGTGGAAGGTTAGCTCCATTCTGTTTGCCTGACCCTCAGCATTGCTATATACACACCATTCTCATTGAAGTCAGTGGGAGCCGCACCCCCCGAATCAGGGCCCCAGTCCTTAGCCTGGGTTGGGAGGTGAAGTCCCATGCAGTGTGTGCTTTTGTGACAGCCACCCTCTTGGCTGACATAGTGGGGAATTGAACTAGGGACCTCCAGAGCTAAAAGTAGGAGAAGCTACAGTTTGAGCTAAAGCTCCCTGTTGTGGGGAGGGGCAGGCATTGTAATGACTCCTGTCCTTTCGCCAAGGGGACCTGTAACACCCACCCACCACTGACTTACACGCTGTAACATGGAGACCTGTCATCTAGGACCCAGGCAATGCACAAGCTTGACATGGCCAAGGGGACATCAGTTGGTTAAAAACTGCCAATCCCTCCGTGCCCGGGTCAGATTCAAACGCATGACCCAGAGTGAAATGCCCGGCTCCCTTCGCGGTGCCCCCGAGCTGGCTGCGTTGGTGTTGGATTACGCTCTGCAGCACAGCTTGAAATACAACACGCTTCAGTGAGCTGAGACGGAGGAAAAACACCTCCTGCGTTCAGGGTTGTCTGGATGGCACCGTCCAGTGCCAGCCCTGCGGCGCAGCAAGGGGGCCTTCCTCACTTGGCCAATCTGCTCCCTGCCGTGGGGATCAGGCAGAGCTGCGGAGCTCGCTGCCTTTTTGGATTATTCCCTTGAACCGCGCAGTCAGCCCAGTGATGCTAGGGGGGGTCTACTGGGGCTCCTACATCCCAAATGGCAGCTTAGTGCCAGTTCCAAAATCTTTATTAGCGGGGAGCATGCACAAGGCAAGAAGAAACCCGGTGCTCCTCTGGGTTCTCAGGTTGCTTCTGCAGCACAGGCAGCAAGGAATAAAAATCTGTTCACTTGCAAATGGAGGGGATCTGAGCAGGATCACAGTCAACAGTGCAGGACTTGAACTCAGAACCTTGAACATGAAGTACTAGATTGTCAAGGGGACCAGCGCTCGGTTAAGCACTGAAGGGAGCAGTCCATTGGATGCTGAGCATTTTCTTAAATCTGGACTCAGCTGTGGGTACCGAGACCTTGAAAATCTGACCCCGAAGTCTTAACATTTGCTCTCCAGAAGCATCAGCCTGGGCCACTTAACTGCTGATAGCAATGGGAGGCTCGTTCCTTATGCGGGACCGCCACTAGGTGGCAACACATAACACATGCTGAACCAGCTCCCACAATGCCTGGTGCTCCCAGCGCACCGCTGCATGAAGGGGCCGGAGCGAATGGGCCCCCGTGGTCCCTGCCACATTATTAACGCCGCCTCGTTTCTTGCTCTCGCTTCAGACGCCCGATTATCAGACAAAGAAAATGGAGACCAGAGCTTTGCGGAACAAGCTGTTCCACATCAAACGCATGGTGAGCGACTACGATAAGATGAGGGGGTAGCGTGGATGGCGGACGCCTTTGGAGGGGGAAGATATTCTGCGTGTGGCCAGCCAACTTCCCTCCACGCAGCGCAGCAGGGAGGCCGAGCACCAGGCCGAAGGGCAGCTGTCTTTTTGCTTTGTACGTTCCCTTCAAAAGCCAGATCTCTCTCTTTGTGCCATTTTCAAACCGACCCCCGACAGGTCTCAGCAAGCGCAGCAAGAAGGCGATTTTTAGACCCGAAGTGAAACGCCCAAGAAGTTTGCATGCGGGTTTGATTCTGGGGGGGCCTGTAGCCTGCAATGACCTGAGTGGAATCCTGGCCCCACTGAAATCAGTGACTTCAGTGGGGCTAGGAGATCCCCCCGTGGTGCTTACGTTTGTGCAGGCAAGTCATTAATTCAATAGCACGGATCATTAAACAGTGGCCCCCTCACTCTGTACACGTGTGCCGCTGTAAAGGTGTAAATAGGTGTATATAAATTAGCCTCCTGTTTGCTATGATTAAAAGGGGGAGCCTCGCTGTAGCAGGCTGACATGCTGCTCCCCATCCTGCAAGCCCTTACTCGCCCATGGAGGACCAGTGAGCTACCGAGGCCGCCTTGGTGGGTGCCATTTACCCCGGCCCTATGCACTACTGACACCCCTGAGCACGGTAGGTGGCATGCTGGCTCCATTGCCCTGCGTGGGAATTGTGCTGTTGACAGCAAGGGCGCCCGGATTTTACTCTGTTCTGGGGACTTTGTGCTGCGTAAGCCTGATGCCCAGGAAAGATTTGCAGGATTGGGCCTGTGCTGTCTGGAATGGCAGCTAGCAAGGACCCCTGCTCCCTCGTGGATCAGTGTCCGGGTTCCCCTTCATCTCCCGCGCCCCACTGTGATTCAAAGCCAGGAGCAAGGCGTGGGCGTGCAGCGGAGGTCCATGGCTGGAGCACTGGCACCCAGACATGTTCCACACTCCACCCCCCGCAGCACGGCGCCCCTTGCAGCCAGCTGCGGGCACGGCCTGGACCCCACCGCAGCCGCTGAGCTGTGTGCAGCCGAGCTGCATAGAAACACAGCCCCACGGTCCAGAGCTTGGCCTGGCCCCTCAGCTCCCACCTCGGTCTGCAGCAGCGTCTCTCGTGGAGCTGAGAGCGGCTGTGATGCACCGGGATGAATAATACATAGGAACTCCTGCGTCACCCAGCCTGACAGCTCACGCGCCTGACAACTTGACAAGCCAGTGATGGCCACGGTTTACCCCCCCGCCCAGCAAGCACCCGTGCTAGAAATTCTGCGAGGCACTGTCCCGCTCGCATGGGCACCGCGGAGCCCCTCTTGGAGTAATCCCCACAGCTGCCCTGGTTTTATAGCGCTGGAGGGCGCGGTGCAAATGGCTGAATGCAATTTTTGTTAATGCTGCCAGCACTTCCTACACCAGTGTGCGCTTCTGCAGGGGTCTGGTTATGGGGCTGGGATTATTGTTTTTAATAAACTGTAGCTATTGATTTTAAATTTCAGCCTCTTGCTGGGAAAGGCCCCGCTTCCGGGGCCTGATTCCAGGTGTGTCTTAAACAACAAAAAAATGTGTTCAATGGGCTGCAGCCAGCGTCAAGGAGTGTTTTGTCACTGGGCCGAAGTACTATTCAGAGGTAGAAATTGGGCAAGGGAAGAGCTTATCGCAGCATGTGCTATTTGATACAATCACTGCTGGCCTCCGGCCGGTCCACCCATTGCTGTGATAGCAGCATCGTCTAACCATGCATGAATGTACATGCCTCTCAGCCCAGGTGGGCGCCCCAAGCTCAGGCAGGTGCTTTAATCACAAGGCCAGCCATGCTCTGCCGGCAATGGGCTGGCAACATTCCCACTCCCAGCCCAGAGCTGCATTCTCAGAGCTGCATTCTGCTGCTGTGCCTTGCTGGGGGGCAGACCTAGACATTTGGCAGAGACATGCCCTGGAGCCCTAATGTGGCCCTTTGCCAGCTGCCTCTCGCTCCCGGCTGGTGAGTCCTGTCCCCCCAGAAGGGGGAGCCCCGCGGGTCTTGGTGCAAGCCTGAGCCCCTGGCTAGAATCCCCTATCCCAGCTGACAACCCCTTGTTTGCACTAAGTGCTCCCCTCTCCTGAGTCCAGAGGCCTTTATTTTTATATCTATATACACACACACACTCTCTCTCCCCACTCCTCAGAACCAGGCTCAGAGCCGCTCATGAGCTGCCGAGTGGCAACAGCATGTGGGATGCTTGGAAAATGCCAGCTGGTGAGAGGGTTTAAGGGGCAGCTGAACAGCCGCTTGGGAAATGACCATGGCATCTACCCAGCAGACATAGGCAGCTCACAAGGCAGAGAAGTACCTGGGCCCAGGGCCCAAGAGTCCGGCGGCAGGAGCGGATAACGTCTAGCCCCCAGCAGGGGACAAAGAGTCTGGGCATGGCTACGGGTCGCACTCCTGTGTCCAGTAAAGTCTAGGCCAGAAGAAGGCACCACCCCGAAGCATAAAACACATTTTTATTATTGTGATTCTTTGGCTGAGCCCTTTTCCAAGGAGGCCTTTGCAGGCGTGCGTTCCCAGCGCTGCGACCTGGACACAAACCAGCCGGCAGCAGCAGTAACACTCGGATTTGGTGACAGGGGGAAAGTTCAGTTCCCAGCCCCTCAGGGACCCGGAACAGGGCATCAACTCCCAAGCAGGATTCAGGGGGGCGTCTGGGTCTTATTTCTGAATAGAAAACTCACGTTGCGGCACCAAACCTTACTTGAAAACGTCCAGTATCGTTGCTCTGAGCTGTGAGAACATCCCACCGTGGCCCTGGGTGACCAGACAGCCCCTGCTCTGGAGGATTAAGTGCAATTGGGTTTAGTGTTAAGGCTCTTTGCATAGAACAGCAGAATCCAGGGCCTCGGGTTTTTTTCAAGAGTGACGAGAGATTTTGGGTGCCACCGTTTCTGGATGCTCACAAAGGGGGCTCTGTTTTCAGAGCTTACCCAGTGCCTGAAAGTCAAGCCCCAGAATCCCTAGTCACGCTTGGGAAATGCAGGGTCAGGGGCCTATTCGCCTCCCCCGTAGGACAGCACTTTGGAGCAGCAATGTGAAGGGGTAATAATATTGAGCGCTTCCTGTCTCCTAGGCACCTTGCAACCATGACTTAACTCCCGGTGAAGCAAATCCGCCAGGTGGCTGCAAAGCAGCTGTTTCTCTGGCCCTTAAAACCAGCGGGTGCCCGTGTGTTTAGCGGAGAGCCTTCATCACACGCCTCCTCCTCGGAGACGGGAATGAGATCACTCCTTGGAAGGAGTTTCTAGGGGAGTTGGATCAAAGATTTGTGCAGCCGAGGTGCTGAAAAGTCTCCTGCACTATACACGGAATGGGGGGGAGGCAGGTACTCAAAATCACAGCAGCTCATTCCCACCCCAGCACTTTCCCCACTTCCCCCTCCCCACCCCCGGCACTCCTTCATAAGAAACATCGGCATTGACTGGATCTAAAGGACACGTCCTCCACCCTCCCAGCTCGCTTTTGTTCACACAGCGAGCGGCTGGCAGTGCTGGGCCTGCTCAGAGTAAGGACACTCAGGCTTCCATCACTAGGGAACAGCTGGGCTAGTGGGGCCGAGGAGACGGGCTTCCAGGAACGAGGCCTACCCCAGATCAGCCTTGCTTGGCACTGAGCACCCCCACCTCCACATACACACTAGGTTCTTTTCTGCAGCAGCAATGCCCACGTGTACCAGCCCTTGCAACAGGAACAGGAGCTATTTTTATAGGACTAATAAACCAGGCCCCACTTCCCAGTTTAGCGCATAACCCTGAATCTAGGCCAGCCCTCCCCTTGCACAGAGTGATTTACCCACTACCTGGCCTGGATTTCATTATCACGGGCTGCTTTTCATTGTGCCAGGCCGAGATTCTGCCTCTCGATCCCCTCCCTTCCACTTCAGAGGCTCGCAGCCTTCAAGCAACTGAAGAGCTCACAACCTCTCCTCAAAGGCTCAGCAGAATTAGGAGAGGGTAACAGCTGCATGGCTGAAAAAAAGGACGGTTGTGGGGGGACACTGTTTCCTAGATATGAGAGTCTGCGGTGTAAAGCGGCTGCTAACGTTCCCCGACAAGATCACAGGCAGAGAGGGGACGGGCTTGAGGTGAGCAATGTAAAATAGAGAGAGTGATGAAATGAATGGGGAGGGAGGGGGAAGTCACCTGTAATACAAGAAATGCCCCTCCCCCCCCGCCCACGCATACTGTCTCCACGTCAGGCCAGGAATCACGTAGCTAGAGCAAGGGAAGCGCTGTTACCTGCGGGCGTCGAGGGAAGCAGGCAGGTCAAAGCACTGGAGCTCTTCCCCCGGGGAAGGCCAGACTGGATCTGACCTGTGGCCCTGCTAGCCCAGTGGCCAGCACCTAGGTTCTCCCTCATGGTTGAGGACGCAGGTATGACCGGGGGCTGCAGCTCAGACAGAGCAGAGCGGTCCCTTTGGCCTTGAAAGCTGAGATGATGCGAGAACCCATGCGAAGGCCTAACACGACCCCCTTCTTCCTTCCCTCTCCCCACCACAAGCTGGCTCATCCCTGGAGCACAGGGCTTGATCTCCCTTCCTGAGCTCGGTGTTTGAACCTGTCTGTCTTTCCCTAGACAGGAACCTCGCTCTTCTCCCCCCGCCTCGCTCTCAGGGCTCAGAATGCTCTTGCCAGAGATGGAGGCTGGCTGGTTTTTCCAGCCTCTGTCATTTAGCTCACACGCAAAAGGCAGATGGGGGAAGGGAAGGGGCCTGCAGTCCCAGTTGCCCCGGACTGGAGCAGCGGCAACGGGCGGAGCAGCGGCTTAGCCCCCAGTCAGTTTCCACCTCTGCTGTCCAGTACCCGGGATGGGAGTTCGAGCCTCTCTTGCCTTCAGAGAGGATTTTCTAAAAAAGGAAAAAATAAGTGTTCAAATCCCGCCCGCTGTCTGGTTCCAGTTCATCATCTCTCTGTCCAGAGCCGTCTCTCGTCGCACTCTGGGAAGTCAGCCCCGAAAAGTAAATGGCTCCATCCCTTTGAGGACCCGGGAGGGGATTCCACGTGCTGACAAAGGAGGCACTAACTACCACTGCCACGTGGGCGGAGGGCCACACTGTCTGTGATTCCGCCCCGGAAAACAACAGTGCAGGCTTGAACCTCTGGCCTGGCAGGAACCGCTCAGGAAAGGGCCCAGCTCGGGAGGGTTTCTGGTGGAACAGGCTGGGATCCCCGAAGGGAGAATTCCTGCTGTCTCCTATTGCCCCGTCCCGTAAGGCCAGTTGAACGTGCTCCCGGAGAGCAGCATGTCCCTAATTAGTGTTTCGATGGGCGTCTTCCCCACCAGTCTCATAAAGAAGAGCTGAGAGATGAGCGAAGCTGGCACCGCCCGGAGCGCCGGGAGCCGCAGCAGGAGTCTGCCGAAGCGCTGGGGCTGAGATGGGTACTGGGCACGGACGTACTCCGTCAGGGCCACCTGAGCTTTCTCTTGCAAGCTCTCCACGTGGGCAGGGTCTGAGAGGCCGCAGGCATCTGCAAAAGGCGGGAGGGGAGGAATTGTTAGTGGGGAACAGAGATTACACAGCTCGGGGCGTCCCCACCGGACTGTGCTAAGGGCCGTGCAAACGCCAACACACGATCCTGCTCCACTTCCGAGATCCTCTCCTCTGACTGGGTAACACAGGCCGTTACCTTGCTCGCAGTTACCCCGTATCCAACCCAGCACCGCCCGGAGAGGTGGTCGGCAGTGACTGGAACAGCAGGACGGTGACCGGAGCTCCCATCTCCGTGGCCCAGAAGGCCCCGCGATGGCCAGTTCATTGATTGCCCTGCTCCTTTTGCAGCCACTCATCAGAGCAAACCCCTCCTGCTCTGCCAGGTGCAGGGGAGGTGAACCAGGCCTGTGGCACACCGCCTACCCCATTCCAGGGGCCACCAGCGCAGGACAGGGAACACGTATGGCAGGCCGTAGTAGCGCTACCTACAGACCTTAGGGCTTCCATCACCCTCAGATCTAAGCACTTCCTGGGAGAGCTGGATTAACCCAGCGAGGTCCCTTAGCAGGTTCTTCCGCTCCCATCCCTCCCTTGGCTACAGAAAGGCCAGAATCTATGCCTGGTCTGGCAGACAGCATTGCCTAGTGGATAGAGCACTGTCTTGGAGTGTAAGGGACCTGGATGTCAATTCCTGGCTCTACCGTTGGACCCGTTCAGTGACTTTGGACCCTCTCCATGTGCCCCAGTTTTCCCACCTATACAATGGGGATAATGATACTGCGCTCCAATGAGAAGCGCTCTATAAAGCAAGGGAGGAGACTGTAATAGGCCAGCGGAGACAAAGCTTCCTCAAATGAACGCAAGAGGCTGAAACCCCCAGCACCTCTTACAGCACAATATCGCCCTGGTGAGCAGCACAGCTGCAAAAATGCTCCACGGGAAATCTTAGCATGAGGGTGTAGATTAATTTCAGCGTAAACCCAGGGTAGACCCGCTGCTCCCTCTGCAAGCTGCATTGGCACAGGAGCCCTGAGATGCCACAAACACAATCATGTAGCCAGACAGAGCCTGCCAACCCTGCATCGGCAGCGTTCGTTTGAGTTCCCAGCCGTCAGTCTCCAAGTATGAGCAATTCTCCCTGCCAGCTGATGCGGAAACGCAGCCAGCTTCTCTTTTATAGAATAGCCAGCGGCTCGTGGCAGCGGTATCTGCCTGCCCAGATATTTAAAGAACACGCAGCATTGCCCTGTTAAATGGAGATGGAAAGGTATCAAGCCATGGCCTGCCAGGGCCCGTCTGTCACATGGAGATGGCCAACCAGCCAGGACAAGCCTAGAACATCCTCTTCACCTCCCCTGCCCTCCCACTCCCATCGAGCACCTTTGGCTACCTTGACCTTCCTGTCACATTTCCCAATTAAATCCAGTCGCTGGCTTCCCGGAGCTATCGATAAAACGCTGCATTAGACGCCTGCCGCGCAGTCCCACTATCGCAAGCCAAACCTTTTACTGTCTGGCCCCAACGCAAATGGACTCTCATCAAAACAAAACCCAAAAGAGCCTGCAGGTGCTTCATCCAACCACAAGGGGGTAGCACAAAGGGGTTTTTAATATAAATGCTACAAGCCAGAAAACCCAACCTGGAGTATGGAAAGTTCCTTCATCTCGTTAGCCGGCAGTGGGCAGGACAGCGAGCTGATTGGCTGAGGAATGACAATTGGTGATTAAATTAGAACACCAGGTTGTCAGGCTGCTCTGGCTAGCGCGCCCCTTAAAGGGTCCATCCTGGCATTTTCTTTTCTCTTTAGGAAGGAGGAAAAGCCCGCAGGCCAGGCAGCGTTAGGTAGCCAGGTTTCTCCGGTAGCCCCCCTCGGGAGCTAGGGACCCATGGGATTGTGCCTTGTTACTACTGCAGTGGATACACAGGCTAACCGGATTGCTAGCTTAGCAGGAGGCTGGAATGGCTCTTAAAGGGACCTATCTTTTGTGCTGCACTATTAACAGATACTTTCCATTCTTAGGGCAAAGGCTCTTTAATTTATTTTATAAAGTTAACCGGTTCCCATTGATGTATCTCGAGCTTTAACATTACGTGCATCCCATGGACTGTCTCCTGCTGCGGGAAAGCCGCCTTGCTCACAAAATGTGCCTGGCAGTCACTACCTTTAGGTTGGAACCTATGGGAATTAGGCATCCAAATCCCACTGAAACACAACGATAGTTAAGTATGTTTGAAAGTTTTCCCCCTAAATCCCAGCATGACTGAGGGTCCTAAGTGACTCAGTAGCTTTTTGGAAAATTTGACCCTGGGTGCTTGAAGCCCTAAGGTTACCCTGAACCCCCCCCCCCCCCCACCCCAAAGCTTCAGTAGCGACTTTTTGGTACCTGGAGATGACATCACTAGGAAAGGCAGCAGTGCCAGGTGCAGATCATATTACGCACCTGCACACTGACACCATCTTTAGCTGTGTATAGTAAGCATTCACTGTGCTCTGAAACCGCCCTTACACACACCTGTGCAGACGAGACACCGCTCCTCAGGCCCCCCCCAACCACCATCAGCCAAGCACCAAAGGCATGGGCTGGGATTTCTCCAAAGGAGTCAGGCAGCCAAATCCTACTGAGTGTTGGAGGAAGCAGGAGAGAGAATTTCCTTAAGCCCTTTAGCAAATCCCAGCTGTGACGGTCACCAGGGCGTTCCCAGGTCATGCACAGCCAGGGGGAAGAAATGAGCTGTGCAGCGTGTCCTGAAGGTCAGTAAATTAGGGTCACTTTGCACCAAGCTGTGGGGAGAGTGACAATGCCCAGAACTCCCAGAACCTACCCGCCCACTTGTCTCCCCCATGTGCTAATTTGACTTGATGGACAGTATTTCTGTGACATATGCCCTGTTGTACAGAACCGAGGGATGAAGACTGGCTAGCCCTAAGTGACTTGCCCATGGTCACACAGGAAGGTCAGTGGCAGAGGAGGGAATGGAAGCCAGGTCTCCAGCATCCCACCCAAAACACTGGATCATCCTTGTTCTCTAGATATCCGTTAATTACAACTCCAGAGCCTTGCTCTAAGGTTGTACAGTGCAAAGGCTTCCTGGGGCGGGGGAAGAGGGAGGCTGCCATATAGAGCCATAGATACCAATCCACAGAGAGAAGAGTTTTCAGGGCAGCCTGTCGCTCTCCCAGGACCCCTGCTCAAGGAGCAGGGAGGCAGACATCTGAGTGCTGCAGGAAGCCCCGTTTCCCTAAGGCAGAGCAGAGTGCTCCTCGTTATGGGGCTGATCACGTGGACAGGGAGAGGAGGCTGAGCCATGGTTCAATTCATCACGCTTCTGTCTGTCTGTTTTAAGTAACTCTTTCCTAAAGCTCCCTTTTGTGAGTATCCCCAACTTCTCCGTGCACTTCTCTCATCATCAGGAAACGGCACCTAGTTAAGTGTTGGCCGATCCGTTTACGGATAGAGCTCGTTTGTATAATTCATCATTTTAATGTGCTCTTCATTTGTGACCCCCGAATGGTTTTCAGAGGTCAGGAATGTCTCTCTCATTGCAATTCCGGCTGCCGAGGGCGGCCCTCATCCCCGTGTGTCTCATGGTGGCTGCCTCCTTTGCATTGTTACAGGAAGCATCTCCTCACCGTAAGGCTGATGAAGTGATTTGGTGCAATGAGACATGATGGTGGGATATTACTGGCACCATCCTCCTCTTGCAGCAGAAGTGGGCGCTGGAGAACGCTCCAGACAGCAGCAAGAGACAGGGGTTCAAGGCCCAGCTCTGCCACTGACTCCCTGGGGGATCTGGGGCAAGTCACTTAGGGCCAGTGTTTTAAAGATATTGACGGACTCAGGTGCCAAGCGGCTTTTGAAAATCTCACTTGCAGCCACCTGCACCTTTAGGTGCCTAAATACCTTTAAAAACCTGGTTCTTCGTCTCTCCCTGCCTCAGTTTCCCACCTGTAAAATGGGGATACTGATCCTTCCTTTGTCTGTTTAGCCTGTAGCCTTTTGGGGTCAGGGGCTGGCTCTCAGGGTGTCTGTGCAGTGGCTGGCCCGGAGCTCCTCTGGCAGCCCTAGCCGTGCCACTGCCATGAAGACTGGCATGGAACTGGCACTCACCTGGCGTGAAGAGGGCAATGGCCTTCAGGCAGCTGTACTCTGCAGAATCCACTTGCAGCCTGTTCAGCTTTTCCACCTGGTCCTGAAATATGCGGATCTGGTCCATGAAGGACACCACGCGGTCCGCGGACATGGGGGAGGCGTGGAAGCCGGCCGCGGCCAGCAGGGGGGCCATGTGCAGCGGCAGCGCTGACTGCGCGGCGTTGAGGACGAACAGCTCGCTCCAGCTCAGGCGCAGCAAGGCCACCTGGTCCGAGACCGGCAGGTCTGGGAAGAAAGGGATGTTCCGGGCCCACTCCACCGTGCTGAACAGCAGCCGGGCCGCCAGCTCGCAGATGTTGTCGATGCCCATCACGCTGCCCTGCTGGGCGTACTGCGAGCCGTAACGGGCCGTCGGGTAGGGCTCCGCCCGCAGCAGCTGGGAGATGAGTTCCGAGACTGGCTGCCCATTGTAATACTCCCCGCTGGGCATGGCATTAGGGCTGGCGCTGGAATGGCTGGGGGGGATCCTGCCTCTCTGGACAGCTGGAAAGAAAGCGAGAGGAGAGATTAGATGCCACACGGGAACGTCTCGCACTGTCGCCACCGGCGCCACGTGGTCTCGTGTTTAGTCCAGCTGGGTCCACGCTGGGTCCAGTACGGTAGCACAGAGGGGCCCCAGCAGAAATCGGAACCTGGCAGGCTTGGAGCAGCAGCTACTTGTCTCCAATCCAGGACGGGCCCTGCCTCAAAGAGTTCAGAGTCTGGACGAGCAAAGGGTGGAGGGGAAACTGAGGGCTGGAGCAGGGCAGTGATTTGCTCAAGGTCACCTGGCAGTTCTGTGGCAGAGCCGGACTCCCAGAGCAATGCTTGGTCCACTGGGCCCCTTTAGTATCAGTTTGGACAGAGCCGTAAACGCCTTGCGTAAAGACCGGGTTGTCAGCAGAGTGGCCGCCTCAAACCTTCAGTACCACAGCTCAGGCCTCGGAGCTCAAAGGGTCACTCCGCTAACTGGAGCGGGTTTCAGAGCGGTAGCCCTGTTAGTCTGCAGCAGCAGAACCAATGAGGAGTCCTCATGGCACCTTAGAGACTAACAATACATTTATTAGTCTCTAAGGTGCCACAAGGACTCCTCGTTGTTTTAACTGGTATCAGTAGCAGGTTGTTATCCAGCCGTTGGAGAGGTACAAGACACATACCTGGCCAGTTACATACACTAGAAATATTTATCTGAAAACAAAATAAACCCCCTTAGCAGCTTGGTGATATCACCTCACCCCTAATTACCCCTAATTCACTGTAAACTAATGTCTAGCCCCAGAGATGAGCAAAGGAAGGGCACTGAATGACTCTGGCTGACGGATGCAGGCCCCCAGGTCTCTTCTAGAGCATTTCAAGCCTTGGTGACAGGTCTGTTTTTTTGCATAAGTGCCAGATCAAGAGCACGGAGGACTGCTGGGGATAAAGGTGAGGAGCCCCCAGAGCTGAGCAAGGAGATCAGCACCACAGAGGGGCTTGCAAGAGGGTTAAGGAAACCCAGGCTCAATCTGCAGAGAAGCTTGGCCTCTGGGAAGCTGATTTCGTCTCCAGGAGCAAGCGGGATTCCACACGGCTCTGAGCCCAGGTTTCTAATCTCCAAGCGAGCACGTGAAGCTTCCAGTTATTTTCCCCCCTTTTGCGCTGTAGTGAGATGGTGACTAGCCAAGGTCATGTCTCTGCAGTGGAAACATACATCTTCAGTACAGTTGTTAACCCTGCAGGGGCGCCTCTTCCTAAGAACACTGGTTTTCAGCCCCCATTAGCACCCACTGTTTGCTCTGCCCCCAGTAATTAATTTATGGGCTGTTCTTGCAGCACTCAAATTAGAGCTCTAAATCATAGTAAGTGACAACAACGCTGTGCCCACTCGTCTGCTCCTAATCTCTCTCCCCTGTGATTTACATGTCTACCCCCGCCTATGGAGAAGCAAATACGCTCTGGCTAGCCAAACCACAGAGGGATCCCACCGCCCTCATTCTTTGCCCATAGCAAGGTGAAATCTGCCCAGAACAATGGTTGTGATTTTCAAGCTTGAGTACGTGACGTTAGGGACCGAAATCCGTATTTAGGCAGCTTAAATACTATTACCTCCTAGTGCTTGACATCAGTAGAGCTCAAGTGCGTCACATGGAGAAACCGAGGCACGGAGAGGGGAAAGGACTTGCCCAAGGTCACCCAGCAGACCAGTGGCAGAGCCAGGAGGAGGGAACGTAGATCTCCTGAGTCCCAGTCCAGTGCGCACCGAGAAAATCCCACTGGGCTCCTCAGAGCACTGCTGCAAACCAGGATGCTTATCTAAGCATCCAACTTTACACAGCTACTGGCTCCTTTCTAGTGGGAATGGCCCGGGGAGTCTTGTCATGAGCATCAAGAATGGACTTCAGTCCTCACCCCCAACTTCCAGCCCGGGGAGATCCAAGAATTTGAAGCTTGCAAGACAGGCCAGCATGGGCACTTCACTCACCTGTCCAGCTGTTGGGTCGGATCCCCGGAGGGGCCACACCTGTTTACACCCGCAGAGGATCTGCCCTGTGGTCACGATTCACTTATGCAGTGGAAATGATTCAAGCGTGTGCGTGAGCGTTTTGCTAACTCGGGGCCTAAAGCTGTTCCCTTGATCGCAGCCTGAAATCCACTGACTGTCGCCACACGCTGGGGCCTGGCGCACAGCTGCTCTCGCAGTGCTCAATAACAGATGTCACACATGTGACTTTACTGACAAGCACAGAGCCTTAAGTCATGACAAACACCATGTGCCTTTTCTCCAAACCTTGAGCCTACCCTGACAACCCAGAGACATGGGGAGGGAATGGATGCCGTGGAAAAGGAAAGTGACCGCAAGCCGTTGAGCTAGGCAGGAGGTGTTAATTTGACAAGGGACATGGGGGCCCAGCACCTCTGAAAATCAGATGCAACAGGCTCCTTCCTGATTTGTGCCAGCTGGGAATCTGGCCAGGAGAGGCACCCAATCTTACCGAATGCCGGTGGAAACATGGTTGTATGCATCGAAGAGCTTCAGGAGAGGAGCGAAGACTTTCTTGTTCCCATTGTTCTAGTCAGCTTTGGCCTGGCCTGCTGGGAGAACTTGGGGATGTCACTGCCTGGCTCCGTGCCTCAGTTTCCCCATTTCACAGAGGGGGGTGCAGGATCCTGACCTCCCGCATAAAGCACTTTGAGGTCCAGAGATGAAACGCGCTAGAGAAGAACTAGAGACTATAGAATACAAGTACTGCCCGACATCAAGCAAAAAGAGAGCGGGGAATTTAAAACTCATGTCTCCTTTGCCTGCTACACTCTGTTCATGCTGTTACCCGTCCCTTCCCCACCTGCCTCTCATCACTTCCTCTCTGACACCTCGTGCCCCGGCCCTTCACCTTGTGGTCCGACACCAAGACAAACTGGGTGTGAAATGCCACCGAGGAACATCCGTGGTGTTTTACTAGCGTTTCGCTTTGCACTGGTGTCAACGATGGCACAAGGAGCTGGGGGGATGGGGAGAGAAATATGGGATAGGAATGGTGGTCTTCCTTGATTTGTAAAGCACCTCCACAATAGAGCTTTGATTCCTGACGGGGGTTCGCACGTGTTACTCTAAGTAGGTCTCTAGTGTCCTATGTTCCCCTTGTGCTCCACTGCTCAAAACCCTTGTCAGCTCTTCCCAACAGGGCTCCGTTTCTTGTCACTCCCTTCCCAAGCAACCCTCAAGGCCCTAGTGAAACCTCAGTGCTTGCAGCCAGCCCTGCTGTCCAGCCAGCTCTGCTCTCAGACCTCATGGAGCAACAGTGGCAGCAGCCTCTCTAAAATATCAGACCACCAGGACCTCAAGTCAGGCACCTTTAATGAGTGGCCACTTCTGAAAACTCTGGCCTAAATTATTTTGTTCAAATGAAGATTGCAAACCTAAGATTGCAAACCTAAGATCATAGGAATGGCCAGACTGGATCAGACCCAAGACCCATTTAGGCTAGGAGCTTCCAACAGTGGCCAAAACAAGCTACTTCAAAGAAAGGCACAAGAAACCCTGCAGTGGACAGTTATGGGATAATTCCTTCCTGATCTCTATTGGTTTATGTCCTGAAGCATGAGGATTTACTGCCACTCCAAAGCTCTTGGTTATTTTTAATGCTTCCTATAACAACTTTGGATATTCTCATTCTTCAAAGAAACGCTCTGCCTCAGCTAAAAACCACCCGGCTCCTTTCTGAGCATCAGTGCTATCTTATGGCAATGAGTGCCACCGGCCAATTATGCATTGTGGGGAAAGATTTGCTAAGCTTGCCACTTCTCGAGTCCACTGATTGGCTCAGAGGAGTTCCTGATCGAAGCGGGACCCTGCGTTAAGGGGAGGAGAGAGGTTGCTGAGTAACAAAGATTCCTTTGCTTTCCAGCTCTGGAAAGCTGGGAAACTGACTCAAGAAATGCTTTAAAACGTTCTGGGTTCTACTCTCAATGCAACAAGGTGCCCAAGACAAAAAGAACAGCCGCCAACACCATCTGCTGCACCGTACGCCCGCCACCGCAATAAATGGCCACAGAAATTTGCATAACTGAGTCAATATTGGAACTGCAAAGGATTATTCTAAGTTCGTCTCAGTTTCCATCTGCAACCTTTAAAGCTGCTAGGTCAGGTGGTCAGGTACAAGGCTCCAGGTGAGTCACCGAATCTAACCAAGGCTTTGGCTTTCCAAACAAACACCACCTGTTGGACTGGTATGTGAGCCGCCTGGGCGGATTGAAAGGGTTTTGTATTCTGCCCGGAGACTGGGATTTCACTGTGACAATAATGGCTGCTCCAGGTACCACAATCAACATGGAGATCTCCTGGCCAGATCCTCAATTGTGTTTCCTTGGTGCAATTCCGCTGACTTCAAAGGAGTCTTGCTGGCATCAAACCAGCAGAAGGGTATTAGCTCATCTCTCCAACTGCAGTGCCTGGCGTGTAACCAACGGTGCACAAGACACACAGGGGCAAAATCCTCAGCTGGTGTAAATTGCAGCAGGGAAATGTAACTTACTAAGAGAAGCAACTGGGCATTCCTGACTCCCCTAACCCACCCGTCCACCCCCCAGGGCTGGTTTTAGCGCTAAGTCAAAATCTAACCCTATTTCCCAGGGGCCCCAGTTCTGCTCCCGCCGGCACAAAGCAGGAGGCATTCCACTGCCCCCGTGTGAAGCTGGGGCAATAGAGCAGCGAGCAGGGCTGGAGTTTCTAATCCTCTCTAGGACAGGTCCAGTCACGTCGTGGGGAAGCACGTGCCTTGGGATTTATAGGCCATCTGGCTGGGCCTCAGCTTCAGGATCTGATCCAGCAAAACCTCCTCTGCTGAAGCATTTACTCACCTGGTTTTCTAGGCAGCTAGTGAGCAGCTTTTACTAGTTATAAAAGCCAAGCAAAAGGAGCATCTGCAGCTGCTCTGTCCGAGGCAGGGCGTGGTACATTTGGGGGGGATTCTACCTTCGCCCCCTTCTCAAGAGACCCTGGTTCGGGTTATGAGCTCATCAGAGCTCTGGGGGCGCTAAGCGAGGGGAGGGAGGGTTATACCACCTTTGTACCTCCCAGGTTATGAGGATGCTGGGATCCTTTCGCCCACTCACTCAAACTAGAGCAGCCCTGGTACTGCTCTAACTGTTGCCCTAGCTCCAATGGTCCCATCCTACAGCCCAGACTAGCCGGATTGCAGGGTGCCCGCTCCTTCCCAGACCATGCCCGCAGGCTGGGAGCTGCTGTGGGAAGCAGGACAGGGCCATTACATGGTCCTATCCCAGCTTGCAATCCCCTTCGTGGCAGGAGTAGCCCCGGCGGGGGAGGTATGGCCGATTCCCAGCCCCTTCCTGACACCAGAGGGGTTTAGTTTAGTTGCTGGGAAGAGCCAGTGTTTAAAAATCCTGGAGGAGATTTTCAAAGGCAGAGACAAGCGTTGGGTATCCGAATCCCATAGACGTCCACTGGGAGTTGGGCACCTAGCTGCCCTCTGTGCTTTGAAAACCACCTACCCAGGAGGCATGAAACTGACCGCCCCCGGTGCTGATCAACGGCTGGCATTTTCACAGGGCCCTTAAAGTCTCCCCTGGCACTTCAGAAGGTTTTGGTAACCTAAAGCCTGGAATAAAATCCCACTCAATGGTTCCTGCACAGTTACATCCCAGCACTGGTTAACCACCAGCCCGCCTCCTTGTTTCCAAGCAACAGCAATTCAAGAACTGGCATTCCGGCTGGTCCGGAGCAGCACTTTAACTCCTGCCCCTGCGGCCTGGCTCTCCAGAGAGCTCAGTTTCTAACAGGCATCCACCCAGGCGGCCGGGTTTTCAAGAATGCTCGCTGGCTGCAGAGGTCTCTTGGAAACCTGGCCATCAGCGTCACGAGGGCTAAGAACTCTCGCCAATCTGGGCCTTATCCAGATGCCTAAATGGGAGCTGAGCTCTTTTGAAAACCTGGCCCCAAGAGCCCAAATGTCCACAGCTCCTGTAGCACCAATGCATACTGGGGAGGACAGACCTACATATACTCTGCACTGATTCTCACAGTACTTTTACACTGACCACAGCTTATCGGCGTAAGATAGAGCAGCTCGGAGGTTGCTCTAAGTTATGTCCCCTTGCTCTGGTCTCTAGGGGTACATCCACCCTGCAGCTGGGAGCAAGTCAGGTAGACAGGCTAGCCAGCCGAGCTCTGGCCCCAGGGGTAATAGGCAGACTTGGTCTCTAGCAGCTACCCATGTGGCAATGCCCAGGTTGCTATTTTTTCATGCTAGCTGCGCGCGAGCCAACACGTCTGTCTACTCCATGGGGACATATGCCAGCTGGGAATCAGTGGGGCACCAGCTCCATCCCAAGCCCCCTACGGCAGTGTTTGTGCGGGAGGCAGTTGACACAGGAGCCAGCTACACTCCTCACATGCGCTGGGATCTCCCCTTTGCCCGGAGAATGCTCAGCTGGGGAAGGGGATCTTGGCCGAGTTACCTTCTTTCCTCATTCCCACGCGAAAGCACTTCTTCAGGCGGCAGTACTGGCACTGGTTGCGGTGGTGCTGGTCGATCTGACAGTCTCGGTTAGACCTGCGTGCAAATCAGACAACACCAGGCCATTGCAAGGGGGTAGGAAAGCGCGGACACGAGAGGAGACGTGTTTTGTTAGTTAAGCACAGGGGAGGGTGGGGATGATGGAGCACAAGACTGGGGTTCAACTTACAGATGCTTTTGTGGGACCTCGGGCAGGTTACGTTATTGCTCTGTGCCTCAGTTTCCCTGCGCAATTGGGATAAGGGTGCCCTGCCACCCAAGGGGGTTGGGAAGAGAAATACATTAGAGATTTGGATACGGCGGGAATGGGAGCCCGAGGAGTATTTCAGACAGACAGACTGGGCAGAGCGTTGTATCGTGGTGCCGGGCCTAGAAGCCTCAGCAGAAATGGGGACTCTGCCTTGCTGTCCGGAGCCCGGCTTTGCTGACCAGCTCTCCCGGGGAACAAGAACCGCCCCATGTTCCTGTGACCCCTGGATGAAGTTCACCCCAGGCAGAGCCCAGCACTCGGCCTAGGCCCCCCTGAAGCAAAGCAGTTTTATTCAGCATGGCGCTTAAGAACGTGCTGCCGACACAGGGCTATGGCTTAAGTGCCCAAGTGCTTTCCCAGACTCGGGGCTCAAGGGCTAGTCCATGGGCTGGGCCCATCAGCAGAGGGTGCATCGTGCCCAGGATAAGGGGTCTCGCCCCCACCCCGCTCTCCCCCATGGCTCTGCCTTCCCAGCAGGAAGGAGGGGGCAGCGGAGTTTAAACTGAAAACAGCTGAGCCAGCCTTTCCTTTTGTTCCCAGCCCCTTTCACCAGAGGCCTGAAGAATTCCAGCTATTTCCTATGAGAACATCTCAGCCCTTTCCAGGCAGGGGAAAGGAGGGGAGGAGAAGGGGTCACTTCTCTTCCCAGCACACACAACTCATTTACCTGCCCTGCTAAGTAAACAGTCACCCCCACCCCACTGAAGCCTGTTGATTGCTTTCCCTGGTACTAAGCACTTACAAATTTATTTCCATGGGTCTCATGTTCAGCTCTGCCTGCCTAAGGCCTTGTCGACAGGGGCAATTTGCCTGGCTTCCCGGGGGCAAATCAATGGGGTGGGCAGAGTTCAATCATCATCTGCCCCCACGCAATTGTGACTCTGCTTTGGAGAAGGGACTCATGCCGAAGGCATAACGCTGGCCCCTCTGACGTCAACAGCAAACGTCTCTGGGCCAAATCCTGAACCATCGGAGCTCCACTGAAATCAGTGCAGGGCAGACACCAGTTCACGATCTGCCCCCCATCACACACACAGTCTTCAGCAGGGTCCCACTACTGCAAACACCATCTTCACCTGCCTTTGTTAGGCGGCTGCACCACCGCGCCGAGACTGAACATTAGGCAAGTCCCATGGAGATAAGGCCTGGGTGACAAAAGCTGGGAGTTGGCAGGTCACCTGCTGCTGACCCCCACTCCTATTTACCCAGCTTTCTGGAGAATCAGTACCCCCCGGAACATGACCAGTGCTCGCCCGTTTCCCCTCTGGCTCCTTCTAAATGGACCAAGTGTTGTATTAGCCAATGCACTGCCTCTCTGTTAGTGTTACCGGTAGTGGGGGTGGCGCCCCGTATTTGGCAGGCTGTGCAAATGCCTGGTCCCTGCCCCCCAAGAGCTTCCAGTGTAAGTGGACTGAAAATGAAGCAGACAAGGAAAGAAATGAAGCAGATGAGCAACCGGATTGGCTCCCGTGTTGTTTTAAAGACGGACTCTGTAGACCCAGGACGATCCTCAGTGGGCGTGAAGTTCTCTAGCTCCCTTGTCTTCAAGAGAGCTCAGCGTCCTGCCCCAGTGGAGGATCTGGGCCTGAGGGAGCTTTGAGGGGAAGGTCACATGGGGGTGGGCGGAACGAATGGTGGAAAGAGCATCTGGGTAAGGGAGGGGACTCAAGGAAGAAGAAGGATGAAGGATACGAAGGTGGGGAACCAGCCCTGGTCCCGTCCTCACAGGCTCTTCTCCTGGCCCAGCGCATGGGCAAACAAGGACGAGCAAGAGAAAACGCACCCCCACCCTCGTCACTTTGGGCCTTATATTTTAGATCAATGCCAGACAAGATGCGAAGAGGAAAAACAACCAAAGTAGTAAACAGACAGGACACAGAACGAACAGCCCCCGCTGCTCTGATCAGGAGTGTTTAAAACCAGTGAAAAATACCAGTAATTCAGGGGTCCTAAGCCTCATGGAAGCCTTGGGCCCTGATTCTGAAAAGCATCTAAACCTGCTATGAAATTCCACCAACGTCAAGGGGACTTGCACACATTAAGTGTTTTGATGAATAGGGATGAGCAGATTCCCATGCCTAAAGTCAGGCACATGCTCAAATGTTTTGCTGAATCAAAGCCAAGAGGCGGTTGGCATAACGTGGCATCCCATTTCTCTTGAGCGCCGCGGCCCTCTTCTGCGAGCTCAGACCCTGCTTGTCATCACACTCACGATGCGTTCCCATAGTCAGAGATGTGAAGCGGTGGATGTCAGGGATCGAAAATCAGGGCATGGCTCTCCCAAGAGGGAAGGCTATAGGGAGATTCTCTCCAGGATCCAAAACCAGCACACACACCCCCAGCAGGCAGCTGGAACAGAAGCTGCAGTCTGGAATTGTGGGCCTTCTTCGGCCAGAGCGGTTTACTGCCCAGCTCACTACTGACTGCAATGTGCTATTTTATTTAAGAGACCTAAGAGAAGAAAAGAGTGGGAAGGAGGCTTTAACATACTCCCCAAATCTGATCATGTGTATTCCGGATGAGTTCCCACCCCTCACTCTCAAATCATTTTGCAAATTGCTACCTTGAGCTTTGTTTCTGTGCAAGTAGCACGGGGCAGTCACCCCTTTGGGGCCTGATATTCAGATGGGCTCTGCTCCCATTTAGGCAGTAAAATAAGCAACCAGATTTTTAAGACACTCGGCGTGTTGGGTGCAGAGGTTTTTTGAACAAAAATGGCTGGAAGCATCACAACAGGAGCAGTTGGGTGCTGAGCTCTCTGGAAAACACCTGTCCCCGATGGGGCCCTGAGTGTTTGAGAATTTGCCCTTTAGTCTGTCAAGGGGGACAAGGCATGGACATGAGGATGGAATGAAAGCATGCAAATGAAGCAGAGGATTGGTTCTGACTTTATATTTTCAAGGGAATTGCTAGCAAAATAATACATGATCCAGTGAAAGGCGGGGAAGGCGGGGGGGGGGGGCATGAAAACCATGCATGATGGCCTTTCAACCTGCAAAGAAAACCTACCCGTTGCCGGCAGGAGTGAAAAGACTTGGTTATACCTTGGAATCCTGACATGAATACCCTAATTTTTACACGACTCCAGAGCAGAGCCACATACGGATTCAACAACCATTTAGACTGGAATTAATTTACGCTGAACCTCAGCACAGTGTTTAACACATTTGAAATGTGTTGTTGATCAAAAGTTATTCTAGTGGAGAAGCGATAAATCTAAACGTCAGATGACATCTTCATCCAGGGCTCCGTTACAGTGGTTTGGGCTGGAGCTGGAGAAATTATTTGTATCACAAATCCTTCTGTAAAGAGAGATAGAAATTCACTCCAGGCAAAGCAGGGTATGAACAGTGCTTTGGGTCCAATTCCATTCAGACAGCCCATGCCAAAACCTGACCTTCATCGAGCGAAACGGACCTCTACCCACAGAGAATCTAGGCCTCGAGTTACAGTACAGACCAAAAAAAATATTTTGAAAAAGAAAAATTACTTTTTATGTTATTTCAAAACTTAAAGAGTTGTATTTAAAGACAAGAGTTCTTAGCAAGTTCTCCTAGACACACTGTAGCTATACAGGAAAAAGCGAGAACACAGGAGGTGCATATGGTGCTAATTATGCAATTAGGACGTGTCATTATTTAGTACAAGAACTAACTTACATCCAACTCAGTTTTTAAAATTCCAAGTAGAGCAATTTTGGCTTGATGTTGCAGTAAATCCCTTCATGAAGCCCACTATAGGACTGCCTGGCAAAAGCATTGCATTTGCCCTCACTTAGGAACTGTGCACTTAAGAAACTAATATTTTTATTTCATCCTACATTTCTCTGAGCACAAAGAGAATATGCTAACCCTTAAATACGTGCTCTGACCCAAGAGATGAAAAAATACATCTACAGACTTGAAGGTCCCGCTGGAACGATGTGCTAGACATTAAAGCACTTTACAAAGTAGGTAAGCATCATCATCAGGATTTGGCGAAACAGGGGCACAGGACGGTGATAGCAAAGGTTCTCTGAATGCGTTGTGTCCACATGCCCAGAATTCAGAGCGGTGGCAACACAGAGCAGGTTTTTAGGAAATCACAGTCTTCCAAAACCCAAAGTGCAGGGGACAAAAAAAATTGCACAAAGTTTAACAGCTGCAGGATTAATGTCATGCACACAAGGTTCCTAAGGTCAGTTTCACATGACAGCAATAGGATAAAGAGGAAATAAATCTCACCCCCAGATAAGAGAAGGTACTGAACAGTACCTAGGGAAGATTGACTGGGCCAGGCAAACTGAGAGCAGAGTGAGTCTGAAACTGCTAGATAAATACAGCAGCACAACTTGCTCTTTGATCAGGCCTGAGTCTCAAGACTTCCACCCTGACCAGGGCTGTGAACGACTAGTTCTGTCAATACAGGCACTCGGATACAACACTGAGGAAAACACTTGGCTACCTGAACTGGTCAGTAGCCATCCTTATGGAATCGACTGGTTTAGTGAGTACCGTTACGCAGAATTTGATTTGCAAGAATGCCCAGGGCTTGTTACAGGACCATCCATGCAGGTGAGCCTAGATCTGCCTTGTGTTTACTTCACTGCCTTGAAAAATAGTTTTCTTCTAAGGAGGTCAAGGCCACTGACCGGTTATGGTACCCCATTGATTTGAAGAGTTACTCCTGATCTACACCAGAGTGAGAGGAGAATCAAGTTCCACAACAGGTTGGGATTTGTGCTTTCGGTTCAAATGAGCCGCCACATCAAGTTTTTCAAAATGCTGCTCTCTGCTGAGGCGCTGGGGAACACAATGATTCATAACAACCACCGCTGCACATTTGCAGAGAACCCTACAGCCATTAATTAATTAGCTTCGACACGAGCTGGCGTCGGGAAATCTAACCACAAGGAAGAGCCTGCACCGTGCTGCACCGTGTGTCATCACCAGTGCTGGTGCAAGGGACCACGAGAGGCCAGGAACAGGGCCCATTTTGCACTGGTGTGCATATTGCACAAATTGCAGGCCTGGGGCAAGGGAGGTTGTGGAATTTCCCACCCTGGAGGTAAACACCTGTCAGGGAGGAGGTCTATAGTCCTTAGTGCTGCCACGCGGGCAGGGGCTGCACGCGGGCAGGGGCTGGACTAGGTGACCTCTCGAGGTCCCTTCCAGGCCTACACGGCTCTGATGCCAGCGGTCGAATCCAAGCAGGCCTCAGGTGGGGACCCAGGCGCGCCAGGTGAGCCCCTACCTGCAGGTGTAACTCAGGTTCCTCCGGATGCTCCGCTTGAAGAAGCTCTTGCAGCCCTCGCAGGTGAAGACCCCGTAGTGCTTCCCGCTGGACTTGTCCCCGCACACGGTGCAGTCCACCTGGATCCCCGGCTTGTCCTCGTCCCCGTGCTCCTGGTCGCTCACCCCGCCTTGGGGCGACACGGAGTCCTCTTCGGAGGTCCTGGGGTAACCCTTGTCCACCCCGTTGGTGTCTCCGTTCGGGTCTCCCCAGCCTCCAGCCACCATGGCCATATCTCCGCGGGGCAGCCCGAGGAAACAGCGACGCCTTCCAAGGAGAAAAACAAACCGGGCGGGGGGGCAAAGCAAAAACTAGCGAGTGGACGGTGCTTTGGCGCAAGCGGGTAGCTCCGGCCTGGCCCGGGACCCTCCGTGGGGCTGCGCAGGGGCAGGAGGGTTGAAAATTCCAGAGGGGGGCGCAGGCTGACCCCGAGCGCCTTTACTCTGCCCCCCAACCGAGCTCGGCCAGCCCCACCTGGGGAGCAGCCGGCGCCGGGAAAACAAGTCCAACAAGTTTGGCCAGGCAGGGGCGGGTGCGCGGGGGCTCGCCGGGCGCAGGTCCGGGCAGCGCGCAGGGCAGAGCGCAGAGGGCGGCTAAGGGCGCAGCCCCCGGGGCACCGGCGAGCCGACGCGCTGCTGCAGCGGCTGCTGCTCCGGCCGGAGTCTCCGCCAGAGGCCGAGCGCCCCGCGGAGCCGGGTCCCCGCAGGGCTGGGGGCGAGAAGGGGGCGCGCCCGCCCCGCCCGCGATCGGCCCCTACG
Organism: Dermatemys mawii; assembly: GCA_007922305.1. Classification (NCBI taxonomy): domain Eukaryota; kingdom Metazoa; phylum Chordata; order Testudines; family Dermatemydidae; genus Dermatemys; species Dermatemys mawii. The sequence continues at coordinate 2,726,174 of ML677376.1, read as the reverse complement.
CGGCCCCCCACCGCCGGTGCTGCGTCCACATTGCGGCTGGCGCGGCCGGCACCCCCCGCTCCGCCTCCTGCTGCTGCGGGGCTGGAGCCACCGGGCCCCTCCGCCGGCCTCCCCGAAGAGCAGGGCTCAGCCGCCGCCGCGATGCTCCTCCTCCCCGGCGGTCCTCCTCCCCTTCCGCTGCCTCCTCGGGACCGCCCCCGCCCGGCCCCTTCCCTCCCCCTCCGCCCCTTCGTCCTCTTCTTCCCCTTCCCCCTCCGCGAGCACCCGCATCCCCCTCCCTCCTCCCCCCTCTCCTAGCACCCCATCTCCCTCCCTCCCTATCCTCTTCCCCCTCCCTCTCCCCCTTCGTCCTCCTCTCCCGCTCCCCTTGCACCCCCCTCCCCCTCCCTCCCTATCTTCTCCCTTCCCTAGCATCCCCCTCTCCCCGTCCTTCCCCCTTTCATCCTCCTTTTCCCCCTTCCCTCCTTCCTTCTCTTCTCCCTTCCCTAGCACCCTCCCTCCTTCCCTCCCTGTCTCTCTTAGGGTTGGGGTCCTGGGGGGGGGGGGCATGGCTGGGAGGAGATATTGGAGTCCCAGGCCCTGGGAGGAAGCAGTGAATATCCCCATGATACCCCTGTGCCAGGCTCAATCCCTGCCCCACATCTAACAGTTGCCCCTGGAATCTGTGGGGACTGAGCCCAGACCAGTGACCAGGGCAGGGGCTGCTGACCGTTGTCAGCCAGGCCAGGGCAGCCACACCTAGCCTCCCTCTGCACTAGGCTTCCCTTCTGCCTGCCTCCCACCCCAGGCCCACCCCTGGCCCCACCAGCCGCCATGGCACTCCCCACCCTAGGGCCGCTGCTCCCCTTGGGGCCCCCTCCCCTCCTGGCCCAGCGCTCCCCACGCAGGGTCCCTTCCCCCACAGTGTGTGATCGTGACGTGCATGGCCGCGCTCCAGACCTTGCTGTGCAGTGCCCTGCGTTTCAGTTTCTCTGGCAGTCAGCAGCCCTGTTTGCTTTCGCAGCCGTCCCCGCCAGATAACAGGAGCCATTTACAGCGCCTCCAGTCTGCTTCCCATTGGGCCTTCCAGAACATTAACCACGCTGCGCATTCCTGAAAGGCCTGCAGATAAGGAGGGTGGCAGAGGCCATTACAGGAGCAGGGGAGGTCCTGGGTGCAGCACTTCCTGCTCTGGCTGTTTGTCCAGTGTTACAAAATGTCCTGGGATGGCAAAATCTCCCTTCCGCTGGCTCGTACCCAGGCACCCTTGGACTGGAAAAACCCAACCCGCAGCATGTGCCCCACTACAGCAAATTAACCCTAGGAGAAAGAATACTATCCATGGCCTGGCTTTACAGTGACCTCTGTGCTGCAGTGTTACTCCTGGAGGAACACTCTGCCACAGTGCAGAATTTATGTCCCCTGCAGATTTCTTTGCTTCCCCACAGAAAAATGACTTTCTGATGGGAAAGCAAAGGGCAGCCATAAGAGCGGTCATGTGACCCTCCCCAGCAGTATGTTTCCGGTGTCCAGAGCAGGGCAGAGGGCAGGACTGAGGAGAACGTGGCTGGTGGCTCTGACCAGGTGCTGGGCTCAGCTGCTAGTCCTGGCTGGACTGGGCAGGACAACACTTCCTCTTCCTCTGCATGGTATCCAGGGCCAGATCAGACCTCCCACAGACTTCTTCCTCAGCTGAAGGGAGCTCTGCCAACTCCACACACACACACACACACACACTTCCTGAACCTATCAGTCCTCAGCTGTAGGTGGAAGGATCAATGTTTCCCCATCCCCCAACCACCATGCATCCAGACCCCCTCATACCCAGACCCTCCCATCAAGCCCCACTCCCCCTGCACCTGAACCACCTGGAGGAGGCACCCAGATCCCCATCCCATTGAGCCCCCTCACACTCATACCCTCCCCACCCCCGCTGAGCCCCAACCACCTTCACCTGGGCCCCCCTGCAGAATCTCATCCAGTAGAAGATAGTGGTTACACGCACGCACGTGGCATCTCGAGGCTGTGACCAAAGCAAGGTTCCATTGTGCTAGGCACTGTACATGCCCAGGCACGTACAGTAAGAAACGCTCCCTGCTCCACCCAGGGTTCCATACAGACATGAGAAATGGTGGATTATTTTCCCCATTTTACAGATGGGGAAACTGAGATGCAGAAAGACCAAGTGACTGCCCAGGGTCAAACAGGGAGTCTGTCAGAGCCAGGGGTTGAACCTAAACCTCTCGAATCCACCCGCTGTGCCCAAGGCCACCTTTCCTCTCTATTATATTTAAACTGTACCCTCAGCAATGCTTTCCCCAAAATACTTCCGAACCTGTACTGTTCACTCACCTGTTAGCCCAGGACTGTGAAATGTGACTTACACACATTCAGTCTGGGCTTCTGTTGACAGGGAGGAACAAGGACCCCATTGAAATGTGACCTATATACCCTACGTCACAGAACGGCCATCAGCTTACACAAAGGACATTCATGGCACCTGTGGAATTGTCACCCCGAAGAGGAGGCCTCCTGTTTGGAGGAATGAGTTCTGTGTAGCAAACTGTAGCAGGGGGGCATGGCCAAACGTGAACTGTGCTCAGCTACAAGACGGAGAGGAAGACACAGATCATTTCACCCAGCACTGGAATTCAGCCACCTCTGGGGTAGAACGTGGTTAACAGCACACAGCAGCAACGTAGTTTAGGGCCAAAGAAAAGTGCTCTCTCTGGCTGCACTGCAGGGGTGGGGATCTAGCAAGATAGCAAGTAGGTGCCCACATTTGGCATGTGGCCAGGACACGCATGAGCCTCCCACCTGCTTGCAAAAAGTCCCATGGGCTCTTAATTACCAAAGTAGCACAAAATCTTCGTTTGAAGTCTCATCCAAACTACAGCTCCTGCATCAGCACAGCAGCCCGGTGGGGAAGGGAATTGGTGTGGCACACTCCCCGCCTGGGTTTTCTCTGCGGGTCGCCCAGGGAGCAGGTCTGACTGTGAGCTCTCCAGGGGGGCACAGCTAGAGGGGGCATAGGGAGACGACGGTAAAGGAGCGCGGATGCAATTTGAGGGCCTGCATGTGCAGCGCCTGCTAATTAGCACACGAGCCCCAGATTTATTTTGGTTAATGAAATCTTATTAACAAATCTGTGGCAGGGAGAGTCCCTGTGGGCGCCAGGCAGCTCGCAGGTGGTAATGCATTCTGCCGAGTCAGCGTAATGCTGGCCTATTAAGAATTGGCTAAGAAATAAACTACAAACAAAGCAAGTGAACAGGACTCGGACCCTTGCTATCGTACTGCCTTAGTCTTTCATCTTGGGGCCAAATTCTGCGCTTGGTTATACTGCAGTAGCCTGGTTTTGCAGCAGAATTACCAGACTGGCTTTGGGGAGCAAAGGCCAAGGCAAAGGGGCCAGCTCTGTGGCTCAGGGGACCCGTGTGCTATTCCCTGACTTACTGTGTGACCTTGAGCAAGTCTCCTCAGCTCCCTCTCTCGTCCAGCTTGGTTTAGATTGTTTGGGGCAGGGACTGTCTCTTACTGTGTGTGTACAGCGCCTGACACAACGGCGCTCTGCTCTCAGATCCGGCCCCTAGGCAGTCCTGGAATAGAAACAGGACTAAACTGAGCACTCTCTCTGGTCGATCCATTACAGGGACTAGCCCAGGGAGGCAGATTTGAAGGGCATGAGCAGCACTGCAATGGGGAGGCTTTTCCAGCGCTCTGGGCGGTTCTCCTTTGCTTTCACACCTCGTGCCACCCTCTCACTCATCCCGAAATACATAAATATGCCCCAACAATGGTGTGACCCAAACAAGCAGAGGGCTTGAGTCCAGGCTGCCTTGAGACCGCACACAGAGCACAGCTAAGGGACGGCTACTACTGCTCAGGACATAAATAAACCCTCCATTTCCTCTCAGCTGGGGGTTCAGGAGATCCCGACTAACAGGAAGGGAGGCAGCCCCTGTGCGGCCTGCAAACTCCCAGTGCCGCGGGTGCCATGTGCGAGGTCTTAAGGTGGCCGGGTTACCAGAGCCTCTGACATACAGTGCCCAAGGAATGGGGAAGTGAGCCCTGAAGAGTCCGCTTCTTGCTTTTGTGGTTTCACTTGGCCTCCAGGGTCTTTACATTGAGTGGCAGGTGAGTGGCTCGGTTCTAGCCAGCAAAAAGCTGAGCATTGGTTACGCAAAGTGTGATTACAGACAGAGTCATTGTCGTGTGAAAGTGACACTCAGCAGCTCCGAGATCCAACACTCGGTGGTTTTATGAGGCTGAAGGACGTTTTTCCCCCCGACTTGTAACGCTGCAGGCCAGCTAAGCATCTTGCTGGGACGCTTTTGCTTCCTGCAGCATCCTGGCAAACGGGTGGGAGTGGTGATTTCTGTAGATGATGTGGGAGACAGAACGGACTTTGGTTTTCTCTTCCTGCAGGGGATGATGGGGATGAGAAGTTGTGAGGCAGGCACAGCACTTAAAAATATCCCAAACCTGGAGGAATTTTGATTAGCTTGTAAAAGAAAGAAGCTCCCAGCTTCCTCTGCCCTAGGGTCTCTTATCTCCAGAGTGAGGCAGGGAGGGGAGAACATCACCGAGCGCCTAACCTCTCCCTGGTGTAAGGCCAGGGGCTTAAGCCATGTTGCACCAGGGATGAATTTGTCGCAGGCCCTTCAATCTGAGAAGCGTGACAGTAATTCCCCTATAGCAAGGCATCTGGCTTGCTTTTCCTAGCTCCTCTGTCATCATTGATTTATGGCCTTTTCCCCTATTCCCCCGCCCCCACACACACATACACACTCCCACGCCCCAAAAATAATAATCCAGGAACAAAGGAAGAAATTGGATCTTCTTTGCCCAATCTCCTGCATTCCCCCCGGCCGGAGGCCGTGTTTGTTTTGACATCAGTGTCCAGTTGGCCAGGGCCTTCGATCTCCCAAGGAATTCCTCGCTCCGCTGACTCAGCAACACAAAAGGGCCTCTCTCAATTTTAGGGAGGAGGAGGTGGGTTTTTTTGTCATTGTTGTTTTGTTTGGGCCTTCAAAAGGGCAACTCCATGCCTGGCCCCAGAGGCTGCTGCGCACAGGAGGCCAGGATGAAAGCAGCGGTGGAGGAAGGAGTCCACCGCGTCCCTAGCGCTGCCCTGAAAGTGTCGTGAACGTTTTAGCCACGCAAAATTTCCTGCAGGTGTCTCTCCACCCTTTCCTCCAGGGCCACCAGCTCCAGACCCAGAAATGTCATTTCCCCCACTCCCCTCCAAAATGGGCCATTTTCCTATCAGAATTCATAGATTCGTCCATTTTTAAAGTCATTCTGATTGTCCATGGCCTGTTTTACAAAAGTCTTTAGGCATACAGTTACCTAAAGGGATCTACCAAAGCACCTAAGTGAGCTAGGCACCTATGGCCCCTCATCCAACCCCCTGCATAACACAGGCCATAGGATTTCTCCTGCTCAGTGTCATCTCAAGAGCCTTGTCTTTCAATCAAATGTGGTTTTCTGTGCCAATTGATGTCCATGAAACAAGTTGGTACAGCAAACCATCACATTTCCTCTCGAGACCATTTCCCATGGCCTTTCAGGACTGCTTTCGCGCCGCCTTCTTTACAACTCAAAAAGCACCACGGGTTTTGAACTGCCTTGTGGAGGGCTGGGGGATGCGGGGGGACCCATGGAATTTTCAAACTGTCTTTTGCTTTCTACTTGCAGGAGTTCCTCCATTTCAGAAACTGCTTGGCTCCCCTCCACATCACTGCATCTTTCCGCCGGGGAGGGTAAACCCCCCAAATCTGCCGGGTCCTGAAACATTCCCCCCACCCACGTGAACAATCGTTGTGAATTTCCCAGTGGTTTCAAAGCTGGGGAGCTGGGGAGATAGTAACACATCTTGGGTCTGACCCTGAATCTACTGAAATAATTGCTTCTCTCTTTATCAAGTGACATAGAAAGCCACAAAATAAAGTGTATAGAACAGAAGCTGGGGGCGGGAACATACTCCCTGAATGGAGTAGAGCCAGAGAACAATTCAAATCAACTCCAGACTTTAGTGGCATGGCAAATGCTGCAGCAGTGAACGAGAGAGAGGCAGATTTGTAGCTCACTGAGCTTGGCTTTTCATTCCCTGATCTGGTGGCCAGCGGGTTAGAGTCTGATGCCACTGTTGAGTTTCCATGGAAGATACTTGGGTACCCTGGTGATAGGTGGCCGGAGAAAACCCTCTATTAGCCAGCTGCCCTCTGTATCGTCACATCTCCTTTCTCCTAAAAACTGGCACATGGTTTTCCTCCGTGCTTTTTCCTAACAAATCTTTGACCTTCACCGAGCATTTGAGACGATCTCCTCTCGTTCCCTTGGAAGTGACAAAGGGTCCTGTGGCACCTTAAAGACTAACTAAAGTATTAGAGCATAAGCTTTCGTGGGCTAATACCCACTGCATCCGACGAAGTGGGTATTAGCC